>ML681981.1:36229271-36249995 GCA_007922195.1 Podocnemis expansa
TTCCACCCCATCAGTCTTGACTACCTTCCCTCTCTTTACTACCATCCGGCCACACTTCTCCAGTCCGAATGACATCCCAATATCCTCACTGTAGATCCACGTCAGGTGGATTAGTGAGTCGATGGCTCGTTCATTCTTAGCATACAGCTTGATGTCATCCATGTAGAGGAGGTGGCTGATGATAGTTCCACTCTTGAACTTGTATCCATATCCAGTCCTTGTGATTATCTCGCTGAGGGGGTTCAAGCCAATGCAGAACAGCAGCGGGGGCAGCACATTACCTTGGTATATGCCGCACTTGATGGCCACTTGTGCAAGCTGTCTTGAGTTGACTTCCAGTGTTGTCTTCCACAGTCCCACTGAGTTTGTGAGGAAGGTCCTTAGTGTCCTGTTGACTTTGTATAGCATCAGACATTCACAGATCCATGTGTGTGGCATTGAGTCATAGGCTTTTCTGTAGTCAATCCAGGCTGTGTTCAGATTGGTCTGTCTAGACCTTGAGTCTTGGGCGACTGCTCTATCTATGAGCATCTGGTGTTTTGAGCCTCTGGTGTTGTTCCCAATGCCCTTCTGAGCTGTGTTCAGGTACTGGCCCATGTGGTCCTGTAGCTTGGTGGCTATGATGCCTGATAGGACTTTCCATGTTGTGGGGAGGCAAATTATTGGCCGGTAGTTGGATGGTGCTGTTTCCTTGTGGGGGTCTTTCATGATCAGCACTGTCTTTCCTTGTGTTAGCCAGTCTGGGTGGGAGCCTGCTGCTAGCAGCTGGTTCATCTGTGCTGCTAGGCGTTCATGCACTGCTGTTAGTTTCTTTAGCAGCTAGGTGTGGATCATGTCCAGGCCAGTTGCTGTCCAGCTCTTCATGTTCTTGACCCGCTGTTGGATGTCGGCTACTGTGATGGTGACTGGTTCCTGTTCCAGGAGATTGCTGTGCTCTCTTCTCAGGTCCTGAAGCCACTTTGCACTGGTGTTATGAGTTTATATATATAAAATAATTTTCAGCTTTCTTGAAATTTTATTTTATCCTCCTATCCTGGTGATCACATGCCAGTACCATTTACATTGAAACTGGAACACTTCAAACATTCCAGTTTTATCTTTTGATATAGTAGAATGCTACAGTTCTATGGAATGCAATTTACTGTTGTAAAAACTATGATACAAGGAATTTGTTTTTCAGCAAGAACATTCATATAAACAACACAGCTCTAACAGAAAGTGTCATTTTATTTTCACTTCATGACCATAAGTGTGAATACAAAATTTAACTCTCATGAAAAATGTTTTCAAGATGGAATATCAGTCAAAATTTATAATGTGGATCCAATTATCTTCATTTTTAAATATTTTTACTATTTTGAATAAAAAGACAGACGAGCAAAAACTCTCTCCATGCAATAATTTTTAGTTCCACAGTTAGTACACAGGGATGTGCATAAACCAGATGAGTATATAGGAAATCACTTAAGCATTTGGCCAGTGAAAATATACCAGTAACATTTTCTTGGCAGTGTTCATTTTTTTCTTTTCTCCCCTCCCCGACCCAACATTCTACAACATATAGTAGCAGATAGATCTCCTGAAACACAGGATACTGGAAGTTGATGTTAGCTAAATTGAAGTTGTTCAACAGTAGCAGTAGCAATGAGTCAGATACTTTTTTAAAGAGACTGTGATCAGCTTTGGAAAAGGACATGCATGAAGTCACTGAGGAAGTTAACACATTTTATCTGTTTAGAAACATACCTGATAAAGTGTATTGCAGGGTTTACAAGAGATTCTGCAAATAGAAAATCCAACTTTTGAGGCATTATAGGTTTCTATTAATTCTTCAAAAAGATATTTATTGATTTGGTGAAGTAAAGGGGTTGGTATTGCTTTAATTAACTTTAGATGAATGAGAATTTTAGTTCCAGATGATCAGCCATGTGTTGCTTAGAAGATATTATTTCTTCTTATGAGATACAGTTCCTTGTTGAATTACTACAGTAATATGAAAATATGATTGGAGAATGAAACCCACTTAGTTTCAACAACTGACTTTTATGTCATAGACTAGGAACTGATATGTTTCTATTGCAATATGAATGATCACATAGTTTCCAAGATTTTAAAAGTTGTTTTCTAACTGTGCTCTAGAATCAAATGTTTTACTTATTTCTGTTTTATTGTTTTGTATTTTATCTGTGTATCATGTAAGCATATAATACATTAAACTTCCCTTCATTATAAACAATATTATGTTTGCAAAATTCATAGAATCATAGAATCTGGAAAAGACCATGAGAGGTCATCAAGTCCAGTCCCCTGCAGTCATGGCAGGACAAAGAACCCTATTAAACTATCCCTGACAGGTGTTTGTCTAACTTACTCTTAAACACTTCCAATGATGGAGATTCCACAACCTGCCTAGGCAACTTATTCCAGTAGTTAACCATCCTGACAGTTAGGAATTTTTTTCCTAATTTCCAACCTAATTTAAATCCATTGCTTCCTGTCCTACAATCGGCAGTTAAAGAGAACAATTCTTCTCCCTTCTCCTTGTGGAAATCTTTTATGTGCTTGAATTTAAGTACCATTGGTAAATGATACTTGTAATCAAGTACTCAAAAGATAAATTTACACACTGAACCATTGTGATCACCTAGTACCTGCTGCTATCACACAGTTTATAAAATTTCCACAAAATAATTTTAGAGCCTATATATTTAGGGGAAAAAATCCAGTATGATTTAAAAATAGTCTTTAATGGAGAATCTACCATGACCTTTGGCAAATTATTCCACTGGCTAATACTGTCTTAGTAAAAAATGTTCACCTTATGAACAGTATTGGATTTGTCTAACTTCAACTTTCAGACATTAGATTGTGTTACACTTTTCTCTGCTAGATTCAAGAGCATATTTGTTCGCTATGTACATACTGATCAAGTCACACCCTAATTCACTCTTTGTTAAACTAAATAGACTGAGCTCCTTGAGTATCAATATAAAGGATATGTTTCTTATCCATTAGTCATTTCTATGGCTCATTTCTGAACCTGTTCCAACTGATAAAAAGCTTCATGAACTGTGGATCCCAGAACTGTTCACAAATTTGAGCAGCAGTCAGATCGTGGTAAAATATAGAGGTAAATTAATTTATCTACTTCTGTTCAAGTTTCCCTTGTTTATATAACATTGATCTCATTAGCCTTTCGAGCCACAGTGTTGCACTGGGAGCTCATGTTTCTCTGATTATCTACCACAACTTTCAAATTTTTCAAAGCCACTCCTTCCTAAAATAGATTCCCCCATTTTGTAATTATGACCTGCACAGGAAGAACCAGAAAATTAATTGTTACCTTAATTTGGGTAATTCACATCACTTCCTGTTCCTCAGTTTCCGTATTTTTAAAATTCACATAATGATTGTGACATCCTTTTTAAAGTGCTCTGAGATCTACAGATGAAAAGTGCTATATAAGAGCTAGATATTATAATTTTCATTGGATACCAGCTTCACTCAGTACACAGGATGGACAATATTCTGAGCATAAATCTTAATTGTGTACTGAATGACATTATTGTCTGGAGGAATCCTGTGTTATTCATTACAGAAGTTGGAAGGTGTTTAATAAATGTGGCATGGGTTTACAGAATCAGAAGGGATGATCTCGTTACAGAGGTTCATTGCCACTGGACAGCTGAATTCTATAACTGTATCTGTGACAGAATTCCCATGTGATATCGGACAACAAATTTAAACCATGATGTTCACAGTTGGCTATGATTTGTGTGTGCCTCCTTTTCTGATTGTCTACTCTGTGATACCTGGAGTTATATTTTAAAACATTTGTGATTTCAACAGGCTTGGTCCTGCTTGGAGCAGAACATTAGACTAGGTAAGTTCCTGAGGTCCCTTCCAACCCTAAGATTCTGATTCTGTGCCAATTGGCATGTGTTAGGGCTGTGCTCTAAACATACAAACTGCCATGAAAATTTAAGTATTTGAAAAAAAAAAATATGCTCCAAGGGTTTTAAGCTAGACGATCAAAATTAGTGGACATTTGATCATTTCCACCTCAATTTCCCCATGGTTCAGTTCTCCAGCTATATAATGGAGAGATATCCAACATGTATTGTCACAGGGATGTTGTCGAGGTAATTACTATTTGCAAAACACTCAAGATACTATGATAATAAACTACAGAAATGCTCAGTAGTAAATTAATATCGCATTTAGCATGAGGTTTGGATAGTGTGCATTATATAAGACCTAGAGCACATACTAAATGGAGAAGGTAAAAGAAAATACTGAACCTCTTGCCATTCAGTAAACTGAAACAAGGGTCCTGTGGAAAAAATAATGTGATTCTATAAAGATGGTATCGGAATACATGCATGCAGAAGTTGGAGGTTAAGGCAACTAATGTAGAGAAATTTTGACATGTTATAATGGGTTGTGTTTACTTGAGTTTTCTCCTCCCCAGAAATGGGAATGTTATTCTATATTCTGTACCATTCTGTATGACTCTGCATTGTTACACTGTTGTACTGCTGGAGATGAGTAAACAGGTCTGCCTGGCAACTGATGATGCAGCTGTCCGGGAGAGACTGACAGGGGCATTGGCAGGCAGCCAGCAGGCTGAACTCTGCACATCAACAAGGGCTGTGTGCAGCAGGAGAGGGCCAGGTGCAGACCTTTTGGAGCTGGGCGCAAACCTTTGGGAACTTTCTCCATAGTGTCTTATGGAGCCTGGGTTTCAGCATGAAAAGGACGCTTGATGACTGGCCACCAAGCCAGCTATTTAAGAGGAGACTTGTGAGGACATCAAGGTCTCCGGGGAAGAGTTGGCTAGAGAGCAGTCCTGTGTTGGTGCTTGGTGGATGCTCGTGGGAGAGCCGGAGATCAGGAGCCTGAGGGCCCAGGGACATTGTTGGGACTGAGTGACTGATCTTTAATGACCAGAAGCTCAGGCAGCCTGGGAGGGCTCTGAAAAGGATCGCAGAGGACTGACTGGAACCAAGTCCCCGAAGGAACAGAGGCTTTGACTAGGAGTGGCCCTGTCTATGAACTTTGATTAGGGGTGAAAGGACTTTTGATTAAAGGACCCCTGGGCTCCCAAAAGCCTGAAGCAGATGGTCCAAGTTTGGAAGCTGTGACCGAGGATGACGAGTGACCACTGCAGTCACCACTGGAGTCGGGGTTCAGCGCCGAAGGACTGGTGAAGAAAGACCGTGAGGGTGTCAGGGTTATATTTTGGTGATAACCTGGCTTAGTGTGAGGAGCTTCCTCAGTTGGGCAGTGGGGTATTGGGTTCAATCTCACTGGAAGGAAGAGCATGAGGGGCTTCGGGGTTATTTGCTGTTTAATTGTTTTACCTGCTATAACTGGGGTTTATTCTTTGGGGTTCTTGTGGGTGTTATTGATATCGGGGTCACTATACAGGGGTTTATGGGGTATTCTAAATAAAGTTCTTTGTTAACCTGATTAGCCTGGCCTTTTACTGCTGCTGTGACTAGGTGCCAGAGGCTGATAGACGCCTCCGGTGGAAGGGTCCTGATCCATATCTTAAAATTTCCTAACACTAACTACTGAGAGGTTGGCATTGCAAAACACAGAAGCATAAATACACACACCTACCCTTGTTAAGTTTAAGATTCCCACCCCCACCTCTTCCCCTTCTACAAAATTGAGATTTCAGTCCTAAACACTGAATCCAAAATTCTGTACTTTTAGGAAGAATAGTTTATCTGCACATGGAGAACTTGTTTCCAATATTATTAGGAAAGCATGAAATAGTTAAAAAAAAATTATATCAGAAGCCCAGGAAGCCTGTTTTAAACAACAAACAAACAAACAAAAAAGAAAACCCTGATGTGGTGAGTCTTTGCTCTGAAATGCCAAGCTACTAATACCATTAAGAAACTACTCCAGAGTTGAGTTCAAACTCGGAGGCTTCTATAGTCAAGAGATAAACATCTGTAGATTACCAGCAAACTGATATGTGTTTAGAGATTTGTATATTACCAGCATACTCTATTGTCTGTCTAGAAATTATCTCACCCAGAGGTCACAGACAGGAGGTATCATGGGAGTAGCAATTTAAACAAAAATTATTTGAGGCATAAAATGTGGTCAAAAACAATGTAAAATTTACCGCAACAATGTCTGAAACAGCGTATCAGTTTCCACAGTTAATGTTTTCCGTGGTATTATTTGACATTTCAGCAGACCTCTTCTCCATAAGTGGGTTGTTGTTTGTAGCAGCTTAAGAGCAGGAAACCTCAGCAAAGTCAGCGATTTTGTATAATAGGAAATTGCAGGTTACTATAGATTTTATTTCTTTGGTATCAAGGGCTCTACTGGTATTGAGTATGCTGATTGTGGTATACAAAGGAATTAATAACAGCATTTTAGAGATTTGATAGAAGTTCATTCTGGGTTATGTAGTTCCATAATACACTTTCCTTATTCTGTCTTCTTCCTTTTTCACCCTCAGTGAATGCCAAATTTCCTATGAGAAATAATCCATGTCTGACAGTAATGAAGGTGGATAGCAAGGCTTTTGTTGCATCAATAATTTATAAAATTCACTTTACTTCAAGACACACAAAAGTGCAAGTGTCCAAGAGATGTTCAATAAGCTAAATATTGATTTCCCACTAATACATCTTTCCTACTTATGACTTCCTCTCCTTTTAGTTTTCAAAGTTCAAAGCCCTACTGCTGTCAACTTGCTCCTACCTGAGGAACTGGCAAGTGGGCAAACCAGCTACACATATCATGTACTTGCTTCTTTATTTTTCTGGAGCTTTATGATGGAAGTGTAGGAGCTGGTTACAAATCTATATACATATATATAAAACAAAGTGAAATATCATTTTCTAGGTATACTTGGAATGGAATGTGGGCATAGACTAAGAACCAAAGGAGCCTCAAATTCAACAGCTGTAAGGTATTATCAAAAGCATGTGGTATCCATATTTAGATGCAGGATTTTACTACTAGTAAAAAAAAAACAAAACTGTTGTTAGCTTATGATTTTATTGTGACTTTCACAATATTTGGTGTTACATAGAAGGTCTGATTCTTTTTCTCCCCAGTAAAAAGAGAGGAGATATTAAACTAGACTATAGAACATAGTAGATATTAACATCACTTTTGACTTTTTGGCAATGAATTATCAACCAATCCTATCTTGAATGCTCTATTACCACATGGCAGATGGTAAGGGTGCATGTGGTTACTGAGAATAGCAGTTGTCAGTTATTTTTGTCAAGGTCCAAATTTCTAGGTAGAGTCAAGATTTTTTTTCAAATGTGTCTAGCAGACCATATGCAGATGGTCTGCATTCTTGATAAAAAAAAACCATCTCTGGCAACAGATGTCGCACCTCCTTGGTGGAGGCATCTGTAATTCACTGTCCACATGAAAAAACTAGCTTGCAATCAATGATGACAGATTTTTAGAATCCAAGATCTAAAAGATTACAAGCCAAAAAGATGGTTTTATACAGGTACATTCAGTGGCATTTTAATCAGTCATCCAGTTGAAAAGGAGTGCAAAATCTATTTTTGCTGCAGGGCAAAAATTTCATCCAAGAAAAAATGTTCATCTTATTGACTTCTACCTTCACTGGAATTTCTAAGATTGAAGACAGAGGCTGGAGGAATGTATGTGAAATCTAAGATCACTTAAACAAACAAGGAGTTTGGTGGAACTTTTAAAGACTGACAAATTCATTACTAGTCCTTTAAGTGCCACCAGACTCCGAACTAGACTAAGACAGCTACCCCTTTGGAAATAAGGTCACTTGACATGCACACATGTATTAAAATTTACTCCTCCAGTTACTGTATGCTCACAAACGCATGGCAGTATGTATCTATTTTACTCAGAAATATGCTCATTACTTGGAAAATAAGACACATTTCCTTAAATAGTGTCCTAAAATAGAAGGCTGATGCTGTATTTGTGGCACATATATATATATGATGACTGGATAGTGTAGTGATTAAGAGCGCCACCCTTTGATATGGGAGACCGGGGTGCAAATCCTGGTTGGTACCTACTTACTTACCTACCTTTCCAGTAGGGGTCCTTGGGCAAAAGACCCACTAAAGCCTCACTTGCCTACACTGAATATGAGAGTAACACGAACTAGGAGAGTCTGCTGGCTCGGACGTTGCCCGGATTAACAAGGTCCGTGCCAGATGTTGGGAAACCAGGGCAATCTGACGATAAGTGGGCTACTGGAACAAACCATACATGGATGAGACAAGAGAACCTGGAATTGATGGAATGCTACTACAACAGTAGACCTAATGAGAGGGGATATATGAAACGTATCAGGGAACTATGGATGGACAAAAGACCTATATCCACAATAACTGAGAAACAGCTAGTTACTCAACGCTTCAACATAGTAAAGAGGCAGCTGCTCTCACAACTGGAGATAGACCAACTCCACATTACATCCCGGACTCAAGAAGAAGACCCGGAAGAACAACTAGATATGCAGCAAACACCTGAAGCTGGAACTTCACTGCCAACTCCTCCATTATAAAGCACAGCAGCTGATATGAGGCATAAGATCATGGATAAACTAGCTACAGTCAACCCTAGAGACCGATTACCAAGGGTCGTTGGAGAAGTACCGTCAGATAGTATGCTAGAAGATGCCAATAGAGCCCTAACAACAATGCCTACTACCACCATAACTCAAACTAATGAACTGGTATATGCTACAGCCTCTGTAATCCTGGAGATGCTTGGATACACAATCAAGAAGAACAGCAGTACATACCCCCCCCGGAAAATAAGGGTGGAGGATAAGATCAAGGCAACTCGGAGAGAAGTTAGTCAGCTGGTGGAACTACAGAAGGGTGTAGAGATTAAGGATAAGACTCAGCTACTGAAAAAATACAAAGGCCTGACTCCATCTGAAGCCCTAGAGACTGCTAAACAAAGGCTCACAGCACTGGCTACCAGGCTAAGGATATACACTAGAGAAGCAGAGGCCAAAAAGATAAATGTCCTGTTCTCCAAAGAACCATCCAAGGTGTACTCCCAACTGCAGTGCAACAACACAATAACAGCAGAGCCACCAACAGCAGAAACTGAACAGTACTGGAAGAACATCTGGGAGAAAGAGAAGACTCATAACACCAGTGCAAAGTGGCTGCAGGACCTGAGAAGAGACCACAGCAATCTCCTGGAACAGGAACCAGTCACCATCACAGTAGCAGACATCCAACAGCGGGTCAAGAACATGAAGAGCTGGACAGCAGCTGGACCAGACATGATCCACACCTACTGGCTAAAGAAACTAACAGCAGTGCATGAACGCCTAGCAGCACAGATGAACCAGCTGCTAGCAGCAGGCCCCCACCCAGACTGGCTAACACAAGGAAGGACAGTGCTGATCATGAAAGACCCCCACAAGGGAACAGCACCATCCAACTACCGGCCAATAATTTACCTCCCCACAACATGGAAAGTCCTATCAGGCATCATAGCCACCAAGCTACAGGACCACATGGGCCAGTACCTGAACACAGCTCAGAAGGGCATTGGGAACAACACCAGAGGCTCAAAACACCAGATGCTCATAGATAGAGCAGTGGCCCAAGACTCAAGGTCTAGACAGACCAATCTGAGCACAGCCTGGATTGACTACAGGAAAGCCTACGACTCAATGCCTCATACATGGATCTGTGAATGTCTGGTGCTATACAAAGTCAACAGGACACTAAGGACCTTCCTCAAGAACTCAATGGGACTGTGGAAGACAAGACTGGAAGTCAACTCAAGACAGCTTGCACAAGTGGCTATCAAGTGCAGCACATACCAAGGTGATGCGCTGTCTCCGCTGCTGTTCTGCATTGTCTTGAACCCCCTCAGCCAGATAAATCACAAGGACTGGATACGGATACAAGTTCAAGAGTGGAACTACCATTAGCCACCTCCTCTACATGGATGACATCAAGCTGTATGCTAACAATGAACGAGCCATCGACTCACTAATCCACCTGACGTGGATCTACAGTGAGGATATTGGGATGTCATTCGGACTGGAGAAGTGTGGCTGGATGGTAGTAAAGAGAGGGAAGGTAGTCAAGACTGATGGGGTGGAACTACCAGCAGGCCACATAGCAGACATACAGACCAGCTACAAGTACCTTGGCATCCCACAGTCACATGGGAACCACAATGAGGAGACAAGGAAGACAGCAACATCCAAGTACTGCCAAAGGATAAGACAGGTCCTGAAGAGCCAGCTCAATGGGAAGAACAAGATCCATGCTATCAAGAGGTACACCCTGCCAGTCATCCGATACCCTGCCGGTATAGTGAGCTGGCCAAAGGAGGACATGGAGGCTGCCGATGTGAAGACCCAGAAGCTCCTCACAATGTACGGAGGTTTCCACCCCAAATCCAACACCCAGAGACTGTATCCCAGCCTGAAAGAAGGCGGGCGTGGTTTGGTGAGTGTCAAAGCCACTGTCCTGGATGAAACCCAGAGCATCCAGGAGTACATCAGTAAGATGGCACCCAAAGATGAGCTGCTGAGAGAATGCTCGAGGCAGCAGCAAACATGGGAGGAAGATCAAGCAGAAGAAGTGCCATGGCAAGACAAGACCCTGCATGGGATGTACCATCAACAGATAGCTGAGGTGGCTGACATTGGGAAATCCTACCAGTGGCTGGAAAGGGCAGGACTAAAAGACAGCACTGAGGCACTGATCATAGCAGCAGCAGAACAGGCACTGAGCACCAGATCCATTGAAGCAGGGGTCTACCACACTAGACAGGACCCAAGGTGAAGACTGTGCAGAGAGCCCTCAGAGACAGTCCAACACATAGTGGCAGGATGTAAGATGCAGGCAGGAACAGCATACACTGAACGGCACAACCAAGTAGCTGGCATTGTGGACAGGAACATCTGCACAGTGTATGGGCTAGACCCTCCCAAGACCAGATGGGAGATCCCACAGAAGGTCATGGAGAATAACAGGGCTAAGATTCTGTGGGACTTCCAGATCCAGACAGACAGGCAGGTACTGGCCAATCAACCAGACATCGTGGTAATAGACAAGGACCAGAAGACAGCGGTGGTGATAGATGTAGCAGTGCCAAGTGACAGCAACATCAGGAAGAAGGAGTATGAGAAGCTGGAGAAGTACCAGGGCCTGAAAGAGGAACTAGAGCGGATGTGGAAAGTGAAGGCCAAAGTGGTCCCGGTGGTGGTAGGAGCACTTGGGGCTGTGACTCCTAAGCTGGGAGAGTGGCTCCAACAGATCCCAGGAACAACATCAGAGCTCTCTGTCCAGAAGAGTGCAGTGCTCGGAACAGCTAAGATACTGCGCAGAACCCTCAAACTCCCAGGCCTCTGGTAGAGGACCCGAGGTTGAGGAAGACACATACCACCCATAGGGGTGAGAGGGGAATATTTATAGATATATATATGAAATGTGGAAAAGTCACTGTGTTGTAAACATTAACAGAGGTGTAAAAATAGATTTTCAACCCTCATCAGAAGTATGCTGCATCTTGCACTCACAAGTATAATCTATTTTTAGTTCTACTTAATATAGGCTGTGTACAGATGAGAGTTTTATTTAGAAACAACAGCCATTGTTTCTAAATAAAATTTATGTCCACACAACGTTCTGTTATTTCAAAACAACGGTACCCATTGTTTCAAAATAACAGCCATTATTTCGAAACAGTAAAACCTCACTTGAAATCGAAATAGCCATTGTTTTGAAACGGCTGTTTCAAAACAACAGTGTTCAGACAAGTTGTTTCGAAACAACACCATTGTTTCGAAACAACTGTTTTGGAACAACATGCCCAAACGGCCTTATGTCAAAATAACCATTTTGAAATAACAGCTGTTTCGATAGCAGGCTTTCCCTTTATTTGAATTAACATTTTCTTAATTCAAATTAACTTATTTTGAAATAAGGACTCTATTTAGAAATAACTCATTTCGAAATAACTTGTTTTGAAATAACTTATTTTGAAATAACAGTTTACCTGTGAACATAGCCATACTGTTTACTGACTTTTTTGAGAGAGAGAGATGGGGCTATTGCTGATATAAATAAAAGTGGTGGAAATCACAGGTGTTCACATCACCGCAACTTCTCTGAGGGTACAGCACTGCCACTGCTCCAGGATATTGGCAAGCCCTGAGCAGCTGCATCCCCATGCTGCTGGCAAGTGCTGGGTAGTTGCTGCTGATTGTGAGCTCACCATGGCTTGCCAGCATCCTGGGGGCCCCACAGCCTGAGCCCAGTGGCTCCAGCCCCTCTCCCACCCTTGTCAGTTTGCAGTGAAATTGACAAGTGACAGCCCCTCTGTGAATATAAGGGGACAAAGACTATGTCTACACTAGCCAATTAGTTCAAACTAATTTAGTCTGTGTCTACATCAGGCTTTGCCTTGTTTGAATTAAGAAATTTCTTAGTTTAAATTAAGCAAAGCCTAGTCTGAACAAATAAGTTTGAGTGGTTAGTCCAGACTAAGAGCAATGTAGACACGGACTATGGTTTAGTTTGAACTAAAATTGTTCAAACTAAGCCATCAGCTCAAACCAGCCACATGTCCTAGTTTGAACTAAAAAGTTAGTTTGAACTAATATGTGCAGCTAGTTCAAACTAAAAAGCCACAATTAGTCTGAACTAACCTAGAGTTAATTTGAAATAACCAGGAACTGCTTAGCTCAGACTAATGAAGTCTGAACTAAGCTTTGTGATGTAGACATAGCCAAAATGTCTACACTGACACAGTGTCACCCTGTCCCTGCCCACAAAATCCCTACCTTTTTTTGGGGGGGGGGGTCATTCTGTCAACAAACAGGACAGTTTTGTCAACATAAAGGTTGTTGCTTTGTGTCACTGTTTTGCCAAGATAAAGTGATTTATGTCATCAAAACTTTCTAGCGTTGAACAAGCCTCAGATTAATTTTCCTGAATGCTGCTGTGTAAACAAACCTCAACACAGATGTAAAGAATAAGTATGTGTCATACAACTATACTGTTTCTCAGAAGGGCATACCTGTTACTTACGACAAAATGAATACTTTGTTTGTCTGCACAAAGATGTTCAACTTTGTACAAAATGAGCCATATGAAGATCTATGCATTATCTTCTAATGGTGATATACTAGTGTAAGGCAGGCTTAGAAGCTGTGCTTAACAGCTTCTGAAGGGCGGCAACTAATCTGCATGGGTCCTGTATTGTCATGAACACAAAGAGCACAATTAGCTATTTGCATACTGGGTGCAGGACATAGTGGGTAGTGGTCTTTGAGGTTAATCTGATGACAAATCTGTCAATATCTGTAATTCTACTGAAGGGAAATACAAAATACTGTCTTTTTGTGAATTGTTACTCTCTGTCTGTTTCAAATCTGTCTGAGTTAGTTAAAGGGTAAAAACTACCCTTAGTTAAGAAGAGGTTTATAGGAAAGGTGACTGCATGTTTCAGCCTGAAAGGAGTTGAAAAAAGACAAGGGTGGGGGATTTGAGGCTGTTTTGGTATTGTTTTGTATTGTTTCCCCTGTCTAATGATGGCAGTGAATAGAGGTAGCTATTTGCAGCTACTTAAGAGCTGGAATCACTGGGAGAGAAGTAAACTCTTAGAACTAAATCACTAGAGAGAAAAATCCTCTCTCTCTGAGCTGAGATCACTGAGGGGGAACTAGCGGACAGTGAGAGCGGCCAGCAGCGAGCTGGGCAGCGTGAGCAACCAGTGGGCAGAGCCACCAGACAGTGGTCGGAGCCAGCGGATGGTGAGTGAAGCCAGCAGCAAGCTGGGCAGCATGAGCGATTGATGGGCGGAGCCAGTGAATAGCAGGCAGAGCCAAAGGACAGTGCTATTGGATGAAGTGAGTGGCCAGTAGGTGGCGTCAGTGGACAGCTGGCATGCAAGACACTCCCTATGAACCCTAGGGTTGGTTGGGAGCCTAGTTAGCACTGATTCTCCAGATCAGTGCCAGTTTTGCCATTAAATCTTGTATGTTCTGTTATGCGGTGTGGGTTGTTGGGAACTTTGCTCTGTACTTTTTAGCTAAATCAGCACTGATTTCTTTTATTTGGCCTTTTACACTCTGTTTTATTACTATTAAAAGTTCTGTTTACTACACTCAGTCTCATGTTTGTGAGTGGGGAAGCCTTACCCCTTTGGGGAGGCCAGGAAACTTTTATGTTGAGAATATTTGATTAGCTAAAGAGGATTATGATTTTATATTGAAATTGCTCACATTGAAAATAGCTTTTGAAAACCTACCTTTATTATCACTCTAGAATTTTTTTATCTATTTTTAATTCATTTCAGCCTTTTTAAAGTGGAATTAGGGTGCTTTTGAGTTTCTTTTTTCCTAGTGTACTACATAAGAAGAATCATGGTGCTAAGTTGATGGTTATTTCATTTTAGTTCCTTAGACGAATGACCCAGTAAAACTGCTTCTGAAGTTAATGTAACCTAATTGAAACAAAAGTAAAGAGCATTTTTTTTTAAATAGGATGACACAATGAAGTTTGAGAAATCAATGATTGGCTAAGCCTCGACTACAATAAACTGATTTTTATGTCATACAGAAACTTAGAGCACTTTTTGGTCTGGCTGCCCAGAATCTAGCCAGATAGAGAACTTTAGTGAAAGCACAATGAAAAAATTCTCTCTATATAAATAAAACATGAACAATAAACACTTCCACCTAAATTTTACTGCCAAATTGCTCCTATTTGACCCCTGTAAAAATGACAGAGAAATCTAAACATTTTCAGAAGAGCCTAGTGATTTTTGGGGCTTCACTTTCTGGGTTTTCAACTTGTGACATCTTAATGTGGCTTGATTTTCAGACAGTGTGAGCTCTCCACCTTCCAATGACCAGACCTTGTCAAGATGTCTCCAGTTGTATATACAAACACTGAGGCACTCAACATCCCCAGTTACTTTTGAAGATTTAAGTAACAAATGCCTATGTTCACTCAGACATCCTCATTTTACTGGCATATTTTTAGCATTCTTATAAAAAGTATATAACTTACACCACTCTCTTCGTTACATACTTTTATTCGTTCTGTAAAACATATATTATATTACAGATTATGGGTATGTAACTTTCTTGAAAAAGATAAGGAAGATGTGCATCTATGTGATTGTACCTGACAGGCAAATTAGTGTATTAGAGCTGTTAGTCTTTATTTAGATTCTGCTTGAATAGTAACAACAGGCTGCTGTTGAAATGAAATGAAGAATATTTCCAAGCAGTCAAACATCTATGTAGCTGAAGGTAGTACACATAGGCTATTCCAATGATTTAATCTGCTGCTGCTTCTTCCACATCCCCAGACCCAGGATGGGGTGTAAGGGATAAAGAGGGGATTGCACTAAACAATATGGATCCAGGAGGTCTGTGAAACCAAGATTACTCAGATGAGTTCAGTTTATCCAGATGTGACTTTCATGTCATAGATCATGATTCAACAAAGCAGACATGTCCATGCTTAAACTCAAACAACTGCATAAATGGTTTGCTGACTCGGGTCCTCTAAGTGTAGATTTCATTCTCTTCATTCATCCTGAAGATCTTCAAAATTATAAGTAAATACAACAATAAAAAATGATCTCCCTTTCAAACATCTTACTTACTAGCATGTGTTGCTCCTCTCACAATTATCTCTGTGCAACTGGCTGGTTGACAGCAAACACACAGAATTTTATATATGCACAGATACATCCTGGAAATAATGTAGGAAGAAGCTTGATTGTTGATGGCTTGGGGAAACTGGACTGGGTCATTTACAGTTTATTTCAGTTTGAAGAGAAGGCAGTAAGCACTGCAGAACAACTTCTTAATTATGGAAATCAGGCTGGCAAGGCAAGTGACAAAAAATGAAGTCCAAATGTGAAGTCAGCACTGCAGGGAGGATCCTATTTACAAAAGAGGAACAGTTTAGAACACAAATCAAAAAGAGGAAGCAGCAGATTTATACTGAAGAGCAACAACTCTCATTAGTTTCTGGTCTTTGCTCTTTCCCAAAACAAAAAAGCTGAATATAACCTAATGATCCTCTAAGGGTCTTGTGCAAAAAAAGCATGCAAAAGAATAGGAGTGAAATCCTAGTTCCTTTGCAATTGACTTAAATAAAGCCTGGATTTCACACTGGATAATTAGATCATCATAGAACAAGGCTTCTGTAGTTAAATTTCCAGTAGTTTCTGTTTCCAGTCTAGTAAGAAATTCCTGAGGAAGAACATCCTTTCACGCTAAGAAAATTTCGCTTCTGCTCCCAAAGTCATGGAAGAATGATAATGAAAACCAATAAAACAGAAAGGTAAATGAAGTGTTCTAACTCAAAAATACTTCAGTGACACTTGTAGTGGAATTGCAAATAGATGGTTCTTCACATATTCAGATTGATTTGTTCACCTTCCCCCTCACACACATTCCAAATATTATGATCTCATTAGTAGAGACAGGGGAAGCAGGGAGGAACCAGGCAGAGAAAGTCCAGCTGATAAGGGCAGCGGCTGAATTAGCCAAAATAAGGAGTTCAGCAGTTCCAAGCCATTTCGAAAGAATGCCCCATTAGTTAACACTAGGTGAAACATGCACCACTTCTGCTCCCTCACCAACCATAAACACATATAGTCCTTACAATCATAGTAGAATGATGACAGTAAATTACAACAATAAATAAATAAATAATAAATTATTCTTTCCTGAGTAAGAAGCTAAGCTTTCCCTGGTGCAGCACCATTTCTCTCCATACACTCATGGACTTAATGGAGGCAGTGTTGGTGGGTTGGCTGGGGCTGCTCCTGGTCCCCACCAGTGTGGCTGCTCCTCTACAATCCGGATGAAGTCTGGGGCTGCTGCTTCCTTGGTGGGAAAGGAGAGCTGCTTCTTTGCTCTGACTGGGTGCCCTGATGACACCAGGCTCTGGAGAAGGGGCTCTGCCCAGTCAGCATGAAGCCAAAGGGGCCTGCTTCTACACTCCAGCTGGCATATAGCTCAAGGACACTAAACCAGTGCAGAGCACAGAGGGCTAAATGATCACAATTACTGAGGCCTCACAGGCATCTGTAAACTCTGGCATTCCCCCAGAGGTGTCCCATATTGGGAACCACTGTTCTAGACAGAATACTTTTTAGTTTTGAAAGCCGTTTCTCTGCCATGTCGTCATTGAAAACCATCTGATTTCTACAACCATATCCTTTCTGTCCCCACCTTCAGTCTTTTCACCATCACTCCATACCTCTTCACCTTTTACAGATTTTCTTACTGCAACAGGTGGTTTGACCTCACCTTCCTATATATGCTGTTTCCCAGTGTTCGAATCTTAACAACTGCTCTGATTTGCTTTAACAGTCTGACCTGATCCTATGACTTACATTTCCCTGCATTTATTTTCCTTCCGTTCTGTAAGTTCTCCATCTTCAAGCATCTGACAAAGTGGGATTTTCTCCCACAAAAGCTCATGTGATAAACAAATCTGTTAGTTTTTAAAAGTGCCACAGGACTCCTTGTTTAGTTTACTCCACATCTAACCCTCTTACTTGTTTCTCCCCTATCCTGATCTCTCAAACTCCTTGCCTTCCATTTTTTGTTCCATTTAGCTGATGCTCTCCATTAAAAATACCCCCCAGTTCATGGAACTAATAGGACACCAGTCTTGTCTATTCAGATTGTAAGCTCCTCAGGGCAGTAACTGACTACTACTCTGTGTTTGTACAGTGCCTAACACAATGGGGCCCTATTTGCCTTGATTCTTAGGCACTGCCATAATAAACAAGATTAATGATAATAATTCAATGTTGAAAGTTATCAAGGGAATGTATTAACACAGGCAGTGTGGCACTGCCACCCATTTGCTATAATTATGCTCTCTAACATCTGCTTTAACAACTAACATCTCATACATTTTCTTCTACATTTCAAAAAGCAGGGCTAAAAAACCAGTTTCCTAATCAATCATCATTAGGCAAGTATGTTTCACCAAAGTAGGGTAAAATTATATTGAAATGATAATTTACTTTAGTCTTCTTTACTTTGGCACGAGAAGTCTAATACAATAAAGTTCCAGCAGGCAAATCAATCACGTTAATAGATTTTTCCTACTTAGTATTATTTTAACTTTTATTGCAGTTCCCTGTTTTTGAGGGGGTAGAATACAAACCAAATTAACAGTAAAAAATCAATCCCCCCCCCAGGTTTAAATCAGGAAAAATATATATCTGCACAATGGTTCAGTAGTTAGGACAACTGTCCAGGATTTGTACACCCAGATTTGTGTCCCAACCACAGATTTCCTGTGTGACCTTCGGCAAGTCACTTTGGGGCTTGATTCACAAAAGGATTTAGGCATCTAACATTCAGTTAAGCACCTAAGTCCAACTAACCCAGTAGGCACCTATATTTCCACCACTGAAATCCCCAACCACCCATGTTTTTTCTAGTAATCAAACATATGGCCTGCTCAGTCTAAGTGTCCAGGCACTTAGTTCATGACTAATCTCATAAGCACACAATGTGGATCTTCCTCGATGTGATACATCAAAGGTGTCAGATGACCCAGGGTGCAATGGAGTCTGGGAAGAAAGCCGGATCCATCGGAGAGAAGGAGAGCTGTAACAGCAACTCTATAAGGCAATGTGCCATGCAGCTTAATGTTGAAATGTTTTGAAAGAGTTACAAGTCCTATCCTCAAACCCATATAGAACATTTTCATTCAGGAATGTTCAAAGGTTTTATTTCAATTGAAAATGCTGAAATGAAATATTTCTGCAATTCTAAATCAGTTTGATTTGAAATTTCCATTCTAGAGAAAATGTCACAGTTTCAGGTTTTGTCCCATTCCTGAATGCAAGCAAATACTTAAATGTCAGACTTCTTGCATGAAGTAAATTCTGTTCTCGACTCAACCTCAGTTTTGTCTCTTCTCAGCTGGTGCTCTTCAATTTGTAATTGGTTACAAAGCAGTTAGTTTTCCGTCATAATGGTATTAACAAAGGAAACCAGAATCATGCTCATAACTAGCCTATGTGAATGCATGCTCTTATTATTATTACATTTGTCCTTCCACCCCTTGTTTTTCTCTTATTCTTTGTTATACTCACTTGTGCCCAGTCTAAAATTAGACCACAGTTCTTCTAACTTCATCCTTAAACACAGCCTAGTTTTGGGTGCTACAGTAATACAAAACAAACAAAACCACAATAATTACCAGTCTTGTATACCCACATTTAAATCTATTTTGTCTGTACAATTAATAATTCATAGTTCGAGTTTAAAAGACTGTGAAGACCCGCTCAGCCCATCAGGAAGCCGACACTGTAAGACCACCCCCCCAGAAGAAGTAGTGCTGAGTCAGGGGGAAGGAATTTCCCTGTGACTTAGTGCACTGAAGACAGCGTGGTAACTAAACACTAGGCAACTGAAGGGAGTTACACAAGGTATTGTAAGCACTTTGCATATTTCCCTTTATCGCCATTGAAATCACCCAGCGCTATAGACCAGGACCTACAGTGAAACCATTTGTACCACAGAATTACAAAGTCAATTAAGGAGTGTTTTCCACATAAATGGAAGGGAGTTATCTGGTGACTAGAAAGATAATTTATGAGGCTGAACTGAAACAGGTAACTGTTATAAATCATTCATAGGTTGAGTTTAAAAGTATTTTTAAATTCTAAGACTGTCAATACAGATGGAGAGGTTATAAAGCGAACTGAAGGAACCCTTATAAATGTCCTAATTTTGCTTCAGGTATGGAGTAACTGACACTGTCCTAAAACATGGAGTGCTTTTGTATATATCAGGAGTATAATCAACTTGCGGATTCCATTATATGCCTGCAAATGCTGATCTGATCCAAAAGGAACAAATTACAATTACACTACCATTAACATCCAGGTTTATTGTGCTGAATTGCTTGTGTGAAGATTTTCCTTTAAGCTCTAAAAAATATTCATGCATGATCAAAACCTCCTGAAACTGGGGGGAGGAGAAGAGGTTGCAGTGCCACGACCAAGGAACTTAAACCCAAAATTGTAGCATAAGATTAAGTGCTGTTGTCCTCCTACCATGTGCTTTTTGTATTTCCTGTATCATTCTGGTTGTTGCTGACTTGGGCTTGTCTGCACATCAAGAAAATGTGCTTTAAAGGGGTACAACTTCTAAAGCGTGCTAATGTTTTGCACTTTAATTAGTCTGTTTAGACCCTGCAGTGAAGCTTTAACATGGTGGGCTGTGTTCAGACATGAGTTTTATTTTGAAACAACAGCTGTTGTTTCAAAATAAAATTTCTCAGGTCCACACAACGTACTATTATTTCGAAACAACGGCACCCATTGTTTCGAAATAATGGCCGTTGTTTCAAAACCCTTAAACCTAGCAGGAAATTGAAATAGCTGTTGTTTCGAAATGGTTGTTTCGAAACAATGGCATTCGGACATGTTGCTTCGAAACACCACCATTGTTTCGAAACAACTGTTTTGAAACAACATGTCCCAACCAATGTTCCCTCTAAGGGGAGAGAGCAGCTGAGCAACTCCTGTTGCTCGCTGCGCAGCCCCTCCCCCTGCTCCTGCTCGCTCCCCCACTCCCGCTAGCCCCCCCGGGTCTCGGCATCGCCCCCCCGCTCCCGCTAGCCCCCCCCGGCTCCGGCATCGCCCCCCCTGCTCCCGCTAGACCCCCCGGGTCCCTGCATCGCCCCCCCC
>ML681981.1:36250395-36426689 GCA_007922195.1 Podocnemis expansa
AGGGGCAGGGCCCAGCCCTAACTCCTGGGCCAGAGAAGCTCTATGGAGCATGCCCAGATTTTCTGGGCATGCTCCGTTAGAGCTTTTCTGGGCAGGAGTTTTCAAAACTCCCTGCTCCACAGGAGCTCCCTTGAAGGAGTCTGGCTAGCGGCAGTGCGCTGCTGGCTGCCTTCCCTGTGCTGGCGGCTGCAGTGGGCTGCGCTGCAGTGTGCCAGCGCAGCTTACAGGGAACATTGGTCCCAACGGCTTTATTTTGAAATAACCATTTCGAAATAACAGCCATTTTGAAAGCAGGCTTTCCCTTAATTCGAATTAACAAACTGTTAATTCGAATTAACTTATTTCGAAATAAGAATTTTATTTTGAAATGAGTTATTTTGAAATGGGTTATTTTGAAATAACAGTTACCATTTAGACATACCCGTGTTGTTTGAAACAGCACTATGTTAAAGTGTGCTAGGGCAGGGGCTTGCAAACTCTTTTTTGCTGGATTCCTCTTTGAAAGTATTTCAAGGCAGTGAGTGACACCATTATCCTCCAAAAGAGATGGCAAATTACTATAGTACATGTTACAGAGAACTTTGCAGAAGATGTTTGTAACAGACAGTGTAGTGATGCTTGCAGCCTTTCCCATGGGAATTACCTTCACTTGAACTGTTTTCTGGGCTGTTTGCCCAGAAAGATTGTAGCAGGGTCTGCCTATGTTTTCACTTTAACAGGTGTTTAGGCCTGTTTTGCTCATTGTGCTTTTGCATTTTTGTGCCTTTCAGAACCAGCTTGGCTGGTCCAAGCCTGTTCAGGGAGGGTGGGCCTGATGTTCCCACCCCCTCTGATTTGTGCTGTATGCTAGCACAGTCCATATGATTGCTGGACTTCACCAAATGGGCATTATGAGAAAGGTGCCTCGGAAACCTCCTTGAGGTCATCTGTAGCCATGCAAGGGGTCTCTGGCTGCTGAAAGGACATAAGCTCTGACCACTTTATATTTTGCTTTGCTTTTCTTAGGGTGACATTCAATATACTAGCCTGGCATTTGATAAATATCAATCTTTTAAGTCAGGGGTCTCAAACTCAAATCACCATGAGGGCTGCATGAGAACTAGTACATTAGTCCAAGGGCTGTGCCATGCATGAGGACTAGCACATTAGCACAAGGGCCGCACCACTGAACTTTTTCATACAATATTGCAAATAGCAGTAACAATCATGTCATCATGGGCCGCAGGAAACAGCTTTTGTGGCCGCATAGGGCCCACAGGCCACATGTTTGAGATCCCTGTTTTAAGTGGTCTTTTCCTATGTCTGGTGAATCAACAAATGAACCTCCCCTTTTGGGACACAGTTCTGCCCCCCTTAGTTCTGGACTGCTGCAAGACTCCAGCCACTAATGGGATTTTGTCTGCTTTGGGGGGGGGCATTTTCTACCCACCATTTCTCCAGCCCTCTAGCTTTGTGCCCGGGGCCATTGCCTTGCTCATCCCACCCTGATCTTGTGACCCCTTTTGGCTCAGGATCTCTCAGTTTGCGAAATGCTGCACTAGGAAACTGCTAGTGTATCCAGGGACTAAATTAATGTATATGGTAGTGCACATCAGAAATCACACCCCCGTAAAGCACATTATCCCACCACACAGACAAGCCCTATGTTAAAAAATTAAGAATTCCTGCAATTAAATTTTCCTGTGGATTTACCATGCTCTTGCAAGTAGCAGTGGCTAGCTACAGTGGGAGTCAATGGACAATTCAAAAATAAAAAATGAGATTGTCAGATATAGTGGAATAATTTGATTTAATTCCAGTTTCAATGTATAGACTGAACTCTACAAGACTCCCTCTCAGTTACAGTTCTCTGTGACTTTGTTCTTGTCTCTTTACTGTTACTTCAACTTAACCCCTCCCCCCAACCCCAATAATATACTTAGGACCTATAGGTGTCTTTTGACTTTTGCGAGTACTGAAGCAGCCATCTATTTGGTCAACACTTGTAAGGGGCAGCAGAAGTCAAAGCTGTCCTTGTACTGTCCAACGATGGGTCTCAAAGCTAATTTGGAGGACTCATTTCATTACGCTGGCTATCCAAACTCATTCATTTCCATGCTAAAATGTCTAATAGAAGGAGCTGCTATGGTGATCCCCCCACCACCCCCAAGATGTGGCCTATCACATTCAAAAAAATCATTGAGAATCCATCAGATACCAATGAATTACGTTAATCACCCAGCCTGGAATGCATTTAAACTTGTGACCTGAGACAAAAAATCCTAGGCTATCTAAATTCCTGTAGCTGATATCTCTATTGTTTTTGACATACATTTTCTGGCACTGAGGACAGGGAATTTAGAGGTACATTGACAATCTATTGGCTGCCAATCTGACCTATATAGTCTCCTAAGAAATTTCCCAACTTGTCAGCTTTAGCAATGTAACAGAACACTTTAAAACATAATGTTTTGAAGAAAGTTTCTTCTTAACTGGTGATTTGGATTCTAAATGTACATGGGTCATTGTCATTCATTATAATATACAGTTAACATACCACAAACAAACTTTAGAGAATTTGGTTTGATACTATTACTAGCAAATTATGTGGAACACTCAACTCAGTTTGGTCCTGAACTTCTGTGTTCAGATCATGTTTTACAACTCTAGGGATATCTGTTCACTGTATTGATTGAACATTAAAGCAACAATTTATGCTCTACACTTCTATATTGGGCTACTGAAGTGCTTTATTTTATTGACTTCCTGACGGCTCTTTGGCCTTTGCATTTATTTTACAGCTTGTGCTGAGCATTAATACCAAGGTTATTCCAAACAAGTCATTTCCAACATGTTTCTTCTCCTTTGCCCCATCCAGCTCCTTTTTCTTCCTTTTTTTGGGGGTGGGGGGTGGGGGTGGGGCAGAAAATTAGCTCCTTATTAAATCTTCCACATTTTACTTTTTTAATCAGTGAAGGATCTTAAAAATCACATCTAAATTTGTCTACAGTCTTACCCTCAACAAAGCTGATTTTAGTGGATTTTCCTACTTCTGTAAGAGCTCTGGGGTTTGAGCTTTTAGCCGTTGTATATGTCAGATTTACAATTTTTACAACTAGGCTGATAAACTTTTAGCTTTCCGTTCTAGACTCACAAATTACTTCTTTCATCTGACAGAGCTGCTAATTTTGCTCCAGCTCTGTCCTGTCCTCACCCTGGAATACTGGTCACGGAATGAAAAGTTCTACGGAAGAGTGCTTTGATAAGTAGATAATTGACAAGGCTTGGATTCTTCTAGCCCTTTATTGGTTTAGACTTGAAGGAACAAGAATAAAATAATGAACCTTTTAAAGTTCTTGTCTGTCTCTTACATACATACAAAACCTAAATACGTAAGCAAGAAACGTTTAATGGTAGCTCTGGAATCTCCCTAATTCCAATTGATACTGCAATATTGCATTAGATTCCAGTGGCATTCTAAAGCCATTCTGGAAAAATATCTAACAATTGTTTCTTCTTCTATTTAAAACCAAGAGGAAGGTATTATAAAACAAAATGTAACCACTGTAATATTAAAAAAACAATAATTCCTCAAAATCTGTTCTAGCAACTTTAGATGTTGTATGAAAAATGACAGGCTGTAAAATAAATACTTGACATATGTCTAAAAAGTTGAAAGCAGGGCAGAAAATGCTCCAAGGCTTTCATCAAGATAAGGCATTTAGTTATTTATGAGTTTGTTAATAGGATGTCACATCATTAAGAAGTAAATAACATGGGGCCAAGGAATCGCTCTAACAGCCAAAGGAGGTCACTTGGACAGTGGGGACTCAACATGTTAGTGACGGGCAAATAATCTGGTTGAGGGTGACAAAGGCTGCTCTGGATATGCTTTTGCCCTGTGTATAAAACCTTGATTCATGTGGGAATTCACTGAACACTAAAAACATAAAATAAACCTTCACACTTTTATAAAATGCTTGCAAAGGACCCCAATAAAATATGAGTTTTAATCCAAATACATTATCAATTTGTATAGCTACATATGTGACTGTTTTATTCATTTTGACGGCGACAGTTTAAGTGGAACCAAATCCCGATTTAATTTCTTGAATATGGAAAATGACAAGAGAGTAAATGTCATCCTCTGCAAGCTGTTAAGAATTCAGTGGAAAAGTGATAACCGCTGATTTCTTGCCCTTTGGATCACTGGTGAAGTGCAATAGCCAATATTACCTTGTGATTAACATAGATAACAAGGCAAGGGCTCCATTTTTCTCTTCCGGATGATTTTAGCTTTATTATGCATTTCTCAGCCATGTGACATAGTTACATCATTTTATTATATTACCTTGTTCTGTACCATGTTGTGGTATACTCACAGACCTTCATGGAACTGTGCTGATTTAAAGCAGCTCATGATCTGACCCAATAAGTACAACAGTAGGGACAATAAGTGAACTGAAGAACTAATTGCAACAGGTGTAAAGTATGATAATGTCTATATTGATATTTTAAAATCCTATTTAAAAAAAACCTATCTGTTAATTGAAGTTGGTATGCATCTAGTAGCACTAAATTCTATTTCAGAACAAACCTTTCATACAGCGTAGCCAGTGTGGAGAAAAATTTACTTCATCCTAGGAAATGCTGACTTCCCAGTGCTGATGACAATCAGAGAATGGTAGAAAAGTCAATTAAGCATAAGTGATGTAAAGCAAGGAGTTCAATCTTGCAGTGCTTTTAAGCATGTAATTCATAGCTAGAAGCAGGTGACTATATACAGAAACACTTAAAGGACTATTGCTGTTACTGGATGTATATGGAAAATTATCAATGTGTTTTATGATGGTGACATTTATGTAATACAACTACTTTGAAGAAACAGATTTAAGATCAAGAGTTTTATTTTGTCTGGTATATCAAAAAACACTGTTTGATTAGTCAACTCACAAGCCTCATGAAACCTAACCACAAGGATTCTCTTTTAGGGTGGTCCTCAGGAAAATGGATTTTTGGTTTTATTTTTTTATTTCCTGCTACCAAATAAAGGAAATAAAATGGGAAACACCTCGGAAAGAGAAACAAACAAACAAACAAAGCCCAAATCCAACCCCTACAAAAAAAAAATGTCAGCCAAATAACTTGAAACACATACTTCCTTTTGCATCCATCTATGTCTTATTTAGAAACAGACTGTGACTATTTATCTCTCCCCCCCGCCTTCTGACTCATACTGGTATTCAACAAATGCAAAACTGACACACTCTCTCTCTCTCATTCACTCCAGTGATGGGTCAGCACTTCATGAGGGTCCAATTTCATTCTTTGTGATTAAAATCCCACTGTTGTTACCTTACCTGTAATTAATAAAAAAAAACATGGCCAGAGCCAAAGGGAATCTCCTCCATTGTCTCTAATAGACTTTGGACTGGTCCCACACATAATAAGTATACTGAAGCATTGTCAGAAAATATGCCTGCTCCCACACAACCATATTGTTATTGATACATTCCCCTCCTCATCTTCATAAGATCTACCCACAGCTCAAAGACTTCCTGAATTGACTGAAGGTTACAGCAATATCTCTTCTCAAGTTCTTTGTAGGAAACTTGGCAGAAAGCATTTCTAAGACTTTTATGCACAGTCACAATTCTGTAATAGATTCTTTCTGTTTTGATTGCATTTAGTTTTTGGTCTTCAAGTACATTAATAATGCTTAAGAATTACAAAACCACTAACAACAGAAAGCATTTAAAAATGATAGCTCAACAAGATTTCTGTTATTTTTAACACAAATGTTACAATTAATTTTAATTGGCAATGTTCCACTGCATCACTTCCTGCAAATTTTGCCTTAAAGTTTATGACATATAATAAAGTCAGAGACTTTTGGGATATGCTGTAATCATAAAATCATCTCTAATTGTGCTTGTGACTTTGTAAACTAGTTATGTTTAAACTTTCATAGTCAAAGAATCATAAACAGGCTTTAACATAAAGGAGATTTGACACTTTTAGAGCATCTCTACATATGGAGTGATAACAAAATAGGTTCTCTGCTTTAAATACACATTACCTTAATCCATAATAATTTTCAGGTGTCAAAAAACCATAAACCACAAATTATTCTCACTAATCACAAAATTTGCAAATAAAAATAACATTTCTCTCATCTCCTATCTCCCAAACCTTAATTCAGCAATCTTTACAATAGCCTTTACAACAGTCCCTACATGTTGTTATTCTAATTATATAGTCAGGAGAAAAAGAAACACAAACTTTCCTACCCCAAAATCACAAAATGTGAATTAACAGTAGATTTGAATAAAAGTAATCCCCAATAAATAGATAAATTTTTAAAAAATGGCCCTTAAATTATGTTTTAATCAAAATCTTTGTCTCTATTGAATACAGGTTGTTCTAGCTGAGGTTTTAAGGTAACAGTGCATATTCTTAAAAGCATCTCTTTTATTTTGTAGTTAAGACGCAGGGTTAAAGTAAGCTCGAACACAGTTCTAGGGCCCACACATCAGATGGGCCAGAATTCAGGGTTCAGATTCCCAAATCTAGAAAAATCCAGCCCACACATGCATGGGGGGGGGCAGAGATTAGGAAAGTTCCAGGGCCCCTCAAATTGTACTTTAACCACCATAAGACCTCATTACTTTACATATTTGAAAGAAAAGGTATGTCACAAATTTCTTTGTACAACACTGTTAATTACTTTATTTCCAGCCATCATCTGACTAATTATTGGCTGGAAAGACCATGCACTGGATATATCTGAAGATGATAGTCCAGAATAAAGTCTTTGGGCTTGTCTGCATAGAGACATCAAGGAAAATTAATCTAAATTAACTCAGATGTGAATTTGAAGTGGAATAGCTCAACTGCATTAAAAATCCCTGTGAACACTCTTATTCAGAATTAAAACACCTTTAATTTGGTCTAATTTGGTTCATTTTGAAAGAGAACTAAACTAAACTAAATTTTTCCATAAACCACTATAAGCTTGCTCATGGTTGGGTACAGATGGGGGTCTCTGCTCATGCGCAAATGAGATCTAGTACCACAGGAATGTGATGAAATGAAATGAAGTGGTATTAGTGCATTCTCACCGTCAGAAGAACTATATTCACCTTTTATAACATTAAAACTTGCACATAACATAATAGATCAGTTAAATACATCAAGCTGATATCTCATTTAATGAATTTCTTCCTTATCTCCAACTGTGCAAGAGCACTGGATATAAAAAACTATGATCCTTGGAATCTAAAAACATGACTTACATTTTTATTTTGACTTTTTCCCTTGTAGTTCAGTGCTACAATATCAGAATGACTGCTCTGTGAACATATGAAGTCCCCATTATTGTATCAGTTAATTCTCATTCCTTTCAAGGCTCACCTACACATACATGACTGCAGGCCCTCCTGCCTCCCTACTTCATTCTTCCTGCTTGAGTGCCACTGCCCCCTCCTTCCCCATTGCTTCAAGCTCCCCTCCATGGCCTCATGTCCCTGAGCCTGCCCCAGACCTCATGACCTTGGCATCCTTGGGCAACTAGAGAGTGGCAACTGCTGGCCAGGTGACCAGCTCTGAAGGCAATGAAACCCCTAGCAGCAGCACAGAAGGAGAAATGGCATTATGTGGTATTGCCACCCTCCCTTCTGCGCTGATGCTGGTGGCAGTACTGTGCTCTTAGCAGGCTATCTGATGTTCTCCAACCACCGAGGTCAACTACACAGGGAGAAGTTTGAGCCTGGGGGACTCGCATGGCCATGCATCTCCAACCACTGTGCCCACAAGGAAGGGGGACCCAGTGGCTGGCATTCTGTCTCCACAGGGGCAAGGTATGCTGCCTCTGCATCCCTGCCAGGCTCTGCAGCATTGCTAACACTGACTCCAGAATCTCAGACCCAGGCTCACCACCACTCACCCCAACTCCAGAATCTCAGGCTTGCCAGATTGCAGCAGTCAGATGAAACCAACTTGACCATACTATCCTAGCCAGTCACCCATATCATCCAACCCAATGGAGATGCTACCCAGTGCCACCCACAGCTAATGGGACACAAAACAAGGATCTCAACAGTTGGGAAACTGCTGAATCCAATGCAAAAGATGACTATACACATACTTCTTATTCAGTCAGTGCACTAGGAGCCTTCACAACCCACATGCCAGATTATGTTTCCTGCACACAGAGAGACTGCACAAGCTTTCACTGGTCAGCCTATGAGACTAGCATGAATCATATGATTCATGCTAGTAGGGGGAAAAAATGAGACAGAATACTCACATCATGAAATCATGAGTGAGGCTCAATTTTACCTAGCAATAGCACCCTTGCAATCAGTTCAAGGGAGTTGGTCTGTCTCTTGTAGCCTTGCTCATCCCAAAATGTTAGAACTTCTGCTGGTGAGAGAAACAAGCTTTCAAGCTACAGAAAGCTCTTTGTGTGTCATTCAAAAGTTTGCCTCCTTTACCAACAGAAACTGGTTCAATAACAGATATTACCTCACCCACATTTTCTCTGGCAAGACAACTGTCATTCTAATCACTGCTTTCCCAGGGTGAGGAAGAGAGGGTGCAGATGGTTTAAACCATCAACTGGCAGCTAAGATGTGCACTATAATTTGACCTAGAGTTAACCTTGTCAAGCATTTCATGGAATCTTATCATTGTATTGCAGCACTTGAGAATCCAAAGTGCAGCCTGTCTATATCAGTTGAACATTCCCTCCCCATGCTCTAGTCTAGGGAGATGGAAAAGGAGTACAACCTAAGTCAAAGACAGGGTTGTGCATCTGACAAGCATGCTGATCTGGGATTCAAGACCTGGAACACACTCTTTTGTAAGATTTCACAGTCAGCTTCATCCATGATCTCAAATTCAATCATCAGAGTAAATTTGAAACCTGTGTAAATTAGGTTACACTGTAAGTAACAGAGAACAAGCATTTGCTGTGCTTGACAGTTTTCTTGCATATTATATACGGCAGAACCCAAGGAGTTAAGAATGCACTCATCACTTTGGAAGCATCTATATCCTTATGGGTGCAATAATTGGCCAATCATATATCTCTCTTTACACGCCAGGTCATACACAGTCAATTATTTACTTTGAAGAACCACCTTTAAACAATCATATTGTGTTATGCAATTCCATTTCCCAGTAATTGAACTAGCAAGACGTAATTAACTAAATTACCCATTTATTCTGTGGTCTGTATAGTATCAGGGGAAAGTCTGACAAAAGAGAATCGCAGCATTTTCATCCCACAGTTCAATGGAACATAGATTATTAATGCTCAACAATAGCATTCAGAAAAATAATTTGTTGCTTTTTATCAGAAATACAAGAAATATCATTTTAGATTGATTTCACATCTAAGCTTTGCTACACTGTTTCTCCCATACCAAAGTTAATATTTATTGCTTCATACTACAAATCACCTTTTTTTTTAAAAAATCATGTACATTAAGTCATCAAAGTTGAACCAGTAATCATTTTTAATAACTGTAAACCACTTGAAAGCAAGTTTCTTCCATAAGAGACAATAGTTAGGGAACTAAAATGATTGAAGATGAATGATTTCTAATTTCATCATGGAATCCTGAAAAAAAAAAAAAAAACACCAAGAAAACATCACATCATATTCTAAAGTTAATCCCGCATATCAAGTACACCGCATATCGCTGTTTACTGCACTTTTTAATTTAATAGGAGCATGGCTATTCCTAAAATGTCTCAAATAACTCATGGGGTTTCAGAAACAAGTGGGTGGATTATTTTTATTTGTTATCTAATTTTTAAGACTTTAAGAGTTACATTTTCAAGGTTTTGTCCACAACTACCAAGACTAAAACATTAATTAAAAGAAAAAAAAAAACCTAAGGTTCTCATGTATATGAATAAATGACAAGCTGCAAATTTAAGAAAAACAGTAAATGTTACAACATCAGACATGGTAAAAGGTCCCATAAGTTCAGATGCTTACTATCACATGACGTCTGTTGGCCCAACTGCGCACAGAAATCAGAGTCGAAAGGACCAAGTCAATTAGCATGTTAGCAAGTCCATATTGGAGGCCAAAAAGAAACTGAACTGAACTACCCTAACATCGGGTATAAAAAAATATATATATACAGTTAAGTAAGAAAATCAGAATGGCCATACTGATCACACCAGTGGGCCACCTATCAAAATATCAGGTCTTCTGACAAGAAGAATTTGCAGTGATCTGTCTTGTCATTCATTCCCGGCTTTTGACAGCTGAAGATTCAGGGATACCAGGAGCACAGAATTTCTTCCCTGACCATCTTTGCTAATTGTCATTAATGGAACTATAGTCATGTATTTATCGAATTCTTTTATAAACATGGTTATGCTGCCTACCTTCACAACACCCCACGACAGCAAGTTTCGTAGACTGATTGTGCACTGCGTGTAATAGTATTTATTTTATTGGTTTTTAACCTGCTGCCTATTCATTCATTGGGTGATTCTAGATCTTGGGGTATGAGAAGGACAAATAACACTTCTTTATATACTTTTTCTATATGATTCTGTCCTATCCTCCCTTACTCATCTCTTTTCTAAGATGAACAATATTAGTCTTTTTAATGTCTCCTGATATAGAAGCTGTTCCATATCTCAAGGCATTTTTGTTGCCCTTCCGTGTACCTCTTCCAATTGCAATATATCTTACTTTGAGATGGAGGGATCAGAATTCACTGAGTATTCAAGGGATTAAGCATAGTGGGATTGATATTTACTGTTTTATTATCTGTCCCTTTCCTAATAGGCCCTAACATTCTAGGTTTTCCGACTGTCACTGCACATCAAGCATATGTTTTTAGGGAACTGTCCACAATGATTCTACAATCTCTTTCTTGAATGGTAACACTCAATATCAAACCAATCATTTTGTATGTATGACTATTACATTGCATGTTTTTACTTATCAGTGTTGAATTTCATCTGCCATTTTGTTGCCCAGTTATCCAGTTTAGTAACATCTCTTTGTAAAACTTTGCATACAACTGTCAATTTAACTATTTTGAGTAAATTTGAATTCACTGAAAATTTTGCCAGCTCATTCATCCCCTTTTCCTGATCATTTATGAATATCTTAGACAGACAGGTTCCAGTACAGATCCCTGGTGCAGTCTGCTATTTACTTCTCTTTAACAAACAAACAAACAAACAAACCCCACATCTTTCTATTTAGTCCTACATTTTGTTTCTCCTCTATTAATCACTTACTGATCCAGGAGAGTACCATATAAGAACATAAAGATCCATTTAGGACAGCGTCAGAATCATGATTTTGTTGTGTTTAGAATAACAAACATACATGCAAATGTTTGGAAATGAAACATAGTGTTATAGGGTGCTGGTTGGAAAACAGTATTTTTTTTTTTTTTAGTCACTAGAATTGTTGTGCTGTAAATATCAGTTATAGACAATAAAATCTAACAGTTTTTGATACCACTGAGATGTTGATGAATGATAGTTATTCCCATCAGAAACACCTCTTGATCTGAACAATGGACAGATAGACTTCTCTTATATTCCAAACAGAACAGCATTCTGAAACAGAGATAATTTAATAACATGACAGAGGACAGTATACATTTCACCTGAGCATTTTAGAAGCCTGATGTCCATGATGGCTATGTTTTCCAAGCACAATGATTTTTTATAATTTGTCTGAATAATTAAAACATTGTCTGGAAATCATTCTAAAAGCCCTCCAACAAGTAGAGTAAATGAATGAAAAAGTGTCAAATGTAATTTGTTGTTAAGGTAAGGTTTTGACATTGTCTCCAGTGTGTTTTTCAAGGAAGAAGCTTCCAATATCTATTAAATAGCTATATGTTAAACTTGTTAATAGCTTTAATTGTTCTTAATCTGCAGTGATTTAACCACTGCATTGAATTTTTAGTACTCAAAGATGAGATACAAGATGTGCAATCATTTTTCAGTTTGATCCGATGTGCCCCACACACGTTACCGCCGATAGAACTCCAAGGTTAGGAATTGGCTCAAAGAAATTTAAATTCCTGTTTCTCTGATCCTTTACTTTCCTCCCTGACAACTACTTAACCTCCTTCACTGCTCTTTCCTTACAGCTTCTCCCTCCCCTTTGTCCAGTGACATTCTTAACATCTTTATTGTCTTCCCAAATACATTCTACAACTGCCAAAAGAATTTATGCATACATATACATAAATAAACTCTCCCAGGCATATAAATGGCAAACAACAAAAAGAATATGAATGGATATAGTCCTTGATCTTTTTAGTCATTTGTCATTTATTTGCCTCAGACTAATTTAAAAGTTGCAGATGCAGGTACAAAAAGCTGGTTACCTATGAACATTTGTTTAAAACAAAGAATTGCCTGTATTTCTTAAATTCGTTCCATTTGCCATCTGACAAACAGGTAATTCTTTGCTGAATAGCAAAAGCAAAAATATATATCAGGACCTAGTTCCCAACTGAAAAAAACAAAACAAAAACAAAAGACCGCCAAACCAAACAAAAAGCATCCTCCCAAAATAGGTGTATGTCTCTCTTAAATGCACCAGTCATAAAACAAATCATTCAGATATCTGTAAGTCCTCATCACTATAGTATCTGAAAAAAGCTATATTTACTCATTAGGCTGGCTGATGGGAGATATTGCAGAGAGCTCGACCCTTCAAGGAAAACAGGAGCATATAATACCCTAACTTCAACTCCCATGAGTCACCATGGCAGTTCAGAGAGACATATTAATGTAGAAGCAAGCTGAAACAAAATTCTGCACTATATTCAAATGATTTTTTTTAAATGTTCCATGTTCATCCTACTTTGTGATAAAAAAATTACACATCAGTTGTTTCCTTAGGATGGTGATTCCAAGTTTTGACCAGGTCTACTATATTTACCTGAAGCATCAAGTACATTGCTGGTAAGTGATTTTATTTATACTCAAGCAGACTGACATAAAGCATTGTACCAAAATATTTAATATGCTTTTGTTTACAAAGAAATGAAAACTGGGTGGGTTAGATAAAAAAAAAATGAGAGGAGAAAAAGTGATACAACCTTAATGCATTTGCTTTACCAAGCTGAATTCATGATTAAAAGCTGAAACACTCTTTGGTGCCACTGTTCAAATTTAAAAAAAAGCCATTGAAGGAGGAAGTAGACAATATAATTTTAAGAAGTTTCATTCTCTCTCTCTCTCTCTCTCACACACACACACACGTAATTGCTATAAAAATTGTTTTTGTTTTTGGCTTTTGAAAAATTAAGCATTTTCAATAGCTATTTTGTAAATGGTTTCTTGAAGCATTCTGTTTGTGAATAGTTACTTTTAAACACTGAAAGCAAGATATCTTTCATGAGAAGATAAATATTGACAATTTTTTGTAAATTTATAAAAAGCAATTTTTAAAAATTCAAGCAGCTCTAATACAAACATCTTTTTCATAAGGCAGAACCTGTGAATTAAAATGTAATCACCTTTATTTGCATACAAAATGCTTAAAGTAAGTTTGGAATTATGAAATAGATCAGGTGACTCCACTCAAAAGAGGGCAAGGGAGTCTCTGATCCTCTTTTGAGTGAAGTCACCTGGTGTATTTTATAGCTCTAAACTTACAGAATTTGTGGTCATTAACTAATTTGTGTTTTATTAAGGTTGTGACAGAATATAGCTGTGTTCACACCTTACACACTGTAATAATAATCTTTATAGAAAATCTGGCTTGTAAAATATTACCTGAAAACTCAATTTGTTGGTTATTATTGTCCAGATAAATCATATGTGGCAACACTGTATCTGAAGTTATAATATTCCACTGTATGATGATCTTAACATGTTCCAAACTGAGTTTGGCAAATACATTTGTCTCAAATACATGAATGGATGCTCTGCTTAATTTGCATTTAAGCAGTAAAGAGAACCATCAAGAAGGAGGAAAAAACAAAACAAAAAACAACTTGAACAGGTAAAGAAAAGCAGCACGGAACATCTGTTCCTATTGACTCTCTGTCACTAGAATCGCAGCTGAAAAGGTTTCTGAGGATGGGACTGACAGTACAAAAATGGGGAAAACATCCCAAGGTCCCTCTCTCCTCCCCTCCTCTCTCTGACTGAGTCTGATGAAGTGGGTTGGAGCACATGAGAAATTATGCAGGGATTTGCACTGGATGATCTCATGATGTCCCTTCCAACCCTATGATTCTAAATCTGTTAGTCTTTAACATGCCACAGGGCTCTTGTTTTTTCTCTGCCTATTGATTCACTGGATCAGAAGGGAAAAAGGAAGCAACCATAGAACAAGAGAAGGGGTCTTGACTGAAAGAGTTTGGCCAGTATGACTATTGAAGGCATGTGGTGAGAAAACCTTGCTTTGTTAAATTAGGCATCAGCTGCATTTTATCTTTATTTTTCTTGTAACTGTTTCTGACTTTATGTTGTATTACTTGCATTCACTTAAAATCTCCCAGTTAATATTTTTATTGCTTTATCATATCCAATGTATTTGAATAAAAGTGTTGGGGAAATTAAATTTGGGCTAGCTATATGTGTGCATATAATTTCTCTTAATGTAATGGCTTTATATAGGTTTATATTTTTTCACAAGAGGGCTGGGCAGCAGAGAACATACATTTCAGGGGAAAATGTAGGACTGGTATGTGTGTGTGTGTGGGGGGGTTGGTTAGTTCTAGTACACACAGAGACATAGGTGGGACCAATTTGCATGATGGGCACTGTTTGTGAGGAGTCCAGACTGTAGGTTACAGCCACAAAGCAGTAGAAAAGGCATCCCAGCTCAGACGGCAAGGGTGACAACTGCTCAGTCTGGGTTGTATCCTGGGTATGGCACAAAGGCCTGTTAAAAGTAGGATTGCATAATGAGAAGAATAAGGGACTAATATTTAAAATAATCAAGTTTGGTCTGCATAAAATGTTTACACAGACATTATTTACAAAAGGTGAATATTAATTTTAATGAAAATGAACATTGAAATGTTATGTGCTATACAACCTGTCTATGGAGGTTGGGGAAGCTCCTTCACTGGAACTTTTCAAAAAATGACTGGATAGCCCACTGTCTTAGATGGTTTCGTCTAGACACAACAAATTCTACATCGTGGGAGAGGCTCAGATTAGATGATCTTCGTTGTCCCTTTTAATCCCATAGTCCTGTGACCGATCACCTGTATTAGTACTATAAGTAATAGAAATAGTAATTATTTAATTTCTGTTTAATTCCTTTAAGCCCAAAGGATTCCAGATATCAGTAACTGACATGGTCAACTGACATTGGAAAAATGCATAATGACATTAGTTGATTGCTTTTTATTAGCAATAAAGATTTTTAATATTATGATTTCAAGGTGAGTCAGCCAATATTATGAGTTCTGATAATTTGACTATCAGATATCTTTGGGTCTACATGTGGACACAGATAACAAAAACAATCACTTTTACAGATTTAGTCTCTGAAGTGGGACCCCCTATTCTCTGTGGTAAGTCCTTAAGTAAAAAGACATAAATTGATGCTTTCAGTCTGAGCCACTGGAATTCTCTCAACAGGACTCTTGCCAAACCACTGCCAAATAAAAGGTGGGTAAATATTTTCTAGGGAGGGGATGGTCATGAATAGATTCAAGGGCCCCAACCACAGCTTACATCTGCCACCTCCCATCAGAATCCAGACAGGAAATCAACAGGTCAAACACCAGCTGCCTTCATCCTAGGAATTAACCCCTGCCTTTTTTCTGAGGTTCAGTGATGCTAGGTAATACATAGATGCAAGTTACACCCTCATACACAAGTAAAGATGAATCCAGACCTTGGGATGAGTAATTCTACAGGATATACCAGGGGTGGCCAAATTGTGGTTTGCAAGCTGTGTGCAGCTCTTTTCCAGTTGAAGTGTGGCTCATGAAGTCTCTTGTTCCCTCATTATCCATGTACCAAACAGCTGGGGAGCTTGAGGCATCTACCCTGTGATGTAGGGTGGGGCTAAAGTTATCTGCCCAGCTAGAAAGGAGTTTGGGGGTGTTTGCCACACTTTGCACACCTGCCAGGGCTTGAAGCTTTAGCCTTGAAGGAAAGGTGATCAAAGCAGGCACATATCCCTGCAACAAACCGTGCTGCCAGCTTTGCCCATATCTGCACAAAAGATCTATTACAGATATAATAAAACCAGCTATGCCTTTAAAGGCTCATTGACTTGCTCATCGACCAATGGCTATGTCTACATTAGGAAAAGTTTGTTCAGATCTGTTAATCAGAACTAATAAATTGGAGTTCAGCTCAAACTAAACTCAAATTTATTAGTTCAAATTAACAATGTGGACTAATTCAAACTCAAATTAGTTCAAATTAGTCCAATCTGTTAATTTGAACTAACTGCCCTTAGTTTGAACTTATTACATTTGAACTATGAGTTAATCCTTGTCTACATCATCCTTAGTTTGAACTAATGATCAAACTATGAGCTTAGGTCGAACCAACCAGCAGGCCTTACTAGTGCGAATTAAAAAAAATCCTTAGGTCAAACTAATGAAAGCCAAGTGTAGACAGGTACTAAGTTTGTTAAGCCTCCTTAATTCTAACTAACTTGCAAGGGTAGACATACCCAATGTGATTTATGCCATTATGTGCCAGAAATGCCCCTCTGCCCTATATATTGAACAAACAGGACAGTCCCTGCACAAAAGACTAAATGAGCACAAATCTGACATCAGAAATCACAACATTCTAAAATCAGTGTGTCAGCATTTCAATCTCCCTCATCACTCCATTGACAATTTACTAATTTGTGCTGCTCAGACAGATGAATACCAGAGCAAGGCTTCAAAAAGAAGCTGCAGAGATCAAATTTATTTGCCCATTTGACTGTATTGCTTCTGGGCTTAACAGAGACTTTGGATTTTTCTCTCATTACAACAGGTGATTTGACCTCATCTTCCTCTGTATGCTGTTCCCCAATCTTTGAATCGTAACAACTGCTTTGATTTGCTGTTACAGTGTAACTTGATCCCATGACTTACACTTCCCTGCATTTATTTACTCCCATTCTGTAAGCTTCCTCATCTTCAAAGCATTTGAGAAAGTGAGATTTTCTCCCACAAAATCTCACACAATAAATATATTTGTTAGTCTTTAAGTGCCACAGGGCCCCTTGTTTGTTTTACTGAACTAGACTAACACTGCTGCCCCTTTGGAAGTTGACTATGGTATGTAACCTATCACTTAAAACAATTACTGTGCCAGATGGCTGGAGGACAGCTAATATCACACTAATATTTTTAAATGGCTTCAGAAGTGACCCTGGTAATTGCATGCCAGTAAGAATAACTTCAGTACCAAGCAAACTGGTTGAAATCAGTAAAACACAGAACTATCAGACAAATAATATAAACATGGTGTGTTGGGGAAAAGTCATCAGAGCTTTTTGAAATGAAAATAATACCACATCAATCTATTAGAATTCTTTGAAGGTGTGGACAAGTATGTAGATAAGGGTGATCTGGTGGATATAGAAGCAAGGAGTGGGATTTTCTCCCATGAAAGCTCATGTGATAAATAAATCTGTTAGTCATTAAATGCCACAAGACTCCTTGCTTCTTTTGCTGCCTCTTTGGAACCAGTGGATATAGTATATTCTGACTTCCTCAACAAAGGCTCTTAAGGAGAATAAACAGCCATAGGAAAAAAAGAATGGTCTATTGACTGGATCACTTTCATGCCTCTCTTGTTTATTCTGCCAATTGCACAAGGAATATTTCACTTATTAGCAGCACAGAAACACACAGAAATTGAACAGATTTTAAAGATCTCTAACAAACAACTATTTTGAAAAATTTAGAAGATCTAAACTCATTTCTGAGAAGTGACATAAAGTAACTCCGCAGCCTAGCATCAATGTGGTCACATTAGTGTAAAAACAACACTCAGACCAAAACAGATCTACAATGCCATTCTTAATTACATTTAATTCACAGGGTTTATTCCTCATATTTATAAATTCTTAACTGAGTCCAAGTTTGATTTGGCAATCTAATTTAAAAAAAAAGGTAAATAAAAGCAAAAGCATTTATTGGAAAGCCATATGTGCCCATGTTTTTGAGGATTCATGATTTACTAATCAGAATATTTCACAATAGGATCAGTATGGGTAAATGGATTTCAAATCTAGTTTGCACTGCCTAATTGTCAAAACATGCAAATTATTCAGGGAAAGGCCAGAGACTTTGGGCCAAGGAGTATCCCAGGTGAAAATACAATCACAGGCAGGCTAAAAGATTAGAGAGTGGACTAAATGCAAAGGATATAGACCAAGGATGAGAAAGAAGGGATTTATCTTTGACAAAAGATCCAATTCTACTCTGTCTCAGCTTGGGTATCTGCAAGTCAAATTACCACTGTGTAAATTTGGTCTCCTGCAAAAAAGGACATATGTAGATGGAGTAAATTTGTTATGCTAGAGGATATGCAGAATTTCTACTATTCTATGTTTCAAAAATCGTACCACATAAATGTACAGAAATCACTGTTGTTAAACTAGTAAATTATTATGGTCACATTAGAAATACACAGTATAACTCCTAATTATTGGTGCATTTTAGAAATATTAAATATGTGGGCTATTCTTTTAAAAGAAAAAAAAATTCTCTGAAGCATCAGCTTTCAGTGTCAGAAGGCCTGCCTTCCTTGATCTAAATTAAAGACCAGAAAATGTCTTTAAAAGTAGAAATTAAGCATGTCCAGTTCTCCTTTAATTAATTAAACAAACATTTAAACCAAGACTCTCCTTGCTCTTCCCATTAAAAAAAACCCAAAAAACAGAAAAAAAATGAAAACAAAACAAAACAAAACAATCCCAAACAGTATTTATTCTGGGTGCCCAAATAAAGCAATAAAAAAGATGCTTAGATTTTCAGAAAGCTTTAACTAAGCATACCCTCTTTTAAGATGTCAGGCACATACAAATTGGGGGATTCAAAATCTTAGTTCTTACCCCCAACTTAAAAAAAAATATATTTATTTTGAGCTTGTTAGATCCCAAAGAACACTAGCTAAGTAAAAAGAAAGAAAGAAAGAAAAATTAAAAAAGAGAGAGAGAAAACGTGACATATCACAATGTCAGATGATAAGAACAAAACCCAGTTACCTGTACACATATGGAATATATCTTGAGGAGATATGACCCTGATGATGCTTAATCTATGTGTCAGTACTTTTTTTTTTTATAATAAAATTTAATCTTTCAGATCTGAAAATCACAAGAGGTAGATTGTCTCAAAAGAAAAAGGATCTTGAGCTAAAAAAGAAAGTGTTCTCCTTTCACAAATTGATGATATTAATTGAGAAACTGAAATGAATCAGAAATGGACTAAAATCCATGTGACAATCTTTTACAATTAACTTTAAAATGCACATCCACATCCTGCAATTGATTTGGTCCAAGCATCCGCTCTCATTTTGATGGAGGCTGTGAGAGTCTTGACAGAGAATTTACATCACATACAATTTACTGAACTGCAGTTGTAATTTTCCCTAAAATATTTGAACTTTTCATTCTTGGCTTGAATAATCTTTCTTTCCTGCATTTAGATTTATAAACCATTACCCTGGTAGGCCCTAAAACTGGTATTAGGCAGATGTCTTTTCCTCTCAAATTCATAGTTCTTCTGCATAATATAGGGAAACTGCTCCAGAAAATCTAAGCATGAAGACAGATAATTTACGTATGCTGGTGATCAACATATACTCAGTTTCTGGTGAATTCTGGCTTACTTTAGTTTTCTTGCCAGGTGGCTGTTTAAAAGGAGAAAAATGAAATAAAGAGACAAGGTGGGTGAAGTAATAGCTTTCTTTGGATTGAGTTTTGTTGGTGAAAGTGATGAGCTTTTGAATTCACACAGGGGTCTTCTTCAAGTCTGAGAAACTGAGACCATCACTGTGGAATACAAGGTGGACCAGATGGTTTATCATACATAGTGAACACATTTCAAGGAACCATTCAAGGTAAAGTAGCCTGTTAACACCTCTCTAGTCACAATGGACTCTCTACTCAGTCAATTATTTTAATGTCTAGCAAAGGTATGAATTTAAACTCTGGGCTCATCTTTTGAAAGGATGTTCAGGTTTGCTTTGAGGAAACTGACTAAAGATCCTCTATTTATGGCTTATTACAAACAATCTATAACCCGTTAGCAAACCCCTATAGCGTACCTGCCCTTCTTTCCACCCTGTGACTGGAGGGGTGTTAATGCATCAGGTCACCTGCAATGCCCTTTAAAATGGGTTAGCTACATATGATAAACAATCTGTTCTGCCTTGTATTCAGCAATGACAATCTGAGTTAGTTTCCCAGAGCTGAGAAGCTCTGCATAAGGTTGAAAGTTAGCTCACCCACCTTCACAAGCAAGGAGTCCTGTGGCACTTAAAGATGAACAAATTTATTTATTGCAGGAGCTTTTGTGAGATAAATAAATATGTTAGTCTCTAAGTGTCACAGGGCTCCTTGCCTGTTTTGCTGAACTAGACTGACACAGCTACCCCTTTCGGAACTCACCCATCTTGCCTCTCTTGGGATAAATACAGCTACAATACAACTGCATGCAAGAAGTGTATTAAAAAATTTTGCACTGTGATTAATTGATCTGCAGAAATGTAAGTTGTCGAACAGTCTACCAAACCAACCAGCCACTTTAAGTCTGATTAAAATTAACCCTTTATAATAAAGCAGAATTACTAGTAAAGTCACTGAATGAGTACATCATGAGATCAATTAGACAACAAGAACAGACCTAGATATTGGTGAGGCCACAGGAAAAAAGGTATTTGCTACAGTGGTATCTATGGTGGCTCCTAGAAGTTGGCACTCGGGGCAACAACCATCTTGCCAACCTCTAGAACTGGCCCTGTTGTCCAAACATATTTCATGTTCTGAATCAATATGTAGTCAAAATGTTCAAAGTCAACTTGCCCATTCTCCTTAAAAGGAGGTTGAAACATCCAACACCTTTTCTTAAATGGCTGTCAACTCTTAAACAAAGACAAAAGATCAGTGTGTTAATTCAATGGGAAACACAGATTAAATCCTTAATAGTGTTAAACAGTGTGCTTCTGAGAAAAGAATTAGACTTTCTATAATTAGCCCCAGGATATTTTGAAGCTTATCAGGTTCAGCTTCAAAAAGCTGCATTAAATACTAATTCTCTAACAAAGTCTGCTCAAGGTTACTCTCTCCTTGACTTTCATAGTAACCTTCACAGTGCACATATGTTCCTGTCAGGATCCGACAATGAAGGTCCTTGGTCTCAGTGGGTCTTGAACTGCCTAGGCTTGTGGGAGGCCCTAGGTCTCTGACTTTTCCTCATTGTCCCCAACAAGACAGATAAAGCAGCAGAGCACCGATGTTGGAAAAAGAATCCCAGCGAGAAGTCCTATCAGGACTCCCAGAGTCTGGTGTGCCTGACTGATTTGAAACTGTTACTTAAGCTAGGAAGTGATCTGGGTGTGCCCAAGCAACTTCACAGACTCTCTGTTGCTGCCACATTAGACTGCGGTCCTTGCCTGTCTCCCATGACATGCATCCAACTCTGTTCCTGATCCATGCTCTGCTTCTGATGCTCTGCTCTGATGTGTTCCTGGGTCCTTCCTCACTCCTAGCATCTGCCTTATTCCTGTGCTGTGTCTGAAACCTCTGGTTTCCCCCCATACTCATCACTTCTGATGTGTGGCTCCTGGATGACTCTAGCTTTGCCCCATGGTCAGACAGTCGATTCAGACTCTGGTTGTGATCTTTGGCTTGATTTTTGATTTCAACTCCCAATTTGACCAGTAGGCCACTCCATCTGTGCCCACAGTTCCTCAGAAAGCAGAAATAGCATTCAAAACTGATTCTCACTATTTCTTCCCTAGCACAAGAGTGCAGCAGCTGCTGAAAACAGAAATGCCACAGTAAGAGTCTGAAAGTTTACATCCTTGTGCTCAGTCATTCCAGCAATCTGAGTCATGGCAGACATAGAGCCATGAGCCTCTTCAATTAATTAGCAGTAGAGGGTTAAAAGTTATTTCTCTAATAGGGGAGGGTGACAATGACTCCACCCTGGAGAATAAACAGAAGTTTCAATTGGATGCTGCTGATTTCTGCGACATAGACACTGAGACTTTAGGTCCCCACAGTTATAGTTCTCTGCTACAAATAGAAACATTAAAACATGGATCTCAGCTCTACTGATGCACATGTGAGTAGGAATGTGTTTGTGTGTAAATGGATTTACAACAGCACACTACCAGTAAAATAGATTGGGATTTTCAAAGGAGCCTTAAGACACTCAGTGCAAAGTGCTCACTGAATTTCAGCAGGATGTGGGTCCTCACTTCTCAGCCACATATGAAACTCCCAGACATACTGGCTACAAGGGCCAGTCTTAGCCTGGACCACACAGGTAACCACTTACTATATCAGTTTCTAAATAGCACATCTGATCTGCTACCTACACAGCCTTTAGCCACAGTCTCTTTAGGGCTGCTTTCATCATCCAGCAGCAGGGTCTGGGCACCAGGGGCAGTCAGATCAGCATAACCCTCCACCCAAGCACAGCCTTGCATATGGGGTTCCAGGAAGCGGCAAACAAAATACTTGTCACAGCCCTGATTGTCCAAAGGGGAGAGAATCCCTGCATATAGCCCAAAAGCCAATGGCTGAGAAAAATAAACACAAATATCTTTACTCGCATTTCTCCAAGATCTTTTTAAACTACTGTACTCCCTGAAGATTGTCTTTTATTGCTTTATCGCATCTTTGTTGCTTTTTAAACACCTCTTATAAACTTCTATGTTGACCTGGCTGTTGCTGATCAACAGTCATATCAACAGTTACATCGGTTAGGGTCCCCATGTTGGAGAGTTGATGAGGCAGACCACAGATGAGTATATTTGTATCTCAGAAAATTAGAAAATTATTGGACCTATTATTCCTAATGACATTTACATCTATTAACCAGAAAATCAGAGAAACAAACTCCTGGTACTAAATTAAATTATATATACCTAATGTGTCACTAACAGTAGAAATTATATTAACTGATGAGATGCTTTTCCAAAAACAAATCTACCTGAATACTTGAGGTAGAAAAGATCAGTTTTACATTCTGACCACAATCATTTCTGCAATAAATCTGGTGCATCAGGCTGGTAATGGATGATGGACAATTTCCACTAACAATGCTTCAAATTGCCTAATAATTTGAGGCAACGTCATTGTACATCTCTTGCACATGTAACAGTCCTTTCTCTACATCCAGCTGCATACAAATCAAGGAGAAAAACTGCTTTAGCAAGGGCTTTATGGCAGACCATTAAAAATATAATGTTGCTACCATTGTGGTACACAAAACAATATAACACAAAACTAACCCTTTGTGCCAAAGGGGAGACAGGATGAATCAAAAATATAATCTTTTCAGCATCCCCCTCCCTCTCGATCACTGATATAACTGAGATGGAAAAATGGAAGCACTGAGAGAAAGAAAGCATTCATAGTTATCAGATTGTCATTCATGAAGAGAAGAGGCCTGGGAATGCAGTTTCCCTGTTTACATCTTTCTAACGGTAATGCAACGATAGAGGGCTCTGAAGCCTGATGTATTCTTCCAGATAGAGTGATGGAGGATTCATTTGAGCATGGATCTCTCCCAATGCCAAATGCTTCTATGTCTATCCTCTGACATGTGACCACATTAAAAAAACAAACAAACAAAAAAAACCTATAATGAGCTACTTTTGGTTTTGGTATACTCAGGAACTTCTCAAGCTCCACAACCACTTCTAACATTATATAGGTACATGTACACAACTTCCCACAAATGGACAGGAATACAAGTTTTAATCGGATATGGAGATGAAGTAAAGGCCTGGGCTTCCAGTGTCACTATAACTGAGTGGTTTCATCTGATATGCGGTTTGTACACATTGCTGGTCTCTTACAATGAAATCTTTAGCCCAAGAAGAACCAGCTTTCCCCACCTGCTTCTTGTTGTTATCCCTGCACTTTCGGTGACCTGTGATTTCAAGAACTTTCAGAGTATCAGGCAAAAGATCCTTTAGAAGAGTATCACATTATTATTAGCTTGTAAATATTATTCTGCTGATTGAAATTAAGGTTGTGCTGGCTTTTGTAAAGTAAAAAAAAAAAATGGTAATTTCCACCTTCACCCAAGGAACTGTATGGTCTTTTGATACTTAGAGCTGACTTCCTGAGTGTTTTCACAATATTTAATATTTGAGATCAATAGGACAATGCACCACACCATTTGAAATGCATGGTACAAATTCCAGTCTCAAGTACAAAAGTATAAATTCAAAATAACTATAGACTTCAGTAACATTATTCCAGATTTGCACCACTACAGAGCAGAATTTTTGCCTGTATGTTCAAGCTAGGAGGTGGAGATCTACAAATTAATAGTGTGTGTTCTCACCAATCAACTGATGTGTCCTCTGGTGAAAAAAGGGTTATTCTAACTTGAACTCTCTTAGATTTGGCATTGATTACTGAATTGTGCTGGTAGAACTCTGGTTTTATGTGAAAATCTTGTTTGTTTTGCCATAGCTGGCACACTAATTCCATCCATAACCTTAGTTTGATTTGGATGTGTACTGAATTGCTTTTAGAGCACGACATGTTCTTAAAATCCATTATCAGGAAATTAATTACATTTTAGTTAATTTAACCATCAGTCTCAATGTAAAACACAGAGGGTATACACTTTATCTCATTTTAAATTCAGCTATCTCAGAGAATAACAAAATTTGCAGAGTTACCCTCCATAGACCACAACACTAAACCCATCGCTTAAAATGAATCACTGCTGAATTAGAATCATTGCTTAAAAGAAGCATATTCTACCATTGCCACCTCTAGAGCAGTCCCCCTTAAAGCCTTTTAGTGCCTAGGTAACTAAATGCTATATTGACATTGCAGTAATCCAAATATTCTCTGGAATGAAATAAATACTGAATTTAGTAATCTACTTTTCAAAATCGAAGTCAAAACAAGACATTTGAATATTTTAAGGCCAGTTACTCTATTTGTTTAAAAACAATATATTGGTGACAATATCTGAAAATATTTATAATTGTACTCATTCCTCATCTATAAGTAGCATGAAGAGAAGCAGAGACAAATAAAATAATTGGTGAATTCTTCATGCAGAAAACTCCAGAAAAAAAAAATTGCACACTGTTGACAACACATGGCACTTACAACTGACTATAGACGAGTTGCTTTTCTGCTTTTTGCTGTGATTTTTCAACATACAATGCTCCTTTTGTTAGTTTGGCTATAATTATTGAAGGGAATTTGAGAACAAAGGAAAGAGAGAAAGCTTCCATTGAGGGAGAGGGAATACATTTCTATAGTTTCTGGAAATAAGAGTTATGAGTGACAAAGCTGTCACTAATACTGTTATTCAGAGACACTTCTCTCAAGCAAAGGTTAATATCTAAGGCGGGCCCAGTCTATATTACCAGAAAATTAGGTAGCATTCGACAGGACTTATGCAGAATAGCTTGTGCAGCTCCCATCCACTTTGTAACTTCCCTTTAATGCGCCATCAGGAAATTCATTCCCATTGACACAGCACTAAGTCACTTAAGGGTGGTTTTATTAGCTCGACTTTCACATTGACTGAGCGTGTCTTTACTGACCACTCAGTCAATCTGAACAAAATCAATCTGATGGCAGTGAATTTGCTGCTGCCACTTTGGACCAGTGGTCCCCAACCTTTCTGGTTCAAAGGCCACGAACATCATTTTTACAACCCTGTAGGTCCACCAGCCTCTGCCAGCAGGCCCTCTCACCCACAATGCGGCCAGACAGGAGCTAAGCAAGGATGCTGCATCCTTACTGATCTCCTATATCCCTGACTCCAGCAGGGGAACCACACACAACCTGTAGCCCTGTGCACTCCTCCTGGGTCCCTAGGCCGTGGCTCTCCTCTACAGCCAGGGATATGGAAGATTAGTGCTCTCCTTCCTCTGGCCCCAGTGCCTATGGACCTAGGCAAAGTGCTTTGCCATGCTCCCTGACATAGCCAGGGGGAGGGAAGCACTTATCTTTCATTCCACGGGCTGCGGCAAGGCACCTGAACCAATATTTTAGCTCTGTGGAAACACATTGTCCCTGGGTCCCTAGTTGGTAATTCTTTTCCACAGGCAGCAGGAGGGGAGCCACTAACCACTTTAAAAGCCCCCACAGGCCAGTTTTGGCTCAAGGACCACAGACTGGGAACCACTGGTGTAGTCATACCCTATTACCAATAATCTGACCCTGAAAAGATTTGGTCATGTGAGAAATTTTGCTAACACAAGTAATTGCATTGATTACTGCAAATGACAAGTATATACACTACATAATTAACCAGTACTGTTTCTTACACATCACCTATAGCTGGATGCTGAGGTTGATGCTTTTTGTACACACACACATTAACAATGTGTTGTGTGAGAGAGAAAATACTTTTCCTGTATGTTTTGCAAGTACCACTCTCCTCCAATATTTGGTATCTGATTAATTTTTGAGAGGACTTAAATTTTCTGGATGTGGTAGACAAAAAATGATAGCTCATCTTCCTTTATGCTGGAGTGCACAATACTCTCAGTATAGGATTAAACAGTATAATCACTGGCTAAACAAACTATGGCAGGTTGTTATTATAAATAAGACAACTCCTTTAATCTTCCATTGTCAATTTTCTCGTGCAAAGAGTTTCTGCAATTCTTTGGAATGTTTGTCATAATTCTGAAACTTACCATGAATGTGTCCCTCTTTTACATGTTCCCCATAAAGTACAGACCTTATCTTGAAAGGGAATCACTGAAAAAGTGTGAAACTAAGTTTGTGAGAACTTAGCACTAGTGCCTGACTTGGACTTCATACCCTTCCAATGAATAAGAACTACCCTACTTTACCCACTCCCTAATAGGCTACACAGACCTAGCATAGTGATGTGTACATTTCCTTCCCAAAACAAGGAAGGTGGTCAGTGGGAAAAGAAAAAAAGTACTTTGGTACCACTCAAAAGGTGTTAACTCTCTGGGGGCAAGGAGAAAGCAGGAGAGGTGATTTTGATTCTGAGTTTCAGCACGTCTAGGGCTACCTCTTGGACAGTGCACATAACACACCAGAGATCTAGGCTATTTCTCAAGTTAAAATCCAAAGAAGGTTGTGGGGGTTTTGTCTGTTTTTTTAAAATATATATAGTAGTCATAATTTGGCTTCTCTTGTTGTTTACTTCCAGAAACTGCAAACTGAATTAAAGATCCAAACGTGTCTGACTTGGCTGAATACTAGATTTATACCTCACTAAGATTTTGATTAAAAACCCATTTAGAGGAGTCACTGCAAGTCTTTCTAATTATTTTAATGGACTTTGGAACAGCTGTAGGACTTTAGGTGAGAAAAAAAACCCACCACATTAAGTCAATTACCTGGTCTTCCAAATTAAAACAAATGTGATAGCATGTTTGAAAAGTTCAATAAATCCAACTATATGCCTAACTCTAATCATATGACTCACATGTTTCATGTTGCAGACACAATCACACACAGGTTGAACTGCGGCCCTACACCCTATCCTCTGAGTAATGCTCTCAGTGAAAAATAAAAGCCCATATAATAAATAAATTAAATAAATCATCAAAGTTTTTAAATGACATTGTGCATATATATAGCCTCTCTCACCTTAGGTGTGATTATAATTTATTTAAGGTCTTTGAAAACCAGTGATGCAGCTACATTATAATTGCTTTACATATGGGGAATCTGAGGCACAAAATGCCAAGTTAGCCTGGTTCTGAGCATTACCATGCAATTTCCTGCAACAGACTGAGCCCCTCCCATGGCTGGAGTCTAAGTAACTTGCCCATAACCTGTTGCCATCAGAACCAGGAAGACATTTTGTTTGTCCAGACTTCCAATTCCCTGCCATAACCTGTAGATAGCACTGTCTGATAACTGCATAATCTTTGTAAGACATGCACCACACTGGTGAATGGAGTATTTTGCAAAATATCAGCTATATGTATAGCATTTGATATCTCTGAAAGAAATGCCTGTATATTTATGAGTTTAGAGTAATTAGAATAACAGCTATATCTGTCTCTAAGAGAATAAAATTCACATATTATGATTCTCTGAGTTGATGCCAGGATGTGATGCACAAGACTATAGTAACTGAATTAATTGGACCATTACCATCTCATTTTGCACATTCTGAAACCATATATACATACACGCATAAGCCTAGCATAATACCTAACAAATATTTTCTTCAATTGTGTTTAACTCCTTTTCCTTCATCCATCTTTCCCCTTCACCACCCTAAGAGGTTTTAGTGATTCTTGTTGCTAAATGCAAGCTTCAATACATCCTGTTAAAAATCAAATGCAATTTGTGAACTGACTGCTAAGCCAGAAGTTTTATATTGCTTACTCCCTTTCTTTCAGTGGTTTATATACTGACATTAAACAGCTGAGGAACTGAACATTTATTTCCACTTCAGAAGTCTTGACAGATACAGCTAAGCAGGAAAGCTGGTAGCCTCTTACATTCAGCTTTTAAACTTGCTTGTTACTTACAGGCATTCTGGGAGTTTGACGCTTTACAAAGAATTCACTCTAGGAGCAATTATAACTAACTTCTGCACAGCTGCATACACTTGCCAATTGGATATCTCCTCCTTAATGTAAGCACTATGATATATTTGCAGTGATAATTTAAAATTATGCATATTCTTCTTTGTCAATAGCCAATAATCATACAACTGATTTCCCCCTCCCCCCCATCATAAACAGATACTAAAAGGATAGCAGGGAAACAATGCAAGGCACAAAATTTAGCATGAGAATTTGCAGTAAGACAACTGGAAGCATATGCTGAAATCTTGTCATGGCATTAAGAGCCTCTGCAATTTGTGGAAAATTCACAGTTGGTTGTTTAAACCAGCTATATGGCTCCTTTGCACTGTGAGCAGCCCAAAGAGTCAAAGTGGATCTAATACAGAACCCATGCTACATTAATAAAATTTCACTTGTGACCCAAGAAGCTCATTATTGGTCTTACAAGTAATTTGTGTGTAATAACCAGATATAAAGTTGCTGGCTTCTCAGGCCCAATAATTAATTCAATAGCAGGATGTTACACATGAGCTAGATGGCCATTAAGGGGGACTGGTGCTCAGCCTCTCCTGTTCCAGATTTAACTCACTTCCCCAAATGAAGATAATGAATAAAAAGTTTATATGTTGAGGAGAACTAAGAACTACTGAGGTACAAGAAAGCAGTCTGAGTTCGGTCAACAGGAGACACCCAGAGAGAATATCTCTATTAAAGAATGCAAGACCAGCTAGGAAAAGCTAGGGATGAGGCCAAAACCACCCTTATAAGAAGAGAACTTGGAAGAAAATAAGAAGAATCCCAGGACAGTCTGGGAAGGAATCAAAAGTGCATCCATTTGTTAGGTTCCAGAATTGGAAATCTATAATGGAAAGATGTGTAGATTCCCTCCAGGCTGTCACATGAGGGGAGCTGACACACCTTTTGGATTCATGTTAACTCTGAAAAGAGCAGACTTTTGTGACTTAGCAGAGAGATAATTCACCTCAGTGACCTAAAAGTTTTGGAACCTCCTGCCTGACAATCTGAGAAGGGAAATTGGGGTGTGAGACCAAAAGAGAGGTAGCCAAAAGAACCAGACCCAGAAATCCCATCTACACTGAATATCTCTCATTGATTATAACGGATAGAAGATTTAGTTATTTTTCTGGCCATTGCTAGTCTTCAAAAAAGGGAATTCCAGAGACCTGTCTAGGGGAACTTAGTGATGAGAGATGAGAAAACTACAAAGATTTTTTATGACAAGCAGTAGCTGAAGAAAGCTCTGGAGATATGTCTTCAGACAAACAAATATTCTAAAAGACAAAAATTCTACCTTTATCAATGGTGACCTCTTAGTAGCAGTAAACACCTCTTCCCATATTGTTTCAGTGTCTCATCAAAGGTGAACAGATTTATAAACAATCAAATTACATTCAGTAATGTGCTAAAGTAAACAAGCAATTCTCGCTCATGCTGACTATAAAGGGAAAATGAGGTTATATATAATCTGTGCTATGGGCCATATGCTTTGTGTGATTTCAATGCACAACACTCAGTGACCTCTGAGAGTGCTGAAGACTTGATCAAGGAGAGTGCACAGCTAGAAATATGCTTAACATGAATTATGAGGCAGTATGTGGATCAGCCAGACTTTTTGGCAAAGAAGAAGTGACTCAAAGGACACTTAAAGGTGTTTTCCCACACACACGTGGCATTGACACTGTCTTGTTCTCATCATGCTCACAGGTGCAAAAGCTGCATTTTAGGTATCAACAATAGCTAAAATCTCTACTGATTTTGTGAATCTGTTTTTAAAGGTGAATTGGATGCCTGAACACATTAATGTGACTATCCTATCTAAACAGAGTATGTTATGATTAGACGGCTATTTCTAAACAATGCTAGGCAGAGACCGCTTGTATGGTGAGACTTCATGTGACAAAGAAGGATTTACAGAACATTCACCAAGCTGGAAACAATCTATTATTAAAAGGAGAACCAGGCATAAACTATTTTCATAGTACAAGAGTGTGCCTGTGTTATTCATAAAGGGTGGTATTCATCCCTCTGCAGAGGGTCAGCAAAGACTTTGCATTGACTAATTTCCGCATATGTCCTGTTTCAAAGACTTGCAGCACATACATCTTGTGCTGGTCCTCTGCATAGTGGGGAATTACCAGAGGCATCGCTGGCGCTGGGCACATGGGGCCCATGCCCCGAATCCCGGCGCCAGTGCCCTGGGTCTGCCCCCCCCCCCGTCTCTGGCCCGATCAGGCCGGAGAACCAGGGCCCAGCCGCCCGTGGCAGACCCATCCCCAGCCAGGGATCCAGGGCTTGGCCGCCCGTGGCCACAACAGCCTCGTCCCCAGCTAGGGATCTGGGGCTTAGCTGCCCACGGCTGCGGAAGCCGTTCCCAGCCCCATCCCCGGCTGGGGGCGAGACCTGTGGCCAGGACCTGTGGCCTCTTGGCAAGGGGCATGGCCTGGGCCTGGGCCCCGGGTGTTTCCCTGGGGCAGCGACGCCCCTGGGAATTACACTCAAATGCAGTGCTGGGTATTTGTTAGCTGTTTCATCGCTAATTTTTAGCAACTTAACAGATGTCTTCAGTATAGTCAGACTGTGTCTTCAGTTCCAGACGGGTAGCCATGTTAGTCTGTATATAGCCAAAACAATGAAGGTCCTGTTAAAGACTAACAGATATTTTGGGGACAAGCTTTTGTGGGCTGCAACCCATTTTGTCAGATTCATCCCATGAAAGCTTATGTTCAAAGACACTTGTTAGTTTTTAAGGTGTCACAGCACTTCTGTTGTTTTTACTTTGTCTTCAGTATTGCTCACCTGTAGAATATTTTTGTTCATTTTAAGGAAAGGATCAAAGTGTGCTAGGTATAGCAGATGGAAACAACAGATCCCTCTATGTTTATAAATACCAACTTGTAGTATTTTGAATGCATATATCCAAATTATTCCAGCCTGTTCCTCCAAGCAAATATATATTTAAATGGTTCAGGAGCATAGCCAACTATTTAAAATAAAATAAAATAAAATAAAATAAAATAAAATAAAGAGGGAGACTAGACTTAAGAATAAATTAGCTGTGGACAACATGACTTTAATGAGTGGTTATGTATTACAACTAAATAAGACCACTTTCAGTCAATTGAGATAAATGATCTTCACTTCTAAATTTAGGATTTACTGTATTCATTAATTTAGCCATATTTGGGAATGGCAGGGTAAAGTCCTCTGCTAGTCACTAAACTATGTATATTCATGTGCTTTTAGGCATAAAACTGCATTCAGTAGAAACTATGACACTACTGTTCTATATCTTCAAATCATCTGACGAAGTAGGATTTTTTCCCATGAAAGCTCATGCGATAAATAAATGTGTTAGTCTTTCAGTGCCACAGGACTCCTTGCTTGTTTTACTATTATATAGTCACACAGAACCACTAGAGGTAAAGAAGTAGCATTATCCCATAATACATAAATAACCTGAGGCAAAACAAGTTAATTCACAGATTCAAAGAACTTAAGGCCTGAACGGAGCATTAGAACATCAAATCTACCCTCCTGTATATCATATGCTATTCAATTTAATTCATTCTTTTCCTCGTATTGAGTCCAATAATTTTGTACTTGGCTGAAGCATAACATCCAGAGACCCATCCAGCACTGAACACATTAAAAGGCTGAGAAGCCACCATTGTCCTTGGTAGTTTGTAACAATGGTTAATACCTCCATTGTTTAAAATGTGTGCCTTATTTCTAAAATTGAATTTATCTGGCTTCAGATTCCAGACATAGGTCCTTGTTATGCCTTTCTCCATTACAGTAAAGAGCCTTTTAATATTCTAGTATTTCTTCCCCACAAAGGTATTATTATACACTGTAATCAAGTTATCTTTCAATCTTCTTTTTGAGATAAAAGTGATTGATTTCTTTAAGTTTTTGTATGGAATCTTTTAGCCTCTGAATAATTTTTGTGACTCTCTTTTGCATCTTCTCCAATTTTTTCATCATCCATTAAAAATAAAAAACATGGACACCACAATTGTATGCAATATTCCAGTATCAGTCTCACCAAAACCATACATAGAAGAAAAATCGCCTTTCTCCCCTTATTCACTACTCCCATTTTTATTCACTCAAGGATCACAATAGCCCCTTCTCCCATAGCATCAAACTAGAGCTCATCTTGAATTGTTTGTCTGCAAGTCCTTTTCAGAGTCACTACTTCCCAGGATATAGTCCTGCAATCTGCAGCTGTAGGTTGCATTCCTTGTTCCAAGCAATGTGCTATTTAGCTGTACTAAAACACATTTAATTAAAATGTGCTGCATGATTAGCCTCTTTATGTTGCATATAGGAAAATTCAGAGATGGCCATAAAGTCAAGGGGAGAGGACTCCATATTCCTTATCCTCCTGTTTGATCCATGTGAACATCTTTCCTCTTTCTAGCCTAATACCTGAGGCAATACTTCACTTGGGAGTCAGACTCCCAGACTGGGCAGATTGACTCTTACTACAGAGTGGCTCAAGATAGCAAGTTTAAAATAGCAATGTGGACATTTCCACTGTCAAGGAACCTACGACTAGCCACACAGGCTAATTCCTAAGGGGGTCAGATAGGCTTGAGCATAGGTGGCTAGCCCCAGTGATACAAACAACAACTGAGAGGTCTAGCTTAGGAAGAAAGCCATAAGAAAATAGCATTACTCTAGGACACCCGCATTCATCCAGTATAAATACCTTTTCTACTGCAATCTGATTAAAAAATGGAAACAAAAGAAAAGTACCGCTCAGTTCTGAATTGATGCATCAATGTTGAATTCATGAATATATTAGCTATCACTTTATTTTATTACAATAAATTGCATCATTTTCCTATTCTTAATTAACACACATCACAGTGGGATAGATACATCACCAAAAGATAATAAATGTCCTTCTTAATGTTAACCACCTATATTGTCAGGCTATCCATATCAAGATCACAATTAGAACAACAAATATTTTAACACAGCTTTTTTTTTGGTTTGTTTGTTTACCAGACCAAAACTGATAGGAAGACAAGCTAACTGTTTCTTTAGACCAAGTGACATGTGATAAAACTCTGAAGGTGTTCATGGGGAAAAGAATTATATATTTAAATTTTCAAGGATCCCTGATCTAACATGCACTCTTGCCATAAAATTCACATATTTATACACTCTGGGTCCATCTGGTCTCTCTCTAGTGTCTGATGAGCAAGAATGAGGAAGACAAAACTGATTTTTTTTAATCTTTGGGAATAATATTTTTGTTAATAATGCTCTCTCAAGATCAGTTCCTCTGCCTTGTTTTCTGTTGTCTCCACTGTTCTTGTCACCATCATCAACAGTGCCATCTTTTTAGGCTATCTGTCTAATTTAAAAAGTAAATTCATCAGGGCACAAACCTTTGGGCAAATTCTATTTAAGGCCACCTACGGAGCAGGCAATAGCTTTTCTACCATCAGAAACAGCACCTGCATGAAGTAAGGAATATTGTTCTGTGACTATTACACCGCACAGAAGAGACTCTACTGCTAATTGTTTCATTGGTCAAGTATACATAAAGAGAATTTTGCTGCCATGAGCAAATGTAGTAAATTTATGAATGCACAAAGCACCTGAAATGCCAATAAGGAAGGAAGAAATGAAGGAAGATTGACATCAGAGGCAGGAAATAGGCAGGTTCACTTTAACAATGAAAGAATAAGGTTCAAAGAGAAAAGATAAGGAAAGACATCATGACTACAGAATGAGAGATCTTAAGATAGCTCATCTAATTGTATCACATCACTGGAAACAGAAGGGATGAAAAGAAAATAAATCAGTTGTAGTTCTTAAGTTGGAGTGGCTCATTAATAAGAAAATTAAAAAAGAAAATACAATAATTTATTGAGGACACCATAGTGATTATGGGGCATTATCAGTCACCGGTTCAACACAGCTGGGGACTGAAATGGCAGAGAGAATATTTCCACTTTGCCACCACTGGTGGTTAGATTCTTAGAGCTACTTTCCTAGGGATTTGAGACATCTTATTTGGTGGCTCCCTGAAGACTCTCTATCAGCTCTCCAGACACCAATGTCCTGCTTGAAGCAAGAGGAAACTGGCATCAGGACAAAATATGATGGGGATTTAAGCCGCTGCCCCTCACATCTGAAGATAAACATACATGGGAAGGTCATTCAGCTCCGAAAGAAGAGGAAGAGTAGGCAAAAGGAATTGTGTGTTTCCCTTAAAAGTTTAGGTTACAGAAACTAAATTCCAAGTGCACCTAGTAAAGCTTGCTGAAGTGCTGGCCCCTCTGAATGGAAAAAGATTCCTAAAACTAGATTGCTTCATGCTTTTACAAGTGAAAATAACTGTACGTGAAGGCAGCCCTTTAATTCTTTAAGAATGCAGAAATGTAAAAGTGAGGCAATCAAGTTTCAGATTCTTTGAGAGAACAAAGAGGAAAAACATATTTTAATCAGAGATACTAAAAGCAAGCTACCTTTCAAGCAAAGCCCTCAATTTTTGCATTGTAACTGGAAGTAATACAAACTGTCCCTCTTTACGGGATAGATGATGTATAGAAGGGTGGCTTCCCACAGTATGATTTAAGTCAAAGAAGCAATTTGCATCCATTATGCCTTCACAGTTGATGTAGCCAGATAAATTCCAAATACCTTACACTATTCTGCATATTTAAGCAGATAAAATAAGCAAAAAATAAGAAAACAGAAATAAACATACCTGTGAATTTCCCAAATGCTGCCTTATTAAATACCTAAAACAATTCCAGAAATGAACAGCTTATTGTATGCTGAAGTAGTTTAAGATGCCATGATACAGCTTTTCAAATGAAACAGAATTCATGGTATAAAGCCAGAAACACATCTTGTAGACATCTAAAAAAAATGTACAGTAGCACCACAGTTAATGTCATTTAGACCTCTTTACTTTCCTGGAGTTTTACAATGAAGACCATAGATATGAATAATAGATATGGGCAATACAGAAGTGCACAGACAATTCAGGAAGTTTTTGGAGAGCACTGAGGACAACTTCCTGGTACAAATGCTGGAGGATGCAACTAGAGGCCCTTGCCTCTCTTGACCTGCTGCTCACAAACAAGAAGAATTGATCGGGAAAGTAGAAGTGAATGGCACACTGGGTGGCAGTGACCATGAGATGGTAGAGTTCAGAATCCTGATCAAAGGAAGAAAGGAAAGGAGTAAAATGCAGACACTGGACTTCAGAAAAGCAGATTTTGGCTCCCTCAGGGAACTGATGAGCAGGATCCCTTGGGAGGCTAATCCGAAGGGGAAAGGCATCCAAGAGAGCTGGCTGCATTTTAAAGAAACCCTATTAAGGGCACAGGAAGATAACATTCTGATGTGCAGAAAGAATAGCCAATATGGAAGGTGCCCAGCGTGGCTTACCAGAGAACTCTACGGTGAGCTGAAACACAAAAGGGAAGCTTACAAGAAGTGGAAGCTTGGACAGGTGACTAGGGAAGCTCTGGCCTGCAAGGATAAAAATTAGAAAGGTCAAAGGGCAATTGGAGTTGCAGCTAGCAAGGGATGTGAAGGAGAACAGGAAAGGGTTCTTCAAGTAAGTCAATAACAAGAAGAGGATCAAGGATGGCGTAGATCCCTTACTAACTGAGGCAGGTATCTTTGAAGTGGATGATGTGGAAAAGGATGAAGTACTCAATACATTTTTTTACCTCAGTCTTCCCAGGAAGAGTCAGCTCCCAGGCTACTACACTGGGTAACTCAGAATGGAGAGAAGGAAAGCAGACCTTGGTGATGGAAGATAAGGTTCAGGAGTATGTAAAGAAGTTAGATGTGCACAAATCTATGGGGCCAGATGAACTGCTTCTGAGGGTGCTGAGGGAATTGGCCGATGTGACTGTAGAGCCGCTAGCCATTATCTTTGAAAACTCATGGCAAATGGGGAAGGTCCTGGATGACTGGAAAAAAGAAAAATATAGTGCCTATATTCAAGAAAGGGAAAAAGGAGGACCCAGGGAACTACAAACCAATCAGCCTCACCTCAACCCCTGGAAAAATCATGGAGCAAAGTACTCATTCTGAAACACTTGGAGGAAAATAGACTGATCAGGAACAGTCAGCATGGATGCATCAAGAGCAAATCATGTCTGACCAACCTGATCACCTTCTATGATGAGACAGAATATGTGGATGTGGGAATAACCGTTGATGTGATATACCTTGACTTTAGTAAAGCTTTTGATACTGTTTCCCACAGCATTCTTGTCAGCATGTTAAGGAACTATGGTTTGGATGAATGGACCATAAGGTGGAGAGAAAGCTGGCTTGATCATCAGGCTCCATGGGAAGGGATCAATGGCTCAGGGTCTAGTTGGCAACCAGTAACTAGTGGAGTGCACCTGTCGTCAGTGCTGGGGACAGTTCTGTTCAACATCTTCATTAAAGATCTGGATGATAGGATAGATTGCATGCTCAGTAAATTTGCAGACGACATCAAGTTGGGGAGAATGGTAAACACACTGGAGGGTAGGAATAGGATTCAATGAGACAGCCAAATTGGAACACTAGGACAAATGAAATCTCTTGAGGTTCAACAAGGACAAGTGCAAAGTCTTGCAGTTAGCATGGAAGCATGCTACTACAAACTGGGCACCAATCGGCTAAGTAGCAGTGCTGTAGAAAAGTTGCTGGGGTTATGGTGGATGAGAAGTTGGATATGAGTCAGCAATGTGCTCTTGTTCCCAAAAATGCCAGTGGCATATTGGGCTGCATCAGTAGGAATGTTACCAGCAGGTCAAGGGATGTGATTATTCCCCTCTGTTTGGTGCTGGTGAGGTCACATCTGAAATATTGTGTCCAGCTTTGGGCTCCACACTACTGAAAGTGTGTGGACAAATTAGAAAGAGTCCAGTAGAGGGCAATGAAAATTATTAGGGGGTTGGGGCACATGATTTACGAGCAGAGATTGAAGGAACTAGGCTTATTTAGTCTGTAGAAGAGAAGACTGAGGGGAATCTGATAGCAACCTTCAGCTACTTAAAGGGGTGCTCCAAGAGGGGGAAGCTAGGCTGTTCTCAGTAGTAACAGAGGACAGAACAAGGAACAATGCAGCTGGGGTGGACGATGTTGGATATGAGGAAAACCTTTCTCACTAGGAGGGTGGTGAAGCATTGGAAGGGGTTACCTAGGGAGGTGGTGGAATCTCCATTTTTGGAAACATTTAAGGCTCAGTTAGATAAAACTCTGGCTGGGATAATTTACTGGGAGTAGTCCTGTTTTTAGCAGGGGGCTTGACTAGATAACCTCATGAGGTCCCTTCCAACCCCATGATTCTATGATATTTTAATTCAGTCTCTAAAATTAAATTAATCATGGTGATTTTTAATAATTTAATTTAGCTAAAATTTGTATACAAGAAAGAATGCATTCTTGAAATAAGCATGAAGTTCAATGTGGCTCACAAAGAAAACAGTGGAAGTTTTACCATTCAGCAGTAGCAACAGCAATCCTAACCAGCATTGCACTGCAATGCATGTCAGTCTCTACCGCATTTTAAAAACAGGACAGAGAGCTTTGAATTCTGCTTAAAATAAAGGCGCTGAGGAGAGACAGTCTCAAAGATGTTCAGCATCCAAAATAAGTGATGACTACATGCATCATTGAGGCTCAGGGCATGGATAGTAGCCAGTTTGTTGAATACAGTACAGCCTAGCTAATATTTAGCACTGCCATTGCAAAGAATTTCATTTGTCTGCAAAATGACTAAGGCAAAATACTTGGTAAAAGGAAACTGTAGGAAGGAGAACCAGCTAATGACAATCTGGCATTTAGCTGTCAAACCTATCCAAAATATGAAGACACAAATGCTTATAGAATCATAGAATCTGGAAGGGACTATGACAAGTCATCGAGTCCAGTTCCCAGTACTTATGGCAGGACCAAGTACCCCCATTAAATCATCCCTGACAGGTGTTTTTCTAACCTGTTCTTAAAAACCTCCAATGTAGGAGATTCCACAACCTGCTGAGGCAACTTATTCCCATGTTTATCACCCTGACAGTTAGGAATTCTTCCTAATGTCTAGGCTGAACCTCCCTTGCTGTAATTTAAGCCTGCTGCTTCTTGTTCTATCTGTTGCACAGGGGAAATGGTTGGGCAACAGAAGACAGTATACAACAAGGGGTTAAGGTCAGGATTTACTGAAGTGGCTTACAGACAGGAAGGGGGGAGGCACTCTCACTCATACACAGCCAAGCATTAGCATGAGCATGATAGTGATGATGGAAGCTGGCTGAACACAGAATAGGACTCTCAGTGACCAAACTTCAGACAGGAGGGTTTCAGGAGGTCGGTGCTCAGAAGGATCTCTGCTGAGCTGCTGCCAGTGAGGGTCACATCCTTTATGTCACTGAATTAATAATGACAACTGATTCAGGAGCATATATTCCTTTTTCAGGGTTGATTTTAGGCAGAGGCGTCACTGCGCTGGGGCCAGCAGGGAATGGACCCTGCATCTCCCGCCTGCCACCCCTGGCCAGCAACACAGCAGAAGGGGCCAGATCCAGCTCCAAGCCACTTGTCAGCTAGCAGCAGGGGGCTCAGAGCCAGAGCTGGCACCTGCCACTGCCCACAAATGGCAGGAGGCTTGGAGCCAGCTCCTGTCACTTGTGGGCAGCATCAGGAGTTGGCTCCGGCTTTGAGCCTCCTGACACTTGCTGCCAAGCAGCCCAGAGCCAGATCAGCAGCGGCAGGGGCCGGATCAGGCCCTGGAGGAGGATGAGGGCTGCAGGGCAGGGGTAGGCCCTGGCCTCAGCCTGAGCCCTTTGCCAGCAACACTCCTGATTGCAGGGCTACAGCTGTGTGTTCATGCCTTGCAGTTTGGCGTGTGGCTTTTTTTTTGCTAACAACAACTTTGCTAATACTCATCTTGCTTTTCACCCTTACTTCTTTCATTCAGGGAAAAGCACAATAGCAGGGGAAGGGTCAAAAGGTTAGCAAGGGGCAGGGGGAAGCTGCCCAACACATCCACTCCTTGATCTTATATGATCACAATAGGAGTCAGCGAGCTGCCCCCCAATCATTTGTTGTAAGGCAAATACGCAATTAACCAAGCATTTAGTATAACAACAGAGACCTACAAAAATACAGAAGAAACAAATCAAAAGCCCTAAAAGCACCACCACTTGGTAGATTAAAACGTTTAACAGAGCAGTTCCTTTAGGGGAGCAGCTCGTGAATATAGTGCACCAATAGTATTTTGTGGTTTCAATGAGTTCATTACCAATATGTAAGATTTTTTTTTGTTCCCTGTGACAATCCTAATTTGGACCATTTGGTTAGGTTCGCACTCTGTTCAGCTTCCTTTGCCAGGAGCTGTGGTTGTTCAATAACACCAAGACAGTGAGGGGAGGTGTGGGGGCTGCAATGTTTTGAGAGGGCATCAAAATGTATCGTTTGGTTAGGGGGTACTTGTCAGGCCCCATATATGGTGCCGTTAACCCACACCCATGTAACAGTCCAAACACAGCTTGTGTAACAGGACACTGTGAAGTTACAGGCTGCTCCTGATGGCAGCCACCAACAAGGAACACTGAGGTCTGTGGTAACTGTGCAAATGTCATTAGGTGTAACGCTGGTGACTAAGGTGCATTTTTCTTATTTTATCAGGGCACAGGGTCCTTCTACCCACTTTGAGTCTGGAACTGGAGACAGGCATCTGTCCAGTTAGGTGCCTTCCGAGGACACACCCATATTTGGTGTTGGTGCAAGGTACAGGCAGTGGCAAATGTAAAATATCCCAGTTGGCTAGTATAGCGGGTGTGGGGCTAAGGGAGCCCAAAGGCCAAGGGGGTTCCCCAGGGCAACAGAGCTAAGCAACATAGGGAATGGTACAGGGCTGAGGGATCCTGATCCAGGACTGAGAAGTGTCCATTCCAAGGCCTGCTAGGGACGCACTGTGATTGCACAATCCTATCCCAATCCACTCCTGGTATTTACTCTTTAATCCAGGATGGCCAGGCTTGGGTGGCAATATAAAGTTCTTGTTTGGCCCATCACAGGTGCATGTGATGCTGAATTGCCATGCAGAAGATAAACCAGTCAGAGTCATTCGCATGCTGCAGCCACATTTGGCTGGCGACTGTAAGAAGGGTGGTGGTGTGGATTGATTCTGTAGCCAAAAACCCAGCAACTGCCCCGTGTCCCCCAAGACTTGAACCTGTATCTCACCTACTTGTCGTATTGCCTGTCCTGAATAGGCGAGTTTATTGGTCAATGATTCAATGTCAATGGCATCTAGGACTCCATTTGTGCTGGCCACCTAGGCCAGGAGAGTGTCAAGGAGAATTGAGGGTGCCACCTATAAGCAGGGCCATAACTACGGAGGGGCAACTGGGGCAAAGCCCCAGGCGCTGAATTTTAGAGAGCACCTTCACAGTGCCCTGCTGGGGGACTCAACCAGTGGGGAAGCTGATGGCAAGCCAGCAGGGAAAGCACCCCGCTGGGGGACCCCGCCGACCGGTGGGGAAAGCACTGTACTAGAAAGCCCTACCAGCCAGCGGGGATTTCACCTGAAGGGGGAACCCTGCCAGCCAGCAGAGAAATTGCCCTACCAGGGGACCCTGCCAGCCAGCAGGAAAAGCACTGTATCAGACAACCTGACTGGCTGGCAGCAAGCAGAGGAAGCGCCCCACTGCGGGACCCTGTTGAGAAAAACCCTTCTACAAACCTGGGTTGGGATTGACAGATTAATGATTCCCAGGGGTGGACAATATGACCTCTTGGGGTTTTCCCCCATAAGACATGATTAACAGTATATAGGAGGGACTGATTCATTGCCTCTGTCACTCAGACATGTTGGGTTCTTAACAGTTGGAGGAAGTAGCACTTTTGTTGTTGTCACAGTTACCAGCATTGCCCCATACAAAGGCGAGCACTGCAGGAAGCACCACTGGGGCACAGAGGAACCCATTTTCCTATTTATGATGGGTTCTGGGAGACACATAAGTAGCAGCTATGTCTGGGTTCCCATCATAGTTGTCCTGGGGGTCCACTACTTGTCAGTCAGCATTAATAGGTCTTATCCGTGCCTCCAGGGTCCAGGGGCTTGGTGGGTTATGGACAGGTGTTCCATTGTGATGGTGAAGGGTCTTGCAGATTTGCACAATGTGATTAATGATTTTCCCCTTTAAGCCACTCCAGTAAATCCTGAACTAAACCCCTTGTCATGCGCTATCTTCTGTTTCCCAACCATTCCCCTGGTGCAACACTGTCATCTGCGATTAAGGAGAATATTTTTTCTCCTCCTTCCTCATAATGACCTTTTAGGTATTTGAAAATTGTTATCAAATCCCCTCTCAGTCCCCTTTTTCTAGACTAAACAAGTCCAGCTCTTTCAATCTTCCAGAACTGGACACAGTACTCAAGTTGAGGCCTAATCAGGGCAGAGTAGAGGGGGAGAATTACTTGCATCTTACTCACAATACTCCTGTTAATACATCACAGAATGGTGTTTGCTTTTTTTGCAACAGTATTACACTGCTGACTCATGCTGAGCTTCTGATTCACTCTTACACCCAGATCCCTTTCTGCAGTACTCTTTCCTAGGCAGTCATTTCCCATTTGGTATGTGTGCAATGGGTTGTTCAACTGTAAGTGGAGTACTTGGCACTTATTTTTATTGAATTTCATTCTATTTATCTCAGATCATTTCACCAGTTTGTCCAAATTGTTTTGAATTGTGATCCTATCCTTCAAAGCACTAGCAACCCCTCCCAGCTTGGTATAATTTCCAAACCTTATAAGTTTGCTCTCTATGCCATAAAAAATGTTAAACAAAACAGGACCCAGGACAGTTCCCTGTGGCACTCCATTGGTTATGTCCTTCCAGCCTTATGAGGCATTTCCTGTTCAAACTCTTCTCTGAAGGTGAATTCTCCTTTAAACATATCATTTAAATCCAACTTAAACCCTGTACTGTTCATTAACATGTCATTAAAAATGATGCCTAGGTTTTTGCTGTCTCTCTATGAAGTGGCTGTCAGGACCTAGGCTCAGAGGTACTGCAAATAACCAGAGGAGGAGCAGGTTTGAGAGAGGAGAGGAAAAAATCTGTGGCAACTGCCAGGCCATATGCTTCAGAAGATCGTGTAAGAACCCTGCAATAGGTGGAGATGAGGCCATGAACTCCAAAAGTGTCTCACCCTGATCAGCAATACAGATTAATTTAAGTCCATATACTAGAGGTTTAGTATCTCTTCCATGAACACTATACTTCCTTAACTATTTTATTAATAAATTGCATAGCTCAATGCAAATATATGTAAAGATAATAACATTATCATCCAATAGCAAATAAGATAGATCTGAGGATGCTCAGAACTCAGATTATGTAAAACATTTTGTTTTCAACAGGCCTGATTGAAAGCCCACAGAACTCAATGGAAAAACTCTCAGTGATTCAAGAAGTTTGGGCCAGTCCGTAGGAACTGTATTGAATGTTATGATTTTTCAGTACAAGTGCATGGCTCTCAGGGCAAGAAATTAGCCAGGCCTTTATGTGCATTTTCTCTTTCAGGTGTTTCAAAAAACACCTTCATTCTTCAATACATATCCTTAACTTCTAAAAAAAAAAAAAATATGTGAAACAATTAAAGAATCTTGGAAAGATATGCAGAATTAAATTAACTTTCCACCACAATAGCAATCCACTGTCACCTTTAGGAAGCTGTGAAATCATAGTGTTCTTTTACGTGTTATGTTCACAAACAGCAGAATCTGGGACAGTTCTACAGCTGTGCCCTGAAAGATTCAGGAATAGTGTTTTCCTAAAATACAGCATTTTTTTTCTGCTATGTTTTGACAAAAATAAGCAAAGCAAGGAAAGAAAACGGAACAAGGTCACTCCAGAAAAGACTATGAATACTTCGCTGACTAAAATTCAGCTTATAATAAGATTGATTGGCAATTTTATCGTTGTGATTTTACATAGTTATCCATCATGTATGAGGAATGAAGGGCTTTAAGTCTGTACTTTATGTAAAATTCATGAAGGCTGCTTTAAAGGAATATATTGCATACATCACTGCTAACTCAGCCATTTTCCCTCATTCAGGAATGTTCCACTATGCACTAATTTCATAGACCAGGTGGTTCAGTATAGACAGAGAGCTTGATCTTTCCCAGTGCTGAGGACCCTCAACTACAATTCAAAGCCATTGAAAGTCAAAGGCAAGAGTACTCAGTATTTTGCAGAACTGAGCACTGGAATGCCACCACCTTCAGCATTTATCTATCACACTGCAAGTCAATAATTTTCTATTTGCTTTTATGATGTTCTTGTTTTGGCTGTAGCCAAACTTGAGTCATAAAGAAGTTGTAGTTGTTATTACCAGCCAAAGGGGATTTTTAGCTTTTCTTGTGACCTATTTATGCCATCCCAGTCTTTGACACTTACCAATCCATATGATATATTTTTTCTACATTACCATATATTTTTTCCATACATTTATACTTCGGGAGAAAATACCAAAAAAAGATCACTAATAAAGTATACAATCTTTGGAATTTCACAGAGCTAACAACTTCTTGAATGGAAGCAAGAGATAATAAAGAGGGGAAATCTAAAGCAGTGGTTTTCAACCTGTGGTCCAGGGAACCCTGGGGGCCACAGAGTTATTGCAAGGGGTCCATGAATACATCCAGCCCCAGCCACTATTGGAGTGATCTATGTTGGAGACATCTCTAAATCAAAGGTGTCAAACGTATGGTCTGCAGGGACCAGATCCAGCCCACCAAGGGCACTGATCTGGCCCACGGAGCTGCTGCCTGGGCTGTGCCTGGAAGCTAACTCCAAAGACAGGCTGGCAGCACAGCAGGAATAGTCTTGCTTCTGACTCACTCACATAATCCAAGTCACAACACGGAAACAAAGTGCTCCAGCTAATTGCGGCTCAGTTGTGCTGTGGTCTGCCAATCAATCAATGTCTCAGTCACAGTAGGCTAGGCTGGCTCTGGAGAGGCACTGCACTGCACCCCAGCCCACTGCACCTCACCCCAACTGTTCACAGTCAGTCATACAGAATGCTTATTAGCTTGACAGCACATTGCACGAATCACAAATGAAAAAGGAAAAAGTGGCTGGGGCCCATGTGGGAATGAGCCAATTATAGGCCAGATGGGACTGAGCCAACCAAAGACCAGCATTCTGAATGACTGATTGTGAGTGGGCTGGGAGGGGGAGAGGCAGGACCCCAGCCTGCCTGTGACTGAGACTGCTTTTTTTGCCTGCCACCAGGAGGTAGGAGAAGGGAGGAGAATAGGGAGAGGTCTGGGAGCCAGTGTGGGGAAGGGGAGCCCACAGGGCAGGGGAAAGGTAAGGTGTGGGAGACCCTGAGTGGTTGGGGAGGGGAAGGGGAGTCAATGCCACTCTGAACATGGAGGGGGAAAGAGTTGGGGAGCCCATCCAGCCACATGGCACAAGACAGGCGTCCTGCCTTCCAATGTGGCCCCCCACATTGAATGAGTTTGACACCTCTGCTCTAAATGAATTGTATTTGCCTGCTGTGAGCAGCCATAACCTGGATATGTCCCCACCCCTTGGGAACAGGAGGGGGCCAGGTGCTCCACTGCCTTTCTGCAGTACCACTGCCTGTAGTCAGTCCCCGCTAACAACTATTATCATTTAATGTTAAAAAGGAGTCCTCATACTCAAAAAGGTTGGGAAGCACTGAGCTGAAGCATTGTAGATGTACATACACTAATGCAAAAAGCATGGGGAATAAAAAGGAAGATCTAGAAATGCTAGCCAATATTCAGAATTATGACAAAACTGGTATCACAGAAACTTGGTGGGATAATTCATATAACGGGAAAACTGGTATAGAAGAGTACTACTAGTTCAAAAAGGACAGAATGGGGGGAAAATGGTGGTGTCATATATTAAAAATGATTACACTTGTATTCAGGTTGAAATAGAAGTGGGAAGTAGACCTGTTGAAAGTCCGTATGTAAGGACAAAAGGAGTTAAAAACCAGGATGATGTCATGGTGGGAATCTACCATGGCTCACCTAAGAAGAAGATGTGAATAAGGCTTTTTATAAATCAGCAATCATCCAAACACAGGACATGGCAGTGATGGGGACTTCAACTTCCTACACATCTCTCGGGAAAATAATATTGCAAGGCACTGCAAGGCACAGACTTTCCAACAAGTTCTTGGAGTGCATCTTATTACTACTAAGGGTGGAGAAAGTGACTAGGGGCAAGGCTGTTCTGGATTTGATTCTGATAAACAGGTAGGAACTAGCTGAGAATCTGAAGGTGAAAGGCAGTGTAAGTGAATGTCATCATGATCCTCTTCTCCAACAGGTTAACAAGCCTTCTGGATCACAGAAACTGGAAGAGATCATGAGAGGTCATCAGGTCCTAACCTGTTCTTAAATACTTCCAGTGATGGAGATTCCACAACCTGCCCAGGAAACTTATTCCAGTTGTTAATCACCCTGACAATTAGGAATTTTTTCTAATGTCCAACATAAATCTCCCTTGCAGTAATTTAAGTCTCTTGCTTCTTGTCCTCTCATTGGCAGTCAAGGAGAACAGTTTTTCTCCTTCTTCTTCTTGGGAACTTCTTAGATACTTGAAAGCTGTTATCATGTCCCCTCTCAGTCTCCTAGACTGGGTGAAGTGATAGATGTCATATCTTGCCTTTATTTGATACTGCGTCACATCACCTTCTCATAAACAAACAAGAGAAAGAGAGCCCAGACAAACCTACTATAGCTTGAGTGCACAACTGCCTGGACAACAATACTGAGTAAAATAAATGGTTCATAACTGAGCTGAAAGGGCATATCAAATGGTGTCTCCATAGAGATTTGTTCTGGGTCTAATTCTACTCAATATCTTCATAAATAATTTGAACAATGATAGAGTTTACCCAAATATGATGTCTGATGTTTCCTAGGAGATTTTTCTCTTGTTTAATGGATCTGTCTCTATGAACTGAGAAGACAGTTTTTGTAATACTAAACAAATAACGAGGCTGGAACCCCTGAGATATTCTAGGCTTGCCTGTGGGAGGCTTAAGCTTCTGGAAACTGAGAGGAACATATATTGGCAGGGAAATGGAGGAAGGAAGATTTTGTAGTGGTAGGGGAGGAGACCTGGAAAACAGCAAGAAAAAAATTGTGGAAAGCAAGTTCCCACTATCCTTGGACAGTGAGGCAGAAATAGGTGAGTGTATTCTCTAGTGCCAGCTGGCACCAGCAAGGCAGAACCTTGCTAAGTAGAGGAGCCATTCTAGGATACGTGAGGGTTTTACACATCTCGGCTAAATCAGTGATCCAAACAGAAAATCCAGCACTGCAGGACCTTCAATGGGTTAATGACTCTACCTTAGGCACTCTAAATCCACTGTATTAATCTTTTACGTATGTGTAATTTATTAACCTTTAAAATATCTAATACAAAAATATGCCTCACATTACTTTCAGTGATAAAAATATTGAAGTATAAGTGAATGTTTAATAATATTGTAAAAACTCACTTTACTTGAATATTTTGGAACATAATGCTAAATAACTGCTTATGTACAAGTTCAAAAGAGCAGAATAAAAGTGGTGCTACACAAAACACAAACAACTCAAAATATTTAAAATAAGCCAAATAAGCATCAACGTCAGAACTCTATGGCACAGTTATTTGATGTCTCAGGAAAAGAGTCATTCTTAAGACTGTTAAGGAGATTTTGCCTTTTTTTCTGATTTCGGTGTATATTTTGTAGTCTGCTTGCTGGTCAATAAAATCAATAGGAAGCCAACATTAGGAAACGTTGAACCATTTCAGATAAGTTATGAAAATATTTGGCTATTCCAATCCTCACCACCACTGCCACCATCATTTCCATGTGTTTCTGCCACTTCCAGGATCTAATCAAGGTTAGAATCATTGTGTACTGTCAGGCAAGTCACTTGGAAGACATTTTCAAAAGGCATGGAAAAGTACTTGAAAAGTTGGTTGGGTGTCTAATTCATTCATTCCTTTGAAAGTCCTACCTGGATCTTTTTGTATCTTTACTTTCCCTTCTGTAAAGTGGGTCAATAATACTTGTTTGCTTGGTAGATCATTTTAAAATCCTCAGATAAAAATCACTCTAAAGGATAAATATAGCAGCAAACTGCCCCAACCTTCAATTTAAAAAAAAATGGTTGAAATCTGTGAGAACAGGAGGTATTCTGCCTCATTTTGGTTACTATTTTTACCTCCTGACAAAAGCATTTTTCTCAGTCCCAACATCATTGAACCTATAGGTGTGCTAGGAGATTAATCACAGGAATGTGATTTGATAGATATCCCAGAAAATACTCAGCATTGACTTTTCCTACTAATAAAAAAATCAATAAGCTATCAGTTACCAATTATGAGGGCAATTCGGTATGCTAGCTGACACGATCGGGAAGAGCTGTGAAGTGTTAATTACACTTAAGCAGCTGTGAAGAAAGCCAAATAACTTTGCTGTTTTAGAAACTGAAAAACAAGGCAGTGATGCCTTGCAATGTATAATTTACTCATCTGATTATAAATACAGTGCTCTCAAGAGTGCCCTTCTCAGTTTAGTATAGCAACACGTTCTCTAAAAATGGGCAGGTGGCTTCCCTTGGCCTTTTAGTTCACCTCTATTAGATAGTGCCTTTTACTCTTTAAAGCAAGCCGGCTGTCATTAAATGTCTGAAAGGCAGTTTGGCAGATATATCAACAACACACTTCTTTGAGACCAAACGTTCCCTATTTAAAAGAAAAACACAGAGTTAATTATGCTCCCTACATTTCAAAAGAACAAAGATTTACTCTGATGCATAACATTCTATTTACTGGGCTTTCTTTTCTCGGTAATTACATATTAATGTATAGTCTTTTTTAACATATTAGTTGTCCTCCTCAGTTAAAATGAATATTTGTACATCGTAAGTTTACACCTAACTCTTCTTTTACAAGAGCTATTTATTCCTATCATTCTTCTTGTCTCCAGAACTTCCACTCTAAAAAAAGTGATCTGCAAAACACTGTATGGGTTTACAAAGCCAACCGATTGTCAGTGTCTGTAGATTTGTAATGGTTTACACTGTGCCTACTTCAATTATTTGGTGTTCAGCTGAGGGGGTTTCTTCAAGCTCTCCGCAGTTGTTTCAAATAAACTCTGGCACAGACATCATATGGGAAAGCTGGAAGAACAGATACTACTGCACATTTACAAAGGGAACCAGCCAAATGAAAAACAAACAAAAAATCTAATGACACTTTAAAGACTAACACATTTATTTATCCCATGAGCATTTATGGGAGGAAATCTCACTTTGTCAGATGCTTGAAGATGGAGAAGTACAGAGGAATTGGAGGAAAATAAATGGTTAGGATCACGTCAGACTTTTACAGAAAAATCAGTGCAGTTGTTCATTTTCAAACAGTAGACAACAGCATATAGGTGGGAGGTGAGGGGAAAAGGAAAGCAAAATTACCTGTTGTAATGGGGTCAGGGGAACAGTCTCTATTTACACTTAAGCTGATGGTGTCAGATCTGCATACGAATTCCAATTCTGCAGTTTCTCTTTGAAGCTTTAGTTTGTTATCCATTTGCATAAGTATGGCTATTACCAGATGATTGATGATCAGTAAGATTGAAGTGTTCTCCTATTGGTTTTTGAATGCAGCTATTTTGAGGTCAGATTTGTGTCCATTTATTCTTTTGCACAGAGACTGTCCTGTTGTCCAATGTATAAGGCATGGGAAGGGCATTTCTGGCACATAATGGCATAAACCACATTGATGGATGAGCAGGTGAATGAGCCCTTGATGGAGCAGCTGGCTTGATTAGGTCCTATGATGGTTTCTTTTGTGTAGATATGTAGGCAAAGTTGGCAATGTGGATTGTTGCAGGGATAGGTGCCTCCTTTAATGTTTCTGTTGTTAAGTCTTTTTTTTTTTTTGCTGGTGAGTATCTGTTTTAGGTTGGGGAGCTGTCTGTAACTGAGAGGAGATCTTCCACTCAAGGGCTGAGAGAGAGAGGGATTTTCCTTGATAATATACTCTATAAGTTTAACTTGGGGTTTGCTGGTGATGATCAGTGGCATTTTGCTGTCTTCTTTCTCAGGCTTCTCTTGTAGTAGTTGAATTGTGGGTACCCATCCCTGTTTGTTTTGCTGAACTAAACTAGCATGACTGCACCTTTGGAGCTAGCCAAATGAAGAAAATGCAGAATCCTATACCAACAGTGAATTCCCTGCTAACTTCACAGCAAATTTGATACAACACTCTACCAGATCTTCCCTGATTTAGAAAAGGCAACCAATGTATCACACCATGTCTATATGACAGGAATCTCCATAATTTTGAATCGTATTACAACAGGGATGTGAAAAACTAGGCCTTCCAGCAGATACACAGTGAAATCCTATTAACGTTAATAGGAGTTTAACTTCTGACTTCAGTGGGGCCAGGATTTCACAGCTGTAATTCAAAGGCTGAATTCTGCATTGTCTAAGGTATATACTGATGTATGTAAATTTTATCTGAGTTTTAGGCCATTTTATGTGGGCGGGCAGGCTCACAAGAATTTTTTGGAGGGGTGAGGAGAGGAGACAGGCTGTCAGTACTGAAAGGTCCACAAGTAGCTGTCACATCAGATGTGTAAATTGGACAATACTGTTGAAAAGAATATGTAAAAACAGAAAGTAGAAAGGCATACTACTATTTTTCCATGAGTTGGTATTACTTGAACAAACACTGAAGTATGGAGATAACACTTTTACCTTTGAGTCCATTCACTCTGGCTTTTTTTTATTATCGCTAGATCGATATCTCATTGATACATGTTCTGCCAGCATAACGGTAATGCTACATTCTTTCACTGTTCAGTAACATAAACTGATTTAGTGCTCTTAGCTTGAAAGCTATTGCACCAAACAGTGATTTATAAAATAAATGGGCCATTGTCCTAAACAAGTTAAAAATTATATAGACCCTGAGAAATACAGTTAGGCAAAGTTTTAATGCCTGTTGCACTATTTTCAGGCTAGCAAGTCATGTGGTTACATAAGCAATTTAGCACAAACATAGCAGCAGGAATTTATGTCCAACATTCTCTTACACATAATTTCCTTAACTGCACAATGATTTTTGATTGTGTCAGTAAACCAAAAATTTACCATTTAGTCATTCTTTACACCCAGTCAAATGTTCACATATTTACTGCCTTAGTAAATCGGTATGTTCTAATCTAACTTACATTAATTTGTAAAATCATTCAACTAAAAGGAATCTCTGACCTTTGCTCCAGGCTTTCCTTCATATACCCAAAAATAGGAAATTGTATAAACAGGCTGTTCCCCTAAAACTTGCCTTTCAACTTCCAGTTATAAATGGTTCCAAAGGGGTAGCCATGTTAGTCTAATTCAGTAAAACAAACAAGGGGTCTGGTGGCACTTAAAAGACTAACAAATTCCTCTATCACATGAGAGAAAATCCCACTTCATCAGATTCCTGAAGATGGTGATAAATAAATTCATTAGTTTTTTAAGTGCCACCAGGCTCCTTGTTTTAGTTATAAATGGAATATCCTAACTTGAGTGAAAACAATCAAGCTGCTTTGTCCACCCTGATGCTATGCTCACTTATCTGTGGTGCTAAGAATTCTAGGGGCATATCCCAAGGTACTTTCCACTGGACTATGATTCTTTCCCATTGAACTGCAGGAATATTTGTCTGCCTTTTTTGGAGAAATTACAGGAAGTCATTGGAGGACTAGTGGAACCAAGTGGAACAAGTGCACCTAAACTACACAGCAGTTGTGTTAGCAGCTGATGTGTTATGCTAATTAACTCAGCCCATTTGAGTTAAAACCACTAGCACAGGCTTATTAAGGGTGGTGGTGTGGTTTTGTATTTATTTATTTATTTACTTCTGGGCAGGACTTAGTTAGGGCAAACACTTGAATTACACATAGAGTTAACTTTGTATTGAAGATAGACCTCGCTAGTTATGAGTTCCTCATGGTCCTGGACATGTGACACTTGAGGTCAGATATGCATAAGTGCAGAGCAGAGGCAACTGATGTTGACTGGAGCTCTGCTTAATCCTACATACTCTGAAAAATCAGGCCCCGAGTGTCACAATTAGGCACCCCAAACTAGGGGACACTTGACAGTCTGGTCTTAATCCTTGTGACCTCAGTTTCCCCCCTGTAAAATGGCCCTCTCAGAAGTTCTGTGACCATAACACCATTAACAATTGTAACATTCTCAGATATTATAACAACAGAGGACATAAAAGTACCTAAAATAGATTTATTTATTTATCATAGAGGGGTTTCTTTGTACTGAAGTTTACATACCATTCTTCTCTCCCAAAATATAAGACACCATTTTCTGGCATACATCAACATTCAAATGACTTTTGGGTAACAGGAGGCAAGGAGAGAACAGTGTCTGGTATTACTTATCAAATGCAACATATGGCTTAAGAGCCATTGTGTAAACGTACATATATGTACACAGAGAAGATATGAAATCTGTGCTATGGTTTCACCATTACATGGTGAATGGGTAACCCCCCGCGCCGCCTGAAAATCTGCAACATTAATTTGATAATTAAATACTATATAACAGTGTTTCCCAACAAGGTGTGCCATCAGGCATGAGTAGGTATGTCAAGGAATTTTTTGAGAAACTTAAGAGTTCTAGATTGGTTCATGAATATTCATTAGTTCATTTGGAGACTATATGGTGGTGTGCCTAAAAATAATCAAAGGTATCAAGGTGTGCCAATGGCAGAGAAAAGGTTGGGAACCACTGCTACAGAAAGCCTGAAACTCTAGCTCAGTGGTCCCAAACTAGTACATCATGATCTACTTCTGAAGGGCAGTTGCCATTGAAAGCTATGAGCGTTGTGCCATCTGCTGGTGAAAGGTTAGAGACCACTACTCTAGCTGTATCTGTCACTAATTCAACCTGCCACAAATGGCTACACACCACTTCTTTCAGAGAAAAGTATTTTGGGGGAGGGGAGGGAGCCTTCATAAGGACCATCATATGACATGTACTTTCTCCACACTTACACTGCTGTACTATGCAAAAACTGATATCACTATTAATCCTGACAGGTTTGAGTACACTTGATATGAGAAACACAATATCTTATATCTGAAAATTAATTCTAATGGCATTTCATATTTCATGCCTGGAAACTACTATATGTCCACACAAGGAAATCTGCTAACTTAGACTTAAGGTTAGTAGACTGCATGACCCAAAAATGTAAATGACAGAAGTTTCAACAGCTCATCCATACACCACTTAAGCTGCTTTCTCAGCCATAACTGATTTCTTCTTTCTCCACTCTCTGTGCAAAAAGCACCCTTCCACTCCAAACACCTATGAGCATATGTCTGTATGTTTCAATGACTAATAAGTACAACACAGAAGACTTGTGAGAGGTGGAAGCTGCCTCCACCATGAAGTTGGTGCATTTGCTACATAGACATTTGAGTTGCAAGATTCCTTTCTTCCTGTCATCTCCTAGTAATAGGGGCTAAAACATGGTGAGAGGAAAGAAGGTAGGGGGAATAGAGGGTGGACGTGCTTCTGAAGATGTCTCAGATTCTCTTCAGTGGGGCTTTTGATTTATAGACAACTACAAATTCTGGGCCTCCTGAAAATTTGGACCCCACCACTCCACCTCTTGATCTCTTCCATATCCATTTTTTTATCAATAGGACTAAGACTGGTGATGATGGGACAAAGAAGGACAGAGACATTGGAAGCTTTGAGCTCCACTATCCTGAGCTACCGCCTGTTGTCCGAAAAAACGGGACTTCAGAAGATCCATCAATTGCCTGTCATCAGCTTTTCTTAGCAGGGACCATTTAAGTTCTAAGGTATAACTCAGCTATCTATTAAAATTGGAAAGGGGCCTGTATTAGAGTGTTATGAGTATTTGATCAGACACTGCAGGGTCAGTGCTTAATTAGCCAGAGGACTCTATAAAGGAGAAGTGTTTTCTGCAAAAGCTGATAAAACAATATTTTACCAAAAAAAGTTTCATTGAAAATTTAGTCACCCTATGAAGGGATATTTGGACAAAGTTGAACACTAAGTTCAGGTCAATGATGTGAAATATAAGTATTATTCTTTTAAATAAAGTTTACAGTGTAACTTTAGCAGTGCCTCAATGACTAAATACACTTTGCTCAATTCATAAAAGAGAGGATTTCATCCACAAGACCTTTAATATAGATAGCCTCGTAACAAATAAATGATTTAAGTCACACTCAAATTAAAACAGGAACAAAAATCCCACCAGACCAGGAAAAGCTACCCAGTTCACATGTCAGACTTCACATAATTTATCTTCTAAAAATGCTTGGATGTTTGCCTATTCTCATTATAGTATATCACTCTTTCAACGCTCTTTCTGACAACGTATTCTTTTCATACACCATCATCTGGAAATTCAGTATCCTTTCATTCCAAGACCACTATAATGACCTTGCTACTGTTTGTAGTTGTTTGCTTTTGAATCACATATTATTAAGAGAGCTGAGAACCTCGTGTCTTTTGAGAGGAAAACATCTTGGAGACAGGGACTACCTTTTGTTGGTAAGATACTTCTATTATTGTCAGTAACTGAGAAAATGTCCACTACACATGCACATACAAAAATACAAGTATCTAGACAACATCAAATCTGCAGATCTCTGAGCTAGCCCTGCAGTTCCACTGTTAGTCTCACTAGTGATACCAGCTTTCATCATTTTTACCTTTGAATTAATCTTTATGCTACCAACACCAAATCAAACTGAAGAATGCATCAATTCCCAGCAATTTTTGTTGAACATATGATCCTCTAAACAGAGGCTAGCTTGATAATTTTTTTCTCTTACCTTTTCTGCGTATTCTCTTTTATGTTTTATACATAAATGCACATTTTTTATTTGTTTCCCTTCTCAAAAGGTTGATGCCATATTATATCATATATTAGTATATGTATAAAAATAAACATTATATATATAGCCAAAACATCTAAGAAAAGGTGCAATGCTAACTCAAAGGTCCCTTTTCTAGATCAAAGGCACCTGTCTCAATCTAATTATTTTGCAAATATCTTTCAAATGAAGACCTGGATTTAGAGAAATCATATTTCTCAATGTAGGGCCTCACCTGCAAGAACGGCATAGGTCAAATATTCCTCTCCATGTAGAGTGTAAGCATAAGGCTGGTAAACCACTTAGGTTCCACTTAAGTTTTCAAACCAAGGCATAAGTGGGATTTAAGTAGCACACAGGCTTTAATGCACAGGCTTCCTTGGGACAGGAATGGATTTCCCATCACACATAAAACGTCCATTGGAGTAAACTGGAGTCATGTTTTCAGAGGGATTGCAGTAGCCATCTCATAACTCACTAATTCCAAATGAGTTCCTCCTAACTCTTCAGAATAGAAATTAATGTAAGACATCACTGCAGAGGTAAGCTTCTTATTGATTTTCACTAATATCTCAGATTGGACTTGAATAACCTTGAAAAGCTAGACAAGAAATTCTAGACTAGCATTAGTATTTGAAAGTCATGCACTATGCTTCGAATTTATTTGATTTCTCCCCATCATCTAACCCACAGCAAGACCTCAGCGTAACAAAAATTTGGCCATTCTGGATACATAAATCATCAATAGGTTGGACTTCCCCCCCTAGAATATTAGGAAAGAAGGGCTGTATTATCCTCATTATTTATATTGCATCAGTGACCATTGAGCTCAAACTGGTGGAGATAATAAGCACAATGCAAATGGACCCTCAGACAAGTAACTTTCATGGAAATACAGGCCTGATGGGGACTTCCTGGGTTATTGACTCCAGCACCTACTAGGACAGGCAATCCCACCACATAATCTCTTTCATGAATATATTAAATTCCACCTTAAAACGAGTTAGTTTACCACTACGGCTCCCACTGAAAGGCTGTTTCAAAGACACACTCCTCTGGTGGTTAGAAACATTCCTTTAATTTCCAGCCCTAATGCAATCATGCCTGTGACGCAAGCTCACATCCGGACCAGGGCTGCTCATTCAACTATGACTTACCTTTACAGCACAGCCTGCATGGCTCATCTCTCAATATGCTACAGAGCCTAGTGCTGGACGGGGCATGGGTCAGAGGACCCCCAAAGAACAGCATATTTTATCGACTCAAAGCCACAAATCAGTTTGTGAAACAGTACCAAACAGCTACACATCCTCCAGCTGCCTCATAGTGTCAGAAACTCTAGCTTTTAGCCTGCTCTCAGTCCTGTCCCAGTCTTCCCAAGGCTTGTTCCAAGCCCATTACAATCTTGCTCATGTCATAATTTCGTTCTGTTCCAGGCCTGTTCCTGACCCACTCCAGCCATACATCCTGGATCCCAGGCTCTTCAGCTACTTCTAACCCATCTTTGAACTTTGGCGTGCTTCCAGACTGACTACAAACCTGAATTGACTTATTTACAAACTGATTCCTGTTCTGTTGTGCAGGCTGTCCTCAGACCCTGATTTTATGCTTCCCTTGGCCTGGTCCTGATCTTTTGTCTGATTTTGACACTTGGTACCTGTTCTTGATCACCACTCCAATGATGTGGCCTGACTGCCTCGAACGTATAGCCTGGTGATGCCCAGTTTATGCCCACTATACTCTTTCCTTAGACTTCCAATTAAGTCTTAGACTGGACACATGATGCTGATATTAGAACAACACAGGTAATTTTAATAAAATTACTCAGACAAGTACTTCATCTAGTAGTAAAATGGGACCAAAATGGTGACTTTTTGGCTGATAACTATTTGTTCTGGCTGTAGACAAATAAACTAAACTAAACTAAACTAAAAACAAAACAAAACATTTGGTCTCTGGTTCACATCAAAGTGTGAGTAGAGTTTTGAGTGAGCTTTTGGGAATTGCAAGTGAGATGTGAAACTTGATTTACTCTATACCTTCTCCTCAATAATTGTTTATACCACTCACAAACATAAGAGCATATTCCAAAGGTCATAGAACATTTAGAGCACACACTAAAGTTTTATCAGGACTAAATGGAAAACTTTCAGGCCTGCTACCCACAGTAAGCTAATATTTTGGCCCGGTAGGCATATTTTTATGATTTCAACAAACATCAACTGTGAATCTTCAGACATATACACTTTTCCCTTTATTCTGCCATTCCCATGGATGGGCTGACAAACAGCCTATCAGAAAATGTGCAACACCAGATACACCGGACAATGAAAAGCAATAGTCACAACATGATATTCCCATGTTATAATGGGAACTCATTCCTGTGTAATTTAAATAAATTCCTTTTCCTGTCAGTGGTGCCGTGTGACCTTATGTGAAACATTTAACATTGTTGAGCTTCAGGGCTCTATTTTCCATTGGTCTGCTTGCGGAGAGCGCAGAAGCTGCAAGCATACTTCCTGGTTCTCAGCTGTTTGTCTCTAGTCTAAGCTAAAGCTGCAGGAAGTCAGCTTTAACTTACCCAGTGGAGAATTCTCAAGGGGCAAATTCTAGCTGTTTTAAGATCACTTTATGCCATGTAAGTACTTAACTTTATAAGAGCTCATATAGTGCCACTCAGAGGATATTAGAGTGAAAATTACTACTATTACACTAGTTTTCCTGTTAGGGGTAGGAAAACTGCTTACAAAAAACAGAATTCTCAGGAGTCTAAATGATACCTGAAATGTAAATATTTTCATTTTTTTTTAAAGGAGAGGAATGATTTTTCACATTATTATATTTTAGTTTTAGAGGTGTGCTTCTTGGGCATACATGTGCCCTGTCTCTGCATAAGAGTTCTGTACTAAGACATCTGTGCTATGTCTACACTTACACAGTTAAATTGATTTAACTTATATTGATTTAATACAATCAATATAAAAATCATTACATCGATTTAAGTTAAACCGATTTAACAGGTCCCCACTAGAAATTCAAACTGAAATAGCATGTCCATGGACAGGATTTCTATTTTGATTTAGGAGAGAGGCACTATGGAAGATGTGGCAGCATGGCCCCACCCAATATATAGAAAAAGGAAAGCACCTGGGAAGGAGAAAGGCAAAAAGTGTTAAATCGATTTAACAGTTAAATCAAAATAACATGTCCACACTGTGTTATTCCAAAATAACAATTTTGATTTAACTGTCATATTGATATAATACTAGTTTTTTTTATTATATCAATATGACTTTCTTTATATCAAAATGAAGGAGCTCCTCATTTTGAAATAAGGGAACGTCGTGTAGACATACCATTTTTTAAATCAAAATAACCAGAATTATTTCGATTTAAACACTGTGCGTGGACATACTGCTGGAGGCAGGAAATACGATTTCTGGAAAATGCTCTCTTTATAGGTTGTGTAGCTCCTTTATTCCAAACCCAAGAAGTTCTCAAATCGTTTGAACTTTTGAGAACCAATTTTAACAAATCTCTAAACCACTTGTGATTATCTTTTTTATTAATAACGACAGGATACTACATTTGTAAGTGAAGGGACAAATGAAAATGTATGGATATGCACACTCTGCCCATTCTGAAATTTGCATCGCCTGTAATTATGAATAACAAAAACAACAAAAGTCCTAACCAATTTCTTCAGACATAAGCTTTTGCAGGCTCCAACCCACTTCAATGAAGTGGAAACCACAGTTGTGAGTTATACAAGAGCTGTAACTTGCATGAACCATGCAAATTGCACAAAATTCTGATGTTTTTACCTTCGACGCCATATCTGTTCTGCTACAGTTACGGAAACATGGAAATTCTTAAAATAATTTTGAATGATTTAAGACAGATTAAACACAATATTAGACTGTAGCACAATTAACAATTGTATACTAATACTGTAATCAAAGCTGCATTGGTGGATCTTTGCACTTGAAAAGATCTTCAATGATTTCAAGGAGATTCACTGAATGAATAAATTTCTGTCCCCACAGATCTGATTAAAGAAATGAATCTCTAGGCTTTTTTCCCCCACCTAGATAATAATAATGATAGTAGCTGTAGAAATTAAAGTATGAAATAAAAGTGGGTTCTAAAATGAGTATCAAGTCTATATTTTGTTCCCAAGATTTGTTCGCATTCATTTCATTCTTTAACAGAATGAGATTAATTTAAAGTTTAACAATCAAATTGGGACCTATGTTGTATTTAATACCCAGTGATTTCAGTGCTTCCTGTGTAATATAGGTATCATTAATAAGCAACAGATACTTAATGATAAAATATTCAATAAATGCTTATGAGGTTTTAAGAGCAGCACTTTGAATCAGCTGAAATCTAGCTTTTGAAAAGAGATTCCCTGTTGTACAGCTACATTGAAAGGAGGACAGGAGACACTTTATATGGATTTAATCAGGGAAGCAACTTTGCTACAACACATCTGGAACTACTGGACAGATAAAAGGGCACAGTGCAGGGAACTCTATGTTCATTCAAAGAACTGCAAGGGAGCTTTCATCAGCGTGTTCCCCCCCACCCTTCATTTTCCTTCCAAGTCCCACATCCAGTTCATGGCTTGGACGTCACCATCCACTTCCATTATAGGAAGGTTAAGATGGGGTATAAGAAAGGGGGATTAGCTCCCTACAATACCAATCATAAAAGCCATGAAAGCCCCTTGCCCCACCATTTTATTCCTTTAACCAGCACTTTCTTTACCAGGCCATTAATCTGCATTGAATGTCGACTCCATACTTATAAAGTAAGTTGTGGCATATAGTCTAATCTCTTTTCCTCCTTACCATTATAGCATCATTCGACACCTGCTGTGGAGAAGGTGAAAAAACTTCATCTCACCTAAGCCAATATGGTGGTGAGGGAAAAATTCCTTCCAAGCCTCCCTAAAAAGGAGTGACTAGCATAATGTCCACAGCAAGCCCTAACCCAGCCTGAGTTTGTACCCTGATTGGAGGAAGGATGGGTGCTGAATTGCCTGCTGTATGGAGAAAGGGCTTCAAATGTTCAGGCTTGCACCATTTAAAGTCTCCTGGCCTTACATTCCTAGGGGATGATTCAGTATCCCAAACTGATTCCCACTAATCTTTTTGCAGCAGTTTCTGGCTTTCTTCCCTGCACCTTAGCCATAAAACACTGCTACTTTTGGCTATGTCTACAAATAAGTTGACTTAACAAGGTTGACTTTAAGTTGACTTAAAGTTTACTTAAAGGCTATGTCAACACTTTGATTTAACAAAGCCTACAGTGTAGACAACCCTATCTACAATGCGTTAAGCTGACTTAATAAAGTCGACTTTAATGCTTAAGTTGACTTTAAGGGCTGGAGTTATTAAGTCAACTTAAGCAAGTGCATAAGTTGACTTAACAAAAGTCCAATGTGGACATGTCTTTCCTTAAGTCGACTTAAGCCTCCAGTGTAGACACACCCCTCCTCTGCAAAGTCCAGGCATTGCTCTCTCTCCTCCACTTTCAGGTGCTATGTGGTCACTACGAAGATGAAGCCATTTAAATCATCTTGTTTGTGACAGTTTTCAGAGCTTTAAACAAACACCCTATCATGACAGTATGCTAAGAGGAAAGGTTGATGAAACCAACTCAGAGTTTGCCTGATTTTTTTGCCACATGAGCTTTCATGGGAGAATATCCCACTTTGTCAGATGCTTCATCTGACAAAGTGGGATGTTCTCCCACGAAAGCTCATGCAATTAATAAATCTGTTAGTCTTTAAGTACCACAAGACTCCCTGCTTTTTTTTGCTTTACTAGACTAATATGGCTGCCCCTTTGGAACCTGATTTTTTTTTTGTACTACTCCATATGGTCATAATAATCATTTTTAGCTTCATAGTATAGGAATTTTTTGATATGCTTTAAATTTTGAGGCCTACAGCTAATCTTGCAATCAATCAAAAGTCTTTTTTTTTCTTTCATCTCAGTGGGTTTCTTTGCATGAAAATAAAGAGCAAGATATAGGCCATGATACCTGTAATTGTATGTCTAAAAGTGCCAAAGGGGCAGCCGTGTTTGTCTTGTTCAGCAGAACAAAAAAAAGAGTCCTGTGGCATTTAAAGACTAACAGATTTATGTATTGCACGAGCTTGAGTAGGAGAAAATCCCAATTCATCAGACATTTTGAAGATGGGGGAACTTACAAAATGAAAGGAAATAAATGCAAATGACAGTCTCTGCACAAAAGAATAAATGGGCACAAATCTGACATCAGAAACCACAACATTCTAAAAGCAGTGGGTGAGTATTTCAATCTTCCTGATCACTCCATTGACAATTTACTAATTGCTGTACTCAGGCAAATGAATAACACCTCAAGGCTTCAAAGAGAAGCTGCAGAGCTGTAATTCATTTGCAGATTCGACTATGCTGCTTTGGGGATAAATGGGGACTTTGGATTTTTTTCTCATTACAATAGGTATTTTGACCCCATCTTCCTGGTCCTCAGTGTTTGAGTCTTAACAACTGCTTTGATTTCCTGTTACAGTGTGACCTGATCCCTTGACTTACATTTCCCTGAATTTATCTCCTCCCATTCTGTAAGTTCCCCCATCTACAAAACATCTAACAAACTAGAATTTTCTCCCACAAAAGCTCATGCAATAAATAACTTTTTTAGTCTTAAGTGCCACAGGACTCCTTGTTTGTAAGTCTACAGTGTACCGTGTGGTGTAAAACACAGACTATGCCTATTTACTTGCCATCATCTTTTGTAATTTTAAGAGTTCAGATTTCAGTTCAGGAAATGTTTCATAATTCATTCTATCCCATGTCCAAATTTAAAACAAAATAAGGATGCTATATTCTGTTTCATGGATTCTCTTAGGAAACTGTAGATATGGGATATATGTGTTATATCCATCACTTTCTAAAAATATCTGTACATTAATCCACCTGCTCTTACATGTAAAATACCTTTGGGAGAAGCACCAAACTGTAGTGAACAGAGAGACAGGATAAAATACCAATGCACCAGTAAAAGGTTAAGGGGTAGTTAAAAAGAGAAGACAGTCCCTTGCTTTTCTTCCATGTAATTGAGGGAGATTTTATTTCAGTTTATGCAAACAGACCAGGAGTCTTGGCATTTTCACATCTCCCGAGGAAAATGAGGTGCTTTAGTTATTTGCCAATGTTACTCTGAGGAAGTGCAGAGCAGGATAGCTCCTTCATCAGGACAGATGAGATTTTAAATATCAGGATATCACCACCAAAAGACACACTTTGAAAGCTATGCAAATTTTTTAAAAACTTTCTCTGCCTTATGACTTCAATAACATTTATTTTACTGTACCACCTAAGATGTCCCAGCTGTGGACCAAGGCATTTACACTACGCATTGTAAAACCATAGACCAAAAAGATGGTCCAAAAAGCTTGCAAGCTAAATATCAGACAAAGACAAAAGGCTATAAACCAGTGGTTCCCAGCCTGCTTAGCTCAAGGGCCATAAATATCATTTTTACAAATATGAAGGGCCACTAGTCGTCGCAATCAGGCCCCCATCCCCAGCACTGCAGTCAGATGGAAGGAGTTTAGCGAGGAGGCTGGTACCTTGTTGATCTCCAGTCTTCCTGGCTGCAGCAGGGAAACCACATGTGTCATGTAGCCCTGTGCACCCCATCTGGGTCCCTAGAAAGTGGCTCCCTTCTGAAGGCAGGGAGATGGAAAATCAGTGCTCTCCTCCCTCTGCCTCCAGCAAGGACCCCAGCACCTAAGGACCTAGACAGAGCACTTTGGCTGTAGCAGGGGGCATGACAGGGACAGGGGAGTACTAGTCTCTCATCTCCTTGGCTGCAACAAGGAGCCTGTGCTGGTCTTTTAGCCCCATGGAAACACTTTCTGACTGGGTCCTTAGACAGTGACTTCCTTTTGCAGTCAGTAGGTGGGGAGTTGCAAGCCACTTTGAAAGCACCCATGGGTGAATTATGGTTGCAGGCTGGGAACCACTGAGACAGACAGATATGGAAGTACAAACGAATAATGAGATGATAACCACAGCTACGCTGCTCAGTAGGCATCATGGCAGTTAGAAGGTGGATAAGCAGGTAACTGTGCAGATAGATGTTTATAGGGAATGCTTCCCAAGTATGTAAGGCAGCTTGGTGAAAGCACAAAGGTGCTTTATGTACAGATTAGAATAGCTTTTATTGCAATGTTTCTTTTTGCTTGAAGAAAATGTCTATGTTTCACTCAAACTGAAAACTGGCTCCCCTCACCTGATTCCTGAAAATCACAAGAAAATCAGAAAATTTTCAGGAGGGAAACTGAAAAAAAAAATAGCTTTCAGGCATTTTTTTAAATTTATTTTTAAAAAATGAAATATCCCTAGGAAGACCACAGCTAGGAAAACCACCACTTAATACATGAAGGGCAGTTGATATCCCAGGCCCATTCAGAGCTTGGGCTGTCTGCTGAGCCTGCCAGTTAATGGCACCAACTGACACTGTGATATGTATACCCTAATTTGCCCATTGAAAACTAAACTTTTTTCACAGAATAGACCACTGAACATGCCCAAGGTGGACATAGCTTTTCTCTTCCATAACTAGTCTTGGCTGAATGTGAAAAATTTACAAAGGTACATTGGAATTATATGTTCCATGCAGTGCATATGCACAGCCCCTGCACAAAGCAATGTTTCATATCGTAAACAATATCAGACACCAAATCTTTCAAGCAAAGCTCATCAGACCAGCAGTGCCTTAGCAATTCACTCAGTGGTTGAAACTCTTTGGCTCGTGCTATGCGGCAAGCTAAACTGGATGACCATAATGGTGCTTCCTGGCTTTAAAATCCATTAATAAGTAGTAGGAGTTTTCCTTTCCAGTCATCCATGACTACAGAAGACAACAGAACTGCAAACAAGGAATACGATCCAACCAAATAGGGGTGGCCAAACTTATGGAACTCAAGAGCCACCAAAGTTAATTATTAAACCTTCAAGAGCTGCACTGAGGCATATAGCCATATACTTTTACCCACTAAACTGATTTGCTGACATTCTTCCGGGAGCCACACTTTTTTATTCAAGAGCCACATGCGGCTTCTGAGCCACAGTTTGGCCATGTTTGCAACCAAAGGTGGTAGTTTGGATGCAGCAATAAAGACGACGACAGCAAATTAAATTCCCTTTACAATTTTCTGCATACTTTGTTTTATGCACGTCATCAAATTGTTATTTACACACGAAAGCAATTCTAATAATATGACATGCTTTCTTTTCAACTGCAGATGCAATAATATTAATGTCATGGATACTTAAAAGAACTGCCTACCAGAAACATTGTTACTGGTGAATTTTCCAGGCCTCTTCTACTAATAACTCTGCTAAGCATATGTAGTATACACATAGGTGTGACATATGTTAATGTATATATATCAGAGTCAATTTTAAATGGAATTTAATAAATAGAAAAAAAAACTAATTTATAACCTTTCAGTAAGATTATAAAATAGTCTAAATTAAAGCTGTACAGTTGTACTCATTTTTACTGAAGAGTATTTCAAATAGAAATGGAACCATGTCACGAAACTGAGACCCACAGGCTCATCTACAGGTTTTGGTTTGGTCTGTTACAAAGATAGGAGCCATTTTTAGAATTCAGGTCTAGATTTTGAACCCTCCCAATATTCAGAGGGCATTCAGACCCAGAAAATTTAATGTGGACCCAACTCTACTTAGAATCCATGCAATTATCTCCTAGGCCAGGGGTACTCAAATGGCGGCCCGCGGTCCACAATCCGGACCGCAAAGAGGTTTCTAGTGGTCCGCGACAGTGGCCTATTTGCCCGTTTGAGTACCCCTGCTCTAAGGGCAGCTGAGCAACTTCTGTTGCTCACTGCGCTCCCCCTCCCCCCCACGGAGCCTGCTGCGCAGCTGCCGCCCCGCTCCCGGCGGCACCTCCCCCTCCCGGCATCGCCGCCCCCGCTTCCGGCATCGCCGCCCCCCGCTTCCAGCATCGCTGCTGCCGCTCCCACTCGCCCCCCCACTCCCGGCATCGCCGCCCCCCGCTTCCAGCATCGCTGCTGCCGCTCCCACTCGCCCCCCTGCTCCCGGCATCGCCACCCTCCACTCCTGACATCACCCCCCTGCTCCCACTCCCCCCCCGCTCCCACTCGCCCCCCCCGCTCCCGGCATAGCCGCCCCCCACTCCTGACATCACCCCCCTGCTCCCACTCCCCCCCCGCCGCTCCCACTCGCCCCCCCACCCTAGTTGTTTGTGGACCCTGGTCAATGGTGGAAGGCTGAATGTGGACCAGCTCACAAAAAGTTTGAGTACCCCTGTCCTAGGCTATGTCTACATTGCCCTGCAATTTGGGGGGGGGGGGGAACAAACTTTTTTCACGATAAGTATTTCGAAACAATTATCTCGAAAAAAACTCTTTTTTTCCCCCAAAAAATGCTATTTTAGGACAACAGTCCATTGCCCTGAAATACCACAGCTTATTTTTCTCCCCCAAAAAAAGAAAGTCTTCAGTGGACTTTCTTTTTTCAAAAAAAACAAGGCAATGGAAAAGATAGGGAAGCTTTTTTTGGGGGGGGGAGCCTTTGCCATGTCCAGCAGTGGCTTTTTTCAAAAAAGCTATCTTGAAAAAGGCTTTTTTTCTGAAATATAGTCAGGTTTAGTGATCCTGAAAAAGCACTCGGGTATTTCGAGATACCAGAGCACTTTTTCAAAAAGCTAAACCCACCAGCTTTTTTGAAATAAAAAAGCCTTTTCCAAGGTAGCTTTTTTTAAAAAAAGCCATCCCCGGACACAATGGAGGCTTTTTTTTCAAAAAAAGCCTCCCTATCTCTTCCATTGCCTTGTTGTTGTTGTTGGGGTTTTTCTTTTTTTTTTTTGGAGGAAAAAAACTTGGTATTTTGGGAGAACGGACTGTTGTCCCAAAACAGCATTTTTTGGGGGGGAAAAATCAAGATAATTATTTCAAAATACTTATCCCAAAAAAAAGTTTTTTGAAAATACTGGGGAATGCAGACGTGCCCCTAATGAACATTAACATTACAAATCCTCTTTATCAGTGAGATCACTATGCTATATCCCAATCTGGAGCCCTGCCCAGTTCTGCACAACTTTCTTTTCTTCTCCTGTTCCCTTCCACATATTTGTCATTCAATGTAACTGGGTTTGGAATAAAAGGGGGGCGTCAAAGGGCTTTTTACATGGGGACACTCAGGAAACCTAAGCAAGAATGACTAAAAGTAAGAAGTCACTGCACATTAAACCCTTGTATGGATGATTTCCCTCAGAAGAAAAGTGGTCTTGGAGGATTAAGCTGCAACGAACTAAACAAATTTTAGTGCTGAATGAAAGCATCCACACAGAAGTTAATGCACTTCAATGGATGCACCTGGATTTAATACACGTTACTGATTTGCCTTGCCTTTCATAAGCATCCCCACATAGATACTGCCAAAGAAGTCAACAGCCTCACTTTTCATTTAAAAGATAGCTCCTTTTTTGAAGTCCTACAATGGTTGCTCACCTAAGCAGGGATAACAACACTGCTTTTTGGTGTCCCTACAACTCACCAGTTACCTGTGGAAAGCTAGTGAGAGAGAGGGATGTGGGAAGAATGAAGAGAAAAACAAAGCACTTACTAAAGAATTTAATGAAAGTTACTGCTGCCAGAGTCAGGGTAGCTGATATGTGTGGTGCAATTATAAGTACATTAAATCTTGGATGCCTGCTCTGGCTCCATACAGCTGAAGAAAGAGGAACATTATTAGAAGCAGAAGCATAACAAAAAAGTGCTAGTTCTTTCCTTTACCCATGCATTCCACAGATGAAACCTGGATGTAGGAAGGACTTTAATACTGAATCATTTAGATACTTCTCCAGATAAATTGATGGAAGGAGGAATGGCAGCTCAGTCCCTGCTTCCTCTTGCTAATCTGAGGCATGAGGGAGAGAGCAAGAGGGAGTATTATGTAGGGGGAAAAAAGATCACTTTTGATCCATTCCTGCCTAAGCATTTTGCTTACTGTAGCTCCAGCAGAACTATTTCCTTTGACAAGAAAGTGAAAAATATCTGTTGACTGTAATGCAACAAACAATTGTGAATAGTAGGAACAGCTCTGGTAGCGGGTGGAAACAAGTTAAGATGATAGGTGCATACCTTTTACGAGCGCGCTTAAATTAAGGAGCCATTTCAATCCTGCCATTTGCCAGCTTCCATCAACTGACAAGAATACCACATACAATTATTACTGCAGCAGGAAATGACTACCTAAGAAACCACATTCTTAGCAACACTGAATTGTTCTGAACTTAACGTTCCTTGAAAAAAATATGTATTTCTTTTTATCCCAAATCAAGATGAAAACAAAATGTTGAAATATGGAAATTTCCCACACAATGGAAATTCTGTTTTGTGCTTAGTTTTAGCACCACATTGAAATAAGACTGGGACACAACTGATAGCAAACCTATCCTTGCAAGAAATGTCACGGGAGGGTTAAAAACCAGAGATGTTCAGGATTTCTGATTTATCTCTAATCTAGAAGACCTAGCCTCGTTCTAATCTCTCCTCAATACAAAACGTATGCAATGCAATAAGTTGCAGAAATGAATAGCCTGTCTGAGGCAGGAAATGTGTCCTTTCTATTCAACAGCCTAGTGCTCCATAGCCTTACTTGCAGATGCCACATGCCGAAATACCATTGTCACTTTCTACAGTAGTCTAGTTCCAAAGAGATAGTCATGTTAGTCTATTTCAGCAAACCAAACAAGGAGTCTGGTGGCACTTTTAAAGACTAACAAATTTCTTTATTGTATGAACTTCTGTGGGAGAAAACCCCACTTCACAAAAATTTTTTTGTAATCAAAGGCAAATTTGATCTGACCCCACTTTGCCAGTTATTCATGTATGGTCCTGCAAATACCAGTTCTCAATCTGATAATACACTAGCAAGTACCCTGAGATGGATTCATGGAACTAAGCATTATTCTGCAATCAATCAGTTTCTAAATAGGAGAGATTCCTGTTTAATGTGTTCCAAAAAGATTTTATAATGAAATATTATATTTTAGCTTATTTAAATGTTTATATTGAAAGTACACATTGAATATACCTTAAACCTGAACTCCAGATTTTTCTCAGCTGTTCTAAAGTTAAATATATTTAAGAATATGATTTCAAAACAACTGAGTGGTTTATCATCTCAATGTGGAAAGTTGCAAACATTTAGATATTTAAAGTAATCCTTCTACCTTTGTTCTATATTTTTTAATAAAAGTAGCATTTGAAAAATATACATTTTAATATGACTCTGCCCTTGATAGTTTTGATCAATGCAATCAGGAGAGACATAAATATAGTATTTCTGAAGTAAGGAAGAGATTACCATAATGTATTTACTGTACAGAAATTGACTACTATTGATTCAATCTGCCAGATTTTCAAAATATAGACCATCACCAGGGATTGGGATGGGGAGGACAGGCAAAAAGACAACATATTTATTCTCCTTCTTTACTGAATTGTGTTTAAATAATGATATTTCAGCATAAATCATACAATTCCCAGAGACTCTCTAGTTTCCCTCAACACTAATTCAGCTAAATGATATCCCAGGTTTGACCTATAAGGTAAAACAAAACTTGAAACAGCAAGAGAGAGAGAGAGTTTTGAGACATGCAATCCATTCTGGTTAGCATCAACATCTCTCCCTTGCCTTATTAATGTTTTCAAGTGACTCACAGGTGTTTCTGTCAAAAATCTGAAATTATTAATACTGTTGGGTCAACGTCTTATAACCTGAATCCACACACACAACTCCAGGCCATAAAAGGTGCAATGCAGTTTTTTGAAAGTATAGGGGTTCAGTCTAAAGTACCTATGCATATTTGCTCCATTACATCAACTAGGCTTGCTTTCTAAGCATAATTATACAGCTATCACTTGCTGTCTCTTGCATTTAGTGTCACATCTAATTTATGTTTTGGTAATTTAACTAACAGTATTGGACCAACATTGCAGTTAATTACAATGTCTACCTTGAGTAACTACATCATCTACATGCTGAACTGTACACAACCATATCATGTGATTTTCAGGCAAGAGTCATTATGGAAAACTTTTGATATTAGCATCTGAGAGATGCAGTATATTTGTAAAGTCTCTGATTTGGAATCAGAAAAAGGGACGCACTAGGGAAGAGACACAAGCAAAGAGGCTGGAAGATAAAATGACTATTTTGCAATCATTTTGTAATCAATGTGCTCGAAACTCAACTGTTTCTTCTCTGTGGGTACCTTTACCAAGTGTCAAACTCAGAGGCCACCACAATGCTTGCTCAATACTAAACAAGCTTTTCAAGAGTTTGTTAGGACATGCAACAACTGTATTTCCCCTTAAGTGTGAGGGAAGGATTGAAGTTGTAAGGCAGTTAGTTTATTTCATAAATGAATTAGATCCAGTCAACATTTCAGGAAGAAAATCAATGTGTTCTACAATATGGGCTTGATTCATCTCTATCAGTGGGCATGCATCGCTCAAACATGATAGCTTTAACCAACACTCAGACTTGGATTATTGGCAGATGGCTTGAGAAATCTCTCCAGTTCCTGCAGGTGTGGTGATAACAACCAGCAGAAAGTCTCTGCCAATGTTTGATCAACAAATGTTAAAGTAGTATTGTTTTCTAACCACCTAGTATTGCTGTCTCTTTCCATTCATGTATGTTGGAACAAATCTATAACACTATCTTCTCTGAATATCAACACTAACTTTAGATTTTTATTGTCTATTGCATTTACTTCCTCATCTTTATGTTCATTAGACCTTCTGGGAATATTAAGTTGAATATTTCAAACAAAAAGCAGACTTTGACTTTTATTTCCCCACTCTGTGGGACACCAGTTAAGTCAACTGAACTATCCAAAGAAGCTATATCTGGAGTTAAAATATGCATTTTATTTGTACAATGCTGTGCCTTTAAAATAATCCTTTGATTGCAAAATTGTACCTTCATTGGTGATTTGTTATCTGAACCATATGTACAAGCTTCGGCGCTTACAAAAACAGGAAGAGATTTAGAAAATTAAATAGTTTAGTAAATGAAATTGTCCAAAGGGAAATCATTAACAAAATCTGATCTGCTGAAGGTGCTCAGTGGAAAGTAAAATTACTCCATTACATAAAGAGCTAGACCATTTGAATACTGAGTGTAATACCTAAGGGGAAGGAAATAATTTTTAGTGGAAGGCAATAGTTTTGTTGCTCTTTCTAAAGTGAAAATTGTTGGTATTGGTGGTGGGGAGAAACAGATTGTGCAAGTCAGATTGTCCCTTTCAATTATATTAATATTCAACAAAATTCTAGCCCTACTGAAGTAAATGGATACTTTGCCACTGATTTTAAAGGAGCCATCATCTCACCGAAGATGTAAAGGCAGAAGAGTGAAAGCTAAATTAATTACCACTATGATTCAGAAGACCACTTATGCACAAAAATGTGGTTAAAGTTAAACATAAGTCCCATTATGGTCAATTGGTCTTAAGCAAGTGCTGAAGAGTGAGCTTTTCAAGTTGAAAGAGGCCAGATAGGCACGTAACTCCTATTATCACTTTGAATATCCACCCCCCCCCCCCGAGCTACTTTCCAAATTAGAGCATAAAGATCCATACATATGGTCCTGAATTGAATAGTGAACTTGGGTTGGGAGGCTGTATATGATTCCAAACTCCATGACTCTTCTCCAGCTCTGATACATATGTTCAAATTGAACAATATTCTAAAGTAATACTGAGAGAACCAAATACCATGGAAATGGGTATTTAATGGAGAATGAAGATGAAGGATTATTAAGATTAGACACATGTATCTAAAGATAAGATGTTTGGATAACGAGTTTTCAGGGGTCTCTGCGTTAAAGAGAATGCTAAATTAAGATAGTAAATAACAGCATAAATGGAGTACAGTTTATCTAAGATGCTGCTTAAATATATGCAAAATGCACATCTGCATTACTGCATCAAAAAAGGCAGTCAAGACATTTTCATAATTTCAATTATTTTCATTGTTTATAACACATTTAAGTCTAAAACTGAATGTGGCATTTTTTCCACCCCATGTATTTGTTGAATTGTAGGGTATTGTAGTCAGTCTTGCTGGTTTTATTTTATTTTAATTAAATATTAAGAAGAGGCTATAGAAGACAGAGGGTACTCAGGAGACAGTGTCATTATCCAGGTCAAATTTAGGTTTGGTACATAATGTGGCTCTAAAGCTATAATGGGCCTAGGGTTCTAGTCAAATGGTCTCCAAATCTCAAATGCTAATCTTGTGACATTTCCACTGCAAATCATGTAAGAAAAAGATGATGGCAGAAGTTATTTCCACTCTCTTGAACAACAGAGAACTCTCAAGGTTGACTGTTGGGAGATTATTACCCTCTTGAATTCTGTTGAGCCCCTCCCTATTTCATACCTACAATGGAGCAAAAATCTGTCCAACAGGTCTCTAGAATAAAAGCTGTGCAATTCCTAATCTAAAATTCAGGGGGAAGAGGCTGGGGAAAGGACTGAAGTGAAGAGATTCTGGATTTGGGATTCTGGTTCTAGTCCAACTCTAAACAAAACATTTGTAAACCAACAAACCCACAGAATTACACGAACTTTGCAAACCAATAAAAGAGAAAAATTAAAAAGCAGGCTATCTTGTAGTGTTCTGAACATAATCTGGTTATTTGTTTTTTATTGTTTTTTTATTTTGTTTTACTGACTGTCTTGGTGGTATCATTTCAGAAACAATTCTGCATTTGGATATGCACTCACAACTCATGATTTCAAGCCTCAGCTGTATGCACATATAAGGTTTGCGAAAAAATCTGACTCTTGTAGGCTCCAATTCAACAAAGCATGTAAGGGCCTGTTTACATTTAAAGTACATAAGTGACTCCAGTAGAGGTTGATTTTTGTTTTCATTTTTATTTTTAAAATTAAGTACCTGCTAAAGAGTTTTGCTGAATGGGGACCCCAATGATGTGACATAATATCCACATTACAAGTGGCACAACAATAATCTGGACAAACAATGTGATATTTCAAATACACATGAGTTTTTCTAAAGTAAACACTGAAATATTCAAGCTGGTGATGTGCACAGCTATTTACATTTAAGCAATATATTACAGCTATGTTCATAAGCCAGTTATTTTCATAGCTCAGCTTGCTTTCTTTTCTAAATCCTTGTAGGTTTATTTAAGGCTGTCAACTTAATATAATGCATTTTGGTTGAATGAAACTAACCTTGCAATATTGTGACACCAATAAAATATTTGTTTACTCAAAGCTATTCAATAATGTATTTTCAAATTTCACTTTACTTATATGTTGGAAAAAGCTAGTATACTTTTATGGTGTATAATACATGATAGGAGACACACAAAAGAGTATAGCATATATTGTAAAAGCATTGAGTGAGACACTAAAATCCTAGATCAGATGACATGCTACTTAACAGAAACTGAGAAACAGTTTTTCTGCAGTTTTCTTTATCCATATAGTTTTTCAATTCATGCTAAAATACACTTGTCATGTATCATGCTCAGTATTTTTTTTAAAGTGCTGTCTTTTAGATCTTTTTCCTGCTAAATCATCAAAAGCAAAGAATGCAGCTGTGCAGAAAACCACAGTAAAATCACAATTGCAGCTGTGCAAAAAATTCACACAGTGAAACTCAATGCCACGAAACATACATTTGGACCATCATCTTTACTACAGATTTCAAACCTTTCAAGGGAACCTTTGAGCAAGACTGTACTGACATTTGAGTTAACACATGCTAATGATTATATTACATCAAAACCATAGAAGACACACGTTGTTGATGAAAATTCCTGGAGATTTTGGAAGAGATAGACCCTGAAACTCACAATTTAAATTGAAGGGGTGGGGAGCTGCATGAGACTACCTTGTTCCAAACCAAATAATTATTGTGAAATTGCTGTGAAGAGGAAAATGAGTATGCTTCTTATCTATGTCACAGCACTTCTGTCTCTGATACAATGCAGTAAGCTAAAATTTTCCTTGAAAATCCTCACACTATCCAAGTCAGTAGTGGCTAGAAAAGAGACCTTGTGAGTAAAGCAAACAGAATGTCTTGCATTTTGCAATACTTTTCTGTCTGTAACTTCACATATATAACTCATCAATTCTTTTTCGGGACTGAACATAGTCTAGCACACTTTTTTAAAAAAGTATTTCTAAGGTGAAGTTTCACAGTAGCCTAAATACTAGTTTATTTCCAAAATGATCACTTCTTCTAATATAATACAGCTGCACATTATAAGGCATACAAAAAAAGCAACACTATTCTATGACTTGTAAATTCTCTCCTGAACTCTAGTAGTGATGAAAATGGGCTTTTAGAAGATAGAATATAGTTGTACAGAATTATTTTGCTCCACTTAATTCCAAATGGCTAGTGCCATTACCACCTCAAATCCATTACTATGTATTGAGGAATGCTCTTCCTCCATGGGTTCTCAGCTGTTATAAAATGTATCCCAGTTGTGGTACATTTTAGAATATTTGCCCTTAAGCTATTTTTCATATCAACTGTTGCTTTTCCCAATGTGCTTTTCTTTTCAAAACACAAAGAATCAATATGAAAATAAGAATATTAAAATAGGCATTGAAACATTAATGATGTACACTAGAAACTGATATTAAATACAGTACATTCACCAAATCTAGACAGCCTCTTCACTCACCACAGAGCAATTTTATCTTAATATTGGCACATGATTATGACTTCTGTATAATCAAGAAAATGGGCCATCACTGGGAGTCATACATGCCTAAGGATGTGGCTTACAAACGCACAACACCATGATACAAGAATACTGGAGAAAACAAGAAAACACTGATTAGAATAGCTTAATTCCTGCACTGCAGCTTCTTCCACATTTAAAAGGGGCAGTGCGCTTGTCTGAAGAGTGATTCAAAAGACAGGTTGGAAAGGAGACAGTGCACAAGAACTGCATCACTTACAAAATGCTGTAGGGATCCAGGTGGAGAGAATTCTAGTGCCATCGCTGTAGATCTGTTTCTAGAAGGGTTCTTACCTACAACCTCCACCAGTTTCTATCAAGTGTCCAACATTTGACTTTGAAATAAAATCTGAGCAGTTCTGGGTTTTGAGGTTCTTCCCCACATTGTGTTTTTTCAATGGGAAGGAACAATCATAACCTTTCCCTTTTCCAGTCTTTACTGAGAGTTGGACTAAAGAAAGGACCTGAATGGAACCACTAGTGACTGTAATTTCTGTGAGAAACAGCAATAGGAACTAGTGGTTTTCTGTAATAGTATATCAGTATCAGGAATGCTGCAAAACCAAAGCTATACAATTGCCGTGAGAGAACAACCATTTAAGTGACATTATGGCCACAGTGATTAAGCAGAGACTTGGGAAGGACAAACAAAATGAAAGATCTTAAATGTGGAACAAAGAAAAGAGCTGTTCATTGTTCATAATATTTAATGTTATCCATATATAATTACAAACATAGACTGCCAAATATCTTCTGATTGAAGCACATTTTATGACTTGGATAACTATGACTACACTAGCTTCCACTTGCCTATTTTATTTTTGCTTATTTTCTTTTGGCTTTGTTTAATCTGCCTCCACAGAAAATGCAAAGCACCTAAATATTTGACAGATTCCCTACACTGCAGTTTTTATAAATTCCACACAAAGGTCACATATTGCTGACTTGCCTTAATAAAACAATTTAAAAAATAGTTACAAAATTTGATGATGGTTCAGTGAGGAGATGTCATCATTTTCCATGCTTCATGATTTAGAATAATTAATTTAATAAGTGTGTCTATGAGAAGAGGAAATAATGGAGAAAGATGAATGATCACTGAAGCATACACATTTGAAAGGAAAAAACAAATTATCAGTGCGACACTAAACATAAAAAGATTTGAGAGATATTTTTCTTACAATAATTTGATCAGTGTGTTAACCTTTAACAGCCCAACTTTCAAACACAGACACCGAAAGAAGAGGGTTAAAGTTTTTAAAAACATTTATATAATTTAGAACCTTAGAAGCCTAAGTCTCACTGAAAGTCAGTGGAACATATGGTCCTAAGTGCCTAAGTTATATTTAGGCTCCTAAATCAGTAAGGTGTTGGGATCCTAAGTGCAACAGTGCCAAAGTAATGTAGGTGCTTTTGAAAATTTTACCACTAATTTCTCTCTTTCAAATGGATAACTCAGTTTGGCATTTACACTTGTAAGTACCCAGTTTACCTGCCTATACTGCATGCCATTAAAGTGTCCAGAAGGAGGATTTGATCATTCTGTCTGATCCTGTTTCAAAAGTTCTAATTTAAAAGATTTCAAATATTTTAAAGCAAAACGAACAATCCTGTCTGCATTATTTTCTCATTTTGAGGACAGTTACCCCCCCCCCAAAGAATTCTGTCCCTTCCTCCTGCCACACCTGCATTGGCCATTACGTCTAGTAGTATTCAGTATACTGACCTTTCCATCAATCTTTAAAATTGCTTCCTATTTCCAAAACTGCATAACTTGAAGGTGTTATACAGAAATTAACAGATTAATGTAAAGGAGTCAAAATGCACATAAGCTTCATGGCAGATATACAGCCCGTTTCTCAAGCATACAGTTAATCGCAACGACTGTTAATCCTTTGAATCTATGAATAGTGCGTCTTTTTTCCTAGTTGAACACTATCATAAAATTGCTGATCTAACCACGCAAAATAAACGGAAACCAATAACTTGCACAGCGAGTTAGGGTAACTACTTAAAACTGTAGCAAAGAAAATAAATTTATGTATTTCCATTTGATTGTCATTTTGGAAAACACTAGCATATTAAGAGTTATTCTCATCAGTGCATTTAATCAACACATTGTTTTTTTCCCCTGCTTTATTCCTACAAAAATAACACTACAGCTTAAAAAAAAAAAATCAAGCAAGACAGACTCAATCATCTGTAGTTTCCACTAATTTTTAAACATAAACTAGGTCAGTATATTTATTTCTATGAATGCTTGGATATTGCCAAACCTTTTGCAATTTTTGTCAAAACATTTGGTACAGCAACTTACCGGCAGTGTTTGTGTGATCCTGTTAAGGTTTCAATCACAAAACATTCCCCATCATTGAGACAGTATGCAAGATCCTTGTCTTTGCATGGCTTAAAGTGCTCAGATCGCTCAGTAGAATATGTTGTGGTATCTGTCGAGAAAACACAGGTAGAAAAATGCCATTAGACTACCATAGGAAGCTGTTAAAACTGCACTAAAGACCTTTCACTCTTTGGTTTTAATGATATTGAATTTACCAAGATAATGCAAATAATTAAAATACAGTGAGAATGTGAGACAAATAAATCTAAATATGGCTATTTTGTTTTACTGTCAATTTCTAAATCAAGGTTTTAAAATCTGGATTTTGGCTGGAGTATTTCAAATTGAGGAAACATATTTGCAGTTAAAGTTGAATTTCACCATAGTAAAATTCTCTGTAAGTTCAATTTTAGGGGGGGAAAAAGTGTGTAAACTTGACAGACCCTACTTTTTTCCCCCTTTTAATCTAAAATGCTACCAAACATCTATTCAATGCAACTACTGCAACTTCTCTGTGGAAGTCAAAGTAGGTTTTTAGGCCCCAGATGTTCTCAAACAAAGAATATATAAATGTCAATAACTCATGCTTCTGTTCCTCTCCTTTGCTGGGCTGTCATTCCCCTTAGTATAGCTGATAAGACTGGTAAATGTAGTTGTTCTTCCTTATAGCTCCATCTTTCTATTTCTCTTTGAAGTTCATTCAAGTGCTACTTTACATTCAGTATAAAATAATCTTTTGGCAGGTAAGATGAGCTCTTAGTGCAAAGTCCAGTATTTGGCTTTTGTTCAAAAAGAAAGGGAATTAGAAGCACTCTCCAACAAAACTATTTTCTTCAGAAAATGCCAAATGCCCAGGATCATGGATTTCTGCTGGAATCCTTCCTGCTAACATAGAAGGCAAAACTTTTTGGAACTTTTCTTTTATTGTCTCATGGTCTACTGGCCTCAGCTCAGATGACCCATTGACCTATTTTCAGAGATCATCAATTTAGCAAGAGAGCCTAATTTGGTTTACATTGCAGGGACAGTTCCAGAGTCTCCATTTTCAGTATGGATTTTAAGATCTTAGTTCAAAACTTAAATTGTTTGAAAATGTAAAGATGAAAGAAGCTTCTAGTAGTTTTTTTTTTTAAATTGAAGTATTTCTGCATAGTTTTTGGGTGTAAAAATACTTTTATTTTACTCTCCTTATTTTATCATCTCTCTCATAAAGCATAAATTATTCAGTCATTTCCTCTTGCACCTGCCAGCACAGGACGGTTCCTGACAACTTACTTCTAAAACACTCTTGAGTCACAGCAGCTACTTTTTGTCATGGACAGAATGTGAACACACCAAATATTCCCCAGGTTCTATGCTCAGGAATTCAAAATTATCTTCATTTTTGTGCTGGTAGTAATGGAGCTGTGATTGTACAGGGAGACTGATACAAAATAGATGTTGAGATTTACAAAACTAGTGGAAAGATGGAGCACTGATAGACAACTGATACTCTAAAAGCTTATGTATACATGTCTATGTAGCTGTTCTGGACAGTAGATCAATTCTTTCATTTTCTCTGAAATGGAATATCTATTGTATCCATCTCCAACAGTACAGGTTTGGTGCCATTTACTCTAGGAGACTAATCCACCAAAGACAGTCAACTTTAGTTACAGATGAATTAAACTAAAAAAACAGCAGCTTTCTAGGAATCCCCTTGTAGTCCACTGATATTATGTAACAGTTCTGAACGTCACTCCTTCTGTTTGCCACAACCCAGATATGCTAACCTTCCAGACACACCGCAAACCCTATATTTTTCCTCAGTTCTCTAAGAAGACAGTGTGCTAAAGTGGCTGCCTTTACGAATGCTTCCTTATTTATATTGTGATTGTAATGTCCCAGATAGATCTCTAGAACAGTGGTTGGCTAAAATTCAAATCTATGCAGATTACTTCCAAAGTACAAAGTCAAAACCCAGATATACTGTAATGAACGAATAAGCTAATGCACATGCTCACCTTCTCTTGCAGCATAAAGGCACCCAAGTGCTTGTTAACACATTTGTTTGCAAGTTAACTTTATGTCACTTTCTTTGCAAAGATACTTGTTCCATTAATGTTGCTGTAAATAAGTAACCCCTCCCATCCTTACCTATCAAGTGAAAAACATGCCTTAAGATAACTCTCTACTCACTCATATGTGAAACTGAAATCTTTAAATTAGCTGGTGGAAAGCAGTAAGTAGAAAAGCAATTGGTCATTACAAAACAAAACTAAACTAAACTAAATAAAAAGGATCCCTGTGACACTTTTAAAGACTAACAAATTTATTTATCACATGAACTTTCATGGGTACAATCCCATTTCATCAGATGCATGAAATGGAAAATGTAGAGTGTTAGGTGTATATCCATACAGAGAAGGGTGGCTTACAAGGTCAATTCAAAGAGTTCTGGAGTTAGATTACTTCACATTAAAAAATAAATACATATATAAATAAATCCCCTGTAGTATTTGCAGTACTTAAGGGAATGAGGTAAGTCCACACAGTCAAAAGCCTCCAGTCAACTTTTTAATGTACCCTGATGTAACATAGCAGCATTTACCTCAAGAACCAGTAACAGGCAGCAAGCCTCACCCTAGCCTCTGACTTAAAATGCACCCCCTTGCAAATCAGCATTATAAAGCATTCAGCAATGTATTTGGCAGAGTCTATTCAGCTGCTGCACTGTGTTTGCTGCCCTAAGCATTATTTGGGAACTTTGGAAAATTCCATAAGTAAAATATGACTAAGGCTATGTTCACATACAGGGGGTTATTTTGATACAAGTTGTTTCAAAACAGCTTGTATCGAAATAATGCCTTATTTCAAAATAACAAAAAGTTAGCTCGAAATAAGGAAAAAAAGCTGGAATCGAAATAGCATGTTCACACTGTGGGCTTGCTATTTCAATTCAGGGGCAGGGCACCATGGGAGGTGTGGCAACATGGCCACCTCACTGGGCCACGTCAATGGCCATGTTGCCAGCCAGGCACGCCCAGGCAGGAACTTCCTGTTCCCTGGGGTGCTGAGCACCCTGGGAGGAAGGTCAGATGGTTGTTTTGAAACAACCATTGTTTCGAAACAACATGCTCCAACGGGATTGTTTCGAAACAACTCGTTTCAAAACAACATTGTTTCATAACGAAATGGGGTTTAAGTTGTTTCGAAACAATGGTACGTCGTGTAAACATGGCGTTTCTTATTTCGAAACAACCTCTGTTGCTTCAAAATAAGACTGTTGTGTGAACACATCCTAAGATTTAATGGTGACAGTAGAAAAGTAGAGAACACAAAGAAAGCAAAAATAATATTGAGAATCCTAGAACCAACATATTTTCCCCATAAGAACTCCCAGTAGGCGAGTTTGGAAGTTTGTCAAGCACAATTTCAAAATGAGTAAATTAGTAGTGAAACATAAAGACTGCCAAACAATCAGTAATTAATGTGAAACCACTAGAAAACATAAAAAAATCAGAAATGGATTAAATCACAGGTCCACTGAAGCCAATGGCAAAAGTCCCATTGACGTAGATGGATCAGGTTTTCACCCAGAACTTTTAAGATGATTTATTTAAGGGGAGGGGTGGTTGCATGCTAACTATCTGTAATGAAATCCTGTAATCATATCCAGCTGATTGGATGTATACATACAAGAGAAAGAAAAGAGCATATATATTATTTTGTTTATTCACATGTTCCTTGTGTTAAATAAAATGTATGAAAATTCTAATCTAGCTCTTATGGAAGTATTCTAGGGAAAAAAATAGACACAAGAATTTGAGATACTTTCTTTTTCCGTTATGAAAATGCAGACAAATATAAATGCATTTTAAGTACCTATGTTTGTTAAGATTTAGCCTCATCTATTGAATGAGGGTCAGTCCATGTTCAATAAATAATTGGTTATTATGAAGAAAAATATTCAAAACAAAGTGAGTTTGATGCAAGTACCATAGACCAGAAAAAGAAATGCCATGAAATTGAGTCTCTCCCCCCGCCCCCAGCAACACATTCTCGTGGTGGCATTAGCAGTGAGAAACAGCAATGTTAATTAAAAAAGGAAAAAAATCCCTCAAAGCTGCAGAGATAAATCACAGATAAAAGCTAAACACAGCATTTTACAAATTAAGCTTCTGTGAGTTTTATTTGCTTTAATTAGATTCTTTGAGCTAAATTTCCTAATAGGTATCTCAAAAAACGGAAAAAAAAAAAAACTACTACTATAAATATTTTAAAAAAATAGTTTCTTCAGAAAGGCAGCAATGCATTAGCTAGCAATCAAACCATGAGCTGGAGGTTTCAACACACACCTCCTAGATGTCTCAGACAAAAGATCATATCTAATTTAATAGAATTAAACTCTGTTAAATTTGGATATACCATGAAACTTTCCTGGAAATGATTAAAATGCCTGGCTTGCATGCCTCATAGAATTATTGCAATATACTGTACCTGCTGAAGACTGTCATGCTAACATACGATAACTTCTGTATTCCATAGGTAACTGGAACTGACTTTTTTTCTAATGGTCATTAAACAGACATGCCTTCATTGAAAGAAAGAAAGAAAGAAAACGAAAGAATGAAAGAAAGAAAGTGGGGCAAGATGGAGGAAGGCAAGCAGTTTGGGGCACCTCCAGGCTCCTGACAAGCCCTCCCCCCCCAGCTGGTGGCAACATGGCCCGCAAGGGGCCATGTTGCCAAACCTCCCAGGGTGCCCCTGTCCTGAAGCAAAATAGCAGGTCCACACATAGGACCTGCTATTTCGCTTTCAGGTTTTACCTTATTTCGAACTACAATTTTTTTAGTTTGAAATAGGTCCTTTTGAAATAAGGCTTTTATTTTGAAATAAGTCATTTCAAAATGACTCATTTCGAAATAAGCCTTTGCATGTGGACATAGCCTACTATTGAGATACTCTATATTAGATATAGAAAATCACTGTGAATTCCAACTACCCTGAAAGATCTCCATCTTAAAAAAAGCATCCTGCCTGTTCAGAAACACAAGTTACCAGAAACCCCAGTGCGCAGATGTTTCCGTTGGCTGCTTTTGAACAAAGAATTTTGAATGAAGCTAATTTTAAATTCTACATAGATCTGGTCACAGCTACCTGAGATTCTGTCTCCAGGGCCAAGCTACGATACACAGAAATAACAAATTGTTCTACAGTATGTCCCCCTGCGTCCACACTATTGTGATGATTCCCAGGTTTTGTGCAGAATACATTTCTGTCATTTTCAGAATGCAGAATTACAGTTTCACCATTTATACACCATTTTCTGGAAGTAATAGCTTTATTTGCAGAAAATCAGAGAGAGACCCAGACATGTTAATAAACTTGAGTCACCTCTTTAAATCAGTCCATCTCCTTCCTATGTCCTCCTCCCCCTAATCTGATGTTGAAGCCATTACTTAAAATAGAATGGGACCTTCTTCCAGAAAAGAAAGAGATGCTTAAGTTTTTACAAGTTTCCCCCTATCTATCATCACATTATATGATTAGAGAATTCCAATCAATGAAATAAATTAATGGAGTCTCAAGACAGTTCGACCCCACCCCCAACTCCTTTTTGTTGTTGTTGCAAACTACCACATATCATCAAAAAGCAGGTCACCACAGACTACATTACAGGCCCATTTACACATTCCTGGAGTAGGCATGGATCTTCCAAATACTGCTCTATTTTGAAAAATAAGTCAATACATAACATTTCCTGTTCAAAACATCATCTCACAAGATGAAAATGTCAAGAAGTCAGAAATAAAATGGAGTTCTCCCTTTGGAATATGTTCCAGCATAGAATATTTAAATTCAGAAATTTCTCACCAGTACATTTATTTTAAGAACATAACATCAAGCATGGTGGGTCATGTTCTTGCCTTTATCTCTGCACAGAACTCCCAGTGATGTCAACAGAGGTTTCATGTGCAAGGAGTTTGTTAGGAAAAAGCTCCCAATGGACTCATATGACTGGACTATCCAAAGAGTTTTCAGCACCCATAACTAGGCTCAGACTTTTAGAAAAAGATCAGCATGGATGAATGCACCAAAATAGGTAATCAAAATTCCAGTACTTCTGAGCATCCTATGTGGCACATTATTTTGAAAATCCATCCATGTGAATCATAATGACAGTTGCAGGGTGCTCAGTACTTTTGACAATCAGACTTTAAGTTAGGGTGGCCACATGGATCTGAGTTCTTGAAATCCTGGCCTTTTCAGTGCTGAGAACTTGAAAATATTTGTCCTAAGCCCTTCCGAAAAATCAGGGCCTAACATACTTGAAAATACAGGCTATTCTACCAGCATCTGTTTGTTGCTCATTGCTATTGGAGCACCTGTTTTGGAAAAGTAAATGTTTTTATAGCCATATTTATAAACAGTCTTGAAGAAAGGTATGAAAAAATATTGAATGAAAACTATCCATGGCAATATGAGATGCATCTTCCGTCCTGCACAGCTGCTTAAGAACAACCAGTCTGTGTTCTTCTCTTATGGAAGAAACTGATAGTTTCCTATAGTGCATTTACAAAATTCAGTTGAGTCAAATAACTGTTGTGAGAGTTGAAGGATTTTAGTGAATCTCACAGCAATCAATTTGTGCAGTAACCATTACAGCTGCTGGTTTTAAAAGTGGCAGCATGCGCCCGCCACAATGTAATTTGGCTTCTTTTATTGTAAGAACCACTTTTGCAACATCTCAATAAGCTGCCTCATGCCCATGTATAGTGTGCTGATTTAACAAAAATGAGTAACTATGCAGTGGAGATACATAAAGACCTGCAGAAAGCTCAATTTTCTTCTAATTTACATGAGTGTAAAGAAAGAGTAACTCCAGTGAAATGCACACAATTTGCAACAGTCTTGTGCCGTACTATACCTTTTCATGGTTACATGCTTTCTCACAAAAGACCTCAAGTATAATGGAAACCGATTTACAAGGTTTATAATAATATTATATGGCTACCATAGATATTTCCCATCAGTGTACCTCAAAGCACATAAAAGAGAGGGATCATATATCCCTTTTTACAGATAAAGAAACTGAGACACAGATTACTGAAGTGACTTGCAGGTTAGTGACAGAGCCAGGAACAGACTCCTTGTCCATGAAATCCCAGTTCAGTGCTCAATTCATTACATGCATATAAATATGTTGCAGGAATAGAAGCTACTGAAGAACTCATCTTCTATTATAAAACTATTTTTGGATCCCCTTCTACAATAAATTTCTGGTCAGAAATTTAGTATGTTTGATCTGTAAATAACAGAAGACCTTTTGTCTGATTTTTAATTATTTATTTTTTCTGAACTTTAAAATTCTTTGAAGGCCCCTAGCTGACAAGGAAAGATAAGTGGTTTTAAAAATCCATGTTACAGGTTTGATTTCTGGAGAACATGACAATATATAACAGTCTGTATTAGTTTATATCTGCGGGATTGCTAACATAGATGCAATGCAACGATGAACTAAGGAAAAAATATGCACAGCATTGACACAAACATTTTATTAGCATTGCAAAGTTTGAAGTTTTTTAAAAGGTTTTTCTGAATGTGAAAAACAAAACTAAGATTTACAAAGTATATGGGAAAGGTATATCATTCTTTAGTGGCTGAGGGTGCCTAAACCAGCATTCTCATCCCAACTCTTTTCTTAAAGCTCTGTATATTATTAATTTTAGTAACCTAAAGCAATTTTATTTGCTCATCACCAAGATACACAAAGAGGTTAACAAAGTAAATATTCAAGAATATTTTTACACTTAAGCTTCTATTTAAATTCAGATTGCCTTTACAGAAAAGTGTCTCCATAACAGTGTGCTAGTGAATAAGGGTGATGTGCTTTAACGCTTTCAACATTTTCTCCCCCCCTCTTTTTTTTTTAAATCATCAGCAGTAGCAAATGTCACAGGTCTTTGAAGAAACCCAAAACAGATACCAACAAGTAATATTTCCATAGCATAAAATACTTTAAACTTTGTCCTAACAATTTCATTATTATTCCATAGATCTTTTCATGGGAAATCAGAGAATTCCAAGTTATGACTCTTTACTATGTCCATTGGTACAATCAATTTGGTGGGAGCGAGAGGAATAAATATGTCAAAAGAACTGGTCCTACTCCAATTGAAGTAAATGTTAACTATAACCATTGACTTCAGTGGGCCTTCCAAGTTATATTCAAGCATATGACTCAGCAATGAACAAAGACAATGAAGAAAAATATATCCTTTTTTGTAATTAACCCAGAATCCCAAAGATGGGAAATACTGAAGAACAGGCAACTATCAGGGGAGAGTTATTTGGCATTATCTTCAAAATAACTTGGCAAGAGGAATTCCCTAAACATGTCTGAATTTGCTTACCTCTGCTTCCAGAGCACTTTGAATTTGGCAGTACTGTGTTTCAAGAAAATTGTTAAAAGCTTTTTCATAGGTTATATTTAAGAATTAGATTACTAAGTAAATTCAGAATCAATGAACACAAAGGCATTGTACTTGCTTTTGCCTCATCGTGTGAACTATTGAGTAGGACTCACTGGAAAAACAAAAATGGTGTCTTATAAATAATGTCAAGGTTTTGCCCATTGGTTTTTGTTCCACATTAGAACAATAACTAGACCTTTCAAAATCTGCAGATAGAGACACCATAGACACTAACTACTAACTATTGGCAATTCTTGCTCTCTCAAATTCTTTCTGATGAAAATTTTGTTAGAACTGGAGTATTCCATGATTTTTTTTCTATTCTGACATTAAAAAAGTTTTGTTCAATAATTCTCAATCAGTTCTACTAAATAAGTTGCAGAAAAGTAATGAACAGCAATAAACATAGCTGATATGTACCTGAATACACGTTCTACACTTTTTTTTTTCTTTTGGTGCATGTGTACTTTTGAAAATGCTTAGCCCTGACTAAAAAAGGGTTTAGCCAAGATTTTTATAAATGAGTACCTACATCAAGTTCTGGAATCCATATTTATGTTCCTAATTAAAAGGCTGGATTTTGATCTAGTTGCTCCTATTGATGAACACTGTCACAGAAAAGTAGTCCCATTGACATCGATAGGATTATCTGGCCCAGTCACTGTTCTGTGGATGTAAGGCCTCGAAATGTAGTATACAAAGTAACATCACTTTGCATGAGGTAGGCCTGCTGAGTGTACAATATTTTTTGATAACCAGTATAATACGTTTTCATCCTGTGCATCCTTCGACTGAAATTCTTTACCTACTCTTCATAGGCATGAAACAAAATACAGGGGAGTGAAGGCAACATGGCATACCTTGAAACACTTCTGATTTTTGAAGAACAGATTTAACTGGATACATGACTAAGGCTCTGGATGTGCAAATGTTCACACATGGCTAACTGTGTTCTGTGAGAAGTCCCAGTGAAATCAATTGGATTTCCTACAGTATGTGGAACAAGCCCAGTCTACATTATAAATTCATATCAGCATAACTGACTCACTCAGGGGCATAGATTTTCCACAATACTAAGTGACTTTGTTATCTCAACTGAACTCCTTAAGAAGCTATCCCATCAGCATAGAGGAAATCTTCACTAAACTCTGAAGCAGCACTCTCCTTAAAGCTAGTCTATCTGAGACTTGTTTGGTTTACTATTCCATCACTCTAGAAGTTTAATATATTCACGGCATGTAGGAAGGTTATTGCAGAGTTGCACTAGCATCCTGTTAAAGTAATGAAATGGGATAGTGATATTATCTTCTTTATGACCATTTCACATTATTATGTTCTGGATTTAATACACTTAAAAATTAAAAAGGGAGAGTTCAATGAGCTAAAAATATAGTATTGCTATTAAATCAAAATACAGAAAGCTAGAAAATTACAAGTATTAAATTCACCACAGCATAGCCTACATGAGAAGTAACAATCCTTATGATACATGGTATATTAAAAAAAAATAACAGTGTAAGGACATGACCCAATTTGTGCAAATCTATACAGCAACAAGAAGGAGATGGTACGCAATAGACTAAGATGCCATGTATTTTTTAATATCCCATACATTAGTCCTGGGAAAACCTCAACAGTGTCTTGAAAATTAAAGCATGTTTGAGCCAGAGGCCACACCCCAGCCCCACAAATAAAAGTGATAAGGGTTACCACAGCAAAATGCTGTGCTATTTTACTTCTATAATCTACAGTACATACTTTATCATCTCATTTTTCAACTGCCTCCCTGGATTAAGTAATCATCATCAATTGGAGGGGTCTGTATTCTTCCAAGTGCTACACATTTCTTAGCACTAATCATAAAGTAGCTGAAGGTGCTTATGTCTAACCTTCATGCAAGTAATTTCCTTGGGCATAATACCTAGAAGACCAAGCACTCTTTCTATGTGGATTATAATGGATGGCTTCTTGGTTCAAAGTATATTTCATAAGATGTAATTTAGTAAAACTACAGAAACTACAGAAGTTGCACATTCACACATATCTGACCCAAAGATGCAAGTGAAACTCTCACCTTCTTTAGTTCAGGCTGAATGTAATCTGGGCTGTGGGTTGTAAATCTTGGGGTTGTGACCACAAGTGGTCACCACCAAGCCTAAGTGGGGTCTCCTTTCATTAATAAATGGCAGAGAGCAGTCCTGAAATTTCCCCCATTCTCCTCAACCCCATTGTAACATGTGCTTACAGTGTGAGGAAATGTTAGAATCACTGCTTATAGGTAACATACTAGCTAACCATGTACTAGATGGCACTTTTTTGGAAAAAAACATGGTTTTAGAAAGGAACTGGATTTGTATCTCTTTTTTTCATCATCCCCTGCCCACCAAAGTAGAAGAGAGTTTTCTACTCAATTTTCTGGAGAGAAGAGAAACTTCATAGAAGCTTTTCTTTATCAAGTAATTAAAATGGCAAGATATCATAAAATAAGTCTTTAAACAGGGAATATACTATATAAATTGCTTTGTTTAATGGAAATTTTAGGAGTTTGAATTTAAAATCATTCTTACTCACCAGTTTATATTTGATTTGCTTTCAAAACAAACCAACCAAAGCTCCCACCCACCCAGAGTGGACAAACTTAACATTTTTAATATTTTCTTTATCCATTACTAAAACCAGGCCCAATATAGCTGATTCTGCAATCAAAATTCTGCAGTGAATATTTGCATGCATGTGGAGTTACATTCAATTTAATAGTGTTGTGTCTGAGTGCAAGGGTGATCACACACAATTTACCAATCAGGGTCTAAGTTTAGAAACATAATTTCTCCCCATTTCTCCCCTACTACTGTAGTTCTAAAACTTTCAGCACATCTGCCTATAAGAATCTATTTACTGGATCTGGATCTGATTTAGATACTTGGGGCCAAATGCTGCTGTTGTTACGCTTCTATAATATCCACTGAAACCAGTGTAAGCACATAGCTGAATACAGACTTGAACCCCTGAAAATATAGAATCATGCCTGTACAGTGGAATAATTTTATCTCAATATGCCATGAATGAAAAAACAGACACATTTTTCTTTACAGTGCCCAATATAAGACATCTTGTTACTTGTTCATTTTACCTTCTTCCTGGCAGCACAGATATTCAACTATAAAATATCAAATACATGCTCATCACAAATAATGGAGTGAGCTTCTTGAAATTTTGCTTTCCAAAGCAACAAAATTAATAATTTATAATCCTTTACCATAAGTGGTAGGACTGGACTGCAAGTAGATTTCCATTCCTAATATTTTATTATGAATGTAGCACTTGCAATTATCTGTGGGTATATGGAACTATTTATAATAAAAATTGTTTACGGTAAGCATGCTGAACAATAAGGTATAGTTATAGATCCAAGTCATATCTTGGGGCAACCACAATCCATCTATACAACTGAGATTAAAAGTAAAGAAATGATCTATTTAGGCTTAAATGCCAGCAAAGCTTTCATAATATTTAAAGTATTCTTAACATATGTACCACAACATTATATTTAAGAGGGTAGCTATAACCATGTTTTAGATGAGTGTTTTGATTCTCTCTTCTTTTGACCTTGCTAATTGACTTCTTTAATATCATTTTTGTTAGGTAAATTTCAGTAATCCCAATGTGGTTAACTTTTTAAAGTATTTTTTATTTCTGCCTTAATACCTCATTTTAGCCCACTTAACTGACAGTAAAAAGCTGCTCAGAGAATGTGATTAGCAAACAGTTAGGTTTCACATGCTCCTTATTTGGATATTTTGGGGATCTCCAAGAGCCAAGCACCAGTTAAGGGAAGGTAGGATTTTGCTTCCCGTTCCACCTTCCATTATTCTGAGCACACCCCATCTCATTTATGGCTCATTCCGGCTCCTAGAACATACAGAAGTCAATGGAAAGAGAGATATAACTGCAAAATGAAGTATCTTCTTTCTTCCTTTTAAATTCACTATAGCATTCTGTCCTTACAACCTTCCTGCCCTGGTCCCACCCACCCACAAAGGCAAACTCATATCACCCATCTCTTCACTTGTCTTTTCGTATTTAAAGCCTATTTTACCTGGGAAAAAATGACAGCAGATTTTCTCTTCTCAGGTTGATGTAACAGCTATCTACATCTGTGAAGCAGTTGCTCATTCCTTCACAAATGTTACTTTCAAAAGGGATAGCCATGTTAGTCTAGTCCAGATCTTGGACATTCCTTCCAGCTACTGTTAATTTAATTTTAGGAGGATCAGCAGCAGACAGCAACTATGGAAAGAAGGGTGCCATTGCAGTAGAAAGCCTAGTAACAGTAGCTTGCTGTCTACCTTCAGGATTTGCTTTGGATTGCCATTCTGAGAAGCCAAATTAGGCTGAATAAGCTCCATTATCACTTTAGGAAAGGAGATCATAAAGCTAGGATTGTGCTAAAAAAACAGAGAAACATTTTTATCTGAATATTTTTCTTTATAGAAATTTGTTTTACATCTCAAATCAAGTAGATGACAGTCCTATTCCACAAGCTTCTTCATGTTCTATTATTGCCCCTTTAGTTAGGTTAGAACTCTTAAACCTCAGAAGATCTGCCCCCAAGTTCTTTTTTTTACTTTTACTCCTCCAGATGGTTACTGAATATAATGAAACTATATATAGAGAATGAATTAATGTATAATGAATTTAATAGGTTTATAAAATAATATTGCACATGCTGTACAATTTGCTAAGCCTTCAAGGATATATTATACACTATCCCTGCAAGAGGTACAGGGTGCAGAAGACTAAAGAAGCCTGTTAATGTCCTGAACTCTTGTTTGTGTTAGAACCTAAAAGGAAAAAGTATCTTTGAACCACATGAATTAAGAGGCTTTTTTGGATGCAAAAAAACCAGAAATGAATTTACTGTGTTCACTTTTATGTCCATTGCTGATGACAAGGAAGCCTTACTGTCAGTTGTATCCTCTGAAGGAAACAGAGAATTGAGTTCATTTCAGGAAAGAAACAATACTTGTGAAATATAATATATACTTTTCACAATGGACCTGATTTTTATCAGACAGCTGAACTACCACAATTTCAGCTGAAGTTCATGAACTTCTGTGGGTTTTTGGTACATCTTAAAAATTAATACTAAATCCATGCCCACTCCTAGAACTGTTTGTGCACAGATTACCTGCTGTCTCTAGTGGTGCTGTGCACAGGCTCAGCAGTTCACACAACTGTAGTGTGAAGGCCTACTTATGTATCCATACAAGGATGCAATTTCCCTGGTAGGCTGGCATTTAGAGGGTCTCAGGGTCTTGCCTTTTTTTTTGTGTGTGTGTTTTTTTTTTTAAGAGGTGGGGTGAGATAAGCTCACTGATAACTGTGCTAGAGAGATTCCTTCTATCTCCTCAGTACAGGGGTCTCAAACATGAGGCCTGCAGGCTAAATGCAGCCCGGGAACCTCTTCCATTCAGTCCAAGACTGTGCTCCATGACACCACAAATACTGTCTTCCTAACAGAGAGAGAGAGCTTGGTCTCATGCACATTGTGCTCTGTGATGCTGCAACAGCGTCAGATATGCAAGACCGTGATCCATGAGACAAATCCCTAACAGGCTGAGCGAGAATGTGGTCTCTCAGAGTGCAGTTTCACAGACACAGAGATCCTCAATGTCATGGGAATGTCTAGTATTTCAGTTTATGGGATATACAGCCCACTTGAAGTACATATTAGTCAAATGTGGCCCACCATAGCAAATGAGTTTGACAAACCTGCTATGGGGGTCTGCTGATACTATGCCTTCTCCAATTAAGAACAAGAAATGCAGGCTTCTTTAGTCTTCTGCACCCTGTACCTCTTGCAGTGATCATATATAATATACCCCTGAAGGTTTAGCAAATTGTACAGCATGTGCAATATTATTTTATAAACCTATTAAATCCCTTATATATTAATTCATTCTCTATATACAGCTTCAGCCATCCTCAAATAAGTGAAAGTGATTAAGGAAGGAACACTATACGAGTTTTTTGCCAGATAGTTCCCAGATGAGTTAACAGAGTTGTGACCTAATTAAACTACATTCCCTGCATCTTGTCTTTATTCATGATTGGAACAAAATTCCACAGGCAAAAGACATTATAAGATGAGAAGTAAGAAAGCTATATACACAATCTAAAGCCAATGAAGCAATATGTTACGATGTAGATACTTATTGTCAAAGAGCTGTTGCTGATTTCTCTAATTGGCAATGTTATATTGTTGTTCCAAAGAGCTAGAAAGTCCTGAATAAAAATGCAGGACATAAATAACACAATTTTAACCCTAAACTGCTGCATGCTTCCAAGGCAGACTATCTAAAAGTTATTATTCACTCTAGCATTTATCATTTTGACACTCTCATGGTCAGGGGATATACAATCAGGCTCTGAAACATTTACATTATTCTCAGAATCCCTTCACATAAAGACACCCATATATCATTCATTTTATTTTATTTTTCAAAATCTAATTTTTCTCTTCTTTAATCTTCTTACTGGCTGTTTGGATCTTTTACTTCAGTATCCCCAAAACATAGAAGATCAAAAACATTGCTCCCCGCCCCAGCCTCCACTCTACTTCTCTGTTAATGTTTATTTCTGTCCTTGTAACATGCATTGGTTATGAGGACATTTCTTCTCCTGCCACTAACCAGCATGGTGCTATTAGACATTCATTGCTGTAAACTGTATTGGCCTTACAACCAGCACAGAATAATAAAGCACACAACCCTAAACTGCAATTTTCTCTAGCTGCATAACACACTCCGTACTTTATCTCAAATTCAGCTCCACCCTACCATCTGTCAAAATTAAATAATAATCATTGGAAGAATTTTGGGTAAGACATTCCAGTTTGGGGTCATCTGCAGTTAAGATCCAGCTGGGTCCTTATCACAATTAGCATAGTTAACTAATCAAATTTTACTCTGAGTAAAATTGTTGTCAATAATCACAGAAAAACAATTGAACAAGGAGTCCTGTGGCACTTAATGACTAACAAATTTTTTTTTGCATAAGCTTTTGTGAGAGAAAAATCACACTTTGTCAGATGCTCTGAAGATGGGGGAGCTTACAGGCAAGTTGCTGTAATTTCCTCCATCTTCAAAGCATCTGATGAAGTGGGATTTTCTCCCACAAAAGCTCATGCAATAAATCAATTTGTTAGTCTTTAAGTGTCACAGGACTCCTTATTTGACTGTTTTACTGAACTAGACTAACACAGCTACTCTTTTGGATCTCAATAATCACAGAATTACTTTCATAAAATATATGCAAATGTTCCAGATACTGGCAAAAAATAGGAAAATGTATTATTTCATCTGTGTAAGAAAACTAAAGAACAAACATCTATACCTTGATACATACATTCAGATGGTCAGGACAATAGAGGATTCTAATAAGACTTTTTAAAAATTAAATATTAATTTTTCTTCTACTCAGTACACAATGGTTCATCTACAACTTGAAAGTTTATTATTCAATCATGTAAATAAAAATAAGCATCTAAAAGACTTGTTGTTTAAAATAGCAGTGTAATTTTCAACTTTGTATAGAAAATAAAAGGTGGAAAAATATTAACAAACCACAATACGTTTTCCCATACTGTCTGTTACTGATGCATGTTGTATGGTTCTTTTTAAAGCAAAGGGATGTGAAAATATTAAAGATATGGGAATAAAAGCTTACAGTGTACTTTGCCAGATATTCTTTACATTATTGACAAAATCTCTACAATTTCTAGTTCAGAATACTGATTCATGTAGACTATTTGGTCCACTATATAAAAATCAACTAGTAAGCAACTAATATCTACATCAAACAGCTGTAATAATTTACATTGCTATATTCATCCATTTGTTTACAGTAAAAATAGAACATTGCACTCCAGAATTTGTGTTCCATTTAATAATTTTACACTCCATACTAATATTAAGGTACAAATACCATACTACCTACATACAAACAATTTTCACGAAATGAACATTCCATATCATTCCTCAAAGGAAACCTGCACAATACCTTCAAAATATGAGCCAGAGAACAGAAACTCCTAATTTTACTAGACAATGAAAATCATGGTCATAATAACGACTTTGTGGCTTAGTACAACAATTTGTAACCCACTAATCCCACCATCCTTTTTTTGGTCCTGTGGCTGCAGTGATGTTAATGGGATACTCCTGCTTAATTGGTCCCTCCTAATGCATGTTCAGGGTCATAACTAGGTCTTCTGGCACCTAGGGCAAGTAGCCCAAGGGCACCTGCCGCTCCCCTGGTCCGGTGAAGGCTGGAGCAGCTGTGCTGGCTGTGTGACTGGTGGCCAGAGGAGGCTTCTCTGCCCCCACCCCCTAGTATACACCTGACCAGACCTTGCATGCTAGGGACAGGGAAGGAGATGACCTCCTCCAGCCTCAGTTTGGCTCCAGGAGGAACGTGCCTTCACCCTGTGAAAACTGTCACCTGGGGCTTTGCGCTGTTTGCCCCACCACAGTTGCAGCCCTGTACATGGTAAACACTTATGCTATATTTGTTTCACATTGCATGAGCTGTTTATCACATGAGGTTTCACAGGTAGAACCACACTTTAGCAGATGCATGAAAAGCTCATGTGATAAATAAATTTGTTAGTCTTTAAAGGTACCACAGGACTCCTTGTTTGTTTTGCTGAACTAGACTAACACGGCTAGATCTTGGAACTTGTATTAGCTATGACACTCTGAATGCCTCTCCCAGAACTGAAGAGCTCTGTGTAGCTTTTGAAAGCTTGACTTTTTCACCAACAGAAGTTGGTCCAGTAAAAGATACTACCTCACTCACTGGACTGTATTTACACTTTACGTGCCCTTAGGCACAGCATCCTTATCACCCCACTACCTGCAATTGACCTCTGTGTTTTCTGCATGCAGGGGCAACAGGGATGAGAGGGGTTGACCGGGTCAACTCTGGGAGGAGGGGGAAAGAAGGGGATGAAGCGACAAGCTCAGGGCATGGGGAATATGCTCATCCCTGGGCTCTGGTTTCCAGCTGACCAGAGTTGGGGAGCCTCAGGGGAAAGAGAAAAAGCAGAGTATCATGGCCTCAGGGAAGAGGAGGAGCAGCAGAGATTTGACTGAAGATCAAACACTCATGCAGGGCCTCCAAATTAGCTGGGGGCTCCTGGGCATGGACCTCATTGGTGCATGGGGCAATCGGTCACTGTTTAGGTACCTAAAGGAAGGTAACCATCATGCCTAATTAGGAATCTCACCCTGCTCACCTACATTTTCTTTCTAATATTTTAGGACCAACAAGGCAAGAAAACTGGAAAGAACAATGGAAGATACCTGATGAACAAATTTTTCCCCATTATACATTTGTCTTTATGTCCTTCCCTGCACATTTTGCCATATAGCCCTGTTCTCCCTTGCCCACCATGAACATATTGATTCACATAGCCAAAAATAAAGAAACATTTAGAAACAAATATAAGACAGACAGGACTCAGCTCCTGCAGTGCTCTGTAATCACAGGAAATTGACCTACCTGAGCCCAAGAGCTGATCCATGCTTTACACTTTCACAGCAGGCACTTTGAATTATTTGTGAGTAATTTAGATGCAAATAGATACTAAACTAAATAACATTGTTATACAATTATCTCCTTATGGAAAAGAGTCACAACATTCAACAGTTTTGATATGAAAACCAGTCAACCATTTTCAAAGCTTGCTCCTATTGAAGGTCTAGATCTGCACTGCATATTTCCCCAGGAAGAATCTCTTCTGCCCCACCCTAGGCTTCCCAGGAAACATTTTGAGTATAAAGATATTTATATTCTTACTGAATTACTGCTCTTAAATTTCTAGCTTCATTTCCTGAATCTCGGACTTCCAAATCCCCATGACTTTTAAACAATAAACATATCCATTATCTAAGAATTACAGAAAAATGAAAAAATCCTGGACAGTTCTAAAATAACCAGAGGTTAGAAGGGCCAAACAACTATATTTATCAGTTTTAAAGGACATGATAGATGAATAAGACCTTGCAGAAGGAATACATTGATCACACCTTTCTCCATGAGTGAGGTGGGACCATCTTTGAAGAAAGTGCTACCCAACATAAGTTTAACAGAAGCTTATCTAAAAGATTTATTTTAGTAGGGATTTGTGTGCTTGTGTGTATTTTGTTTGTTTTTAAACAAGACAGAAAGAGAAAGATGAGACAATATATGTAAATAGAAAATGGATACAAAAGAAAACCACATATACGTAAGGCATGAGGGACATGGATGTTGACTCAGACTACCTACATGTTTTCATAGGTTTCTATGCATCACATAAAACATAGCATGTGATGTAGTCCACACACATTTGTAGGTCATCATTAGAGTTAGTTGAACTATTGGTAACGTGTTGTAAATGTAGCTGTTTTTATATTTGTGGAGTAATTTAAATGATCCTGAATTCTGTAATTGTATTTGTTTCCCTATTTTTTTCATCGCACACGTTGTGCAATCTCACTAAAAGAAAGTGTTATAAACTTTTCTGGGAAAATTCCAAAGGGGTAATGATGTTAGTTTAGTTCAGCAAGACAAACAAGGGGTCCTCACAACATGGACCAGACTCTCAGATTCGCTGGCAAAACAGCAATAATAGAAAGGATCATTCCTGACTTTACTGCTGGGATTGTTCATTTCAGCAAATGAGTAAATATTTACTCTCCTAACTTGCTAAGTACATGCATAATGTGAAATGCACCATGTGACAGCCTGGCTCCTGTGCGCATATGCAGGGCAGGTGGGGCCCCCAGCTGCCTCCGCATGCTGGAGGGAAGAGTGGCAGGCCGTCTTGCTCTGCCCTCCAGGAATCCCAGTCATACCTGAGGACTAGGAGCTAGCCCTAGCAGGGGCTGGCTCTCTGCCAGTGGACAGCCTCAGATTCCCACCCAGGAACAGAGGCTGCCTGCCAGCAGGGAGCCAGCCCCGGCCCTGGCCACAGCTGGGAATCTGACCCAAGCAGAGGCTACCACCACTCCAGCTGGGACTCCAGGCTGCCATTGCCTGCACACAGACCTGAGGTTGCCACTAGGAGTTGGCCCCAGGCTAGGCCAGCCACTGGCGAGGGCCAGCCCTGGCCATGGCCGGGGACCCAACTACAGGTGGCCACCTGTGTGGCAGCCTGCAGGGCCCAATGCACCTGACCCACCCCTAGGCCTTCCAGCTGTGCCCTGGGGGTAGGGAGGTCCAGCCACCTGGCCCATAGGCTGGGTGAGGCACTCCCACCCTGCCCTGCTGCCTGATTTTCCCTCATCATTTTTGACAGGTTACAGCTAGTAATCTTATATTTCATGTGAGCAGGATGTGAGTTCTTTAATAATCAGTCTTCTATTTAGCACAGTTTGTGTGAACAATTTGCAGCTTGAAGGTTGTTCAGAAACTTTTCAGTTTGACTCTTTGCAAGATTCATAGCTGGTCACCTAATGAGCATAGTATTATTTCTATTGCCTCATTGGGTAAATGAAACTTTTAACCAGAAAGTGATTTATAATAAGAGAATATTTTTTGGTGCACAAATGTCCTGTTTCCATTTACTAAAAAATTATGTAGTAACAAAAACCCATTTACACAAATATTCACAAATAGTAAACACTGACAGGGCTTGTACATACTGGCTAAAATTCACACAAAGGTTTGCCAATTGTAGTATCGTAAGTGTATACATCAGCAGTTCTCAACCACTGTGTCAGGACACAGAGGTAACTATGTCTCAGAGAGCTGGGATTCAGCCTTGGGGGTTGGGTTGGTGTGTCCTGTAGGGCAGCATATCACAACCAGGTGTATTGCAACCTGCAAAAGATCGAGAACAGCTGATATACACTATAAGTAGATATTTTATCACATTTGAAATTATTCACTGCAACAATACTGGTTATTTTGGGAATCCTGGAGCTTATGAACAGACTACTAGATGAAGATGATGACTTAGCATTCATATGGGACTGCACCTAGATACTAAACAGGTTGGGGCACCATTAAGATATGCGTAGGCAGTCCAAAGACCATATAGACTGAAAGACTAAATGTAGTGAATAGATAAGGCAAAGAGGTGGGCTGGAAAGGATGCAGTAACAATACTTTTAAAATTTGTAGCCAGCAAACATTTCAACATTGTGACAGCAAAAAAGCATTGTGAAACATTGGCTAGAAGAAGGAAAATAAATTTGCTGGTCAGATTATCTGAGTTCCAGTCCCAGTTTCTGCCATTGACTTTTGCAAAAATCATAATCTCTGCCTTAACTTCTCTATATGAAAAGAGTTATGGACATACTTGTTATCTTCTTGTCCTCACAGGGATGTTGTATAAAATAATTAAGTTTGTAAAGTGTTTTGAAAAGATAAAGTTACAATTATTATTATTATTATTAGTAGTAGTAGTAGTAGCAGCAGCAGTAGTAGTAGTAATAATATTAGTATTAGTATACTTTCAGTTGTCAAACAGATAGCCATTAAAAAGTATTTCAAGTAAATCATGATGAACACCAGCAATGTGATTAAACTGGCATGAAGCTTCCTGTCAAGAATGTATGCTGCATGCTCCAGGAGTTTCTATAACAGAATTTCAGCAGCTACAACAGCTACAGATACAAGTATCTGTAGTTATGAATACAGAACTCATGCCTCTCACCCAACCGTCTTTTCCACACTCTGGCAACCTTCTTGGTGGTAGAGGCATGATACTGTTTCAGCCACCAAAACCTGCTGCCAACGCATCTTGTGAGGTTATTAAATATTCATGCCAGGTCTCGATCCAAAGGAGTCTTTCCATTTCCTTCAGTGCACTTTGGATAGGCTCAAATACTGAGGCACTACAATATGTTGTACATAGTAAATATAATATTATTCACTAATCATCTCTATTAGCTTTTGAAATTTAAATGAATTTTCCATAAGTGAGCTAAAATATTTCGTTTTATGTGGCTCAATCTACCTCTTAACAGCATGACCTCTGATTAAAATAATTGTAAAAATCTTAATTAACAGTATGCAAGTAATTATTTACCACAATTTTAGTTCAAGAAAAAGAATCCCCCTAGGAATTACAGTTAATGAGAACAACTGCTTAAAAATCTTAGTGAACCACAAGACCTTCAAGAATAAATCAGTTACTAATGAACAGAAAATTAGCTTGAGTATTTATGTCTTTGGAAAGGGTGCTCTTCCTTTAAAAAAAAAAAACAAAAAACAAAAAACAAAAAACAAAAAAAAAACAAAAAAAAAAACCAAAAACCAAAAACACTGAACTTATTAAAAATACCTCTGTCAAGATTTTGGTGCCCTTCAGTAAAGCAGTTTAATTATTCTATCTGAGAAAAAGAAAGAGTTGCTCTAAAACAAAATGAACAAAAAGTCTGGGGGAGAAAAAAAAATAAACAATTTGAAAAGTCAATCCCATCCACCCTTATCCTTTCAACTTTATCAGCCTCTGGAAATACACAAGGCTTTAGTTCCCAGTAATTTTTATCAGTCACTCTTCATCAAGCCTATTATTGAGAAGGGATAATAGTCTAAGGCGACTATTGCTTGCACGGCACATTACCCTCCTCATTTTTTTTTTAATTCAAGTCAGTAATACCACTGAATTAAAAAGAGAGTGAAAGGAAAGAGAACCCCATAAAATTCTGGACATAAACAACAACATTAATTAGATCAATGGGGGTCTCTAAAGCCATCAATGAGTAGAATAAAATGTCAGTGACACTAAAACGAATTCATGGATATTTGCTCTTTTTCTAAATACCAACCAACTGCTTTTCTTCTTATGTTTTGGCAAAATCATTAGCTATTATACATTTCCTATTGTGAGTAAGGGGAATGGAATTCTTCGCAACTGTTCTGTTTCAGTCTGTGAGTATGCTAGTCTGAGTAATTCACACTATTCAAGTTCTCACAGCAATGTCACTTGTGGTTTTTCCTCCTGCAAGAACACCACTACAATCCCTTCCTTAGTCTGTCTGCCTTTCTCGCTCTCTATCTTTAACATGTACTGAAATCTGATTGGTGAAGATCCAGTTATACCAGCATGTTCTTTGGTGGCAAGCAAACCTCTTTTTCTTCATATTTAACACATTTCTAAGTCAGCCCAGGATAGGCATCATGTTAATCTTTCCCTGTATGCTTGTTTGGTTTATTTTGTGCTGTAATTAAAATTAAATCTCCTACTTTTACTCATGAGAAATTCAGTCTATTACATACACCTTGCATCTTGCTGTGCCAATACTTGTTTTAAGTGCTGAGCAAAATACCTTAAGATTCAACAAATCAGTGTATCTGGCAAGCGAGGTACATAAAATAAGGATCAGGAGGTATTTGGGAGATGGCACTAACAGACTGATTCCACTTCTTGTCATCCAAATAATGGGCAAGGGAAGGGAGACCTACCAATTAGCTAAATGATGACAGGATTTAGGATTTGAATTACAAAGATGGAGGAAAAACAGAGAAAAGTAAATTTACAAAGGAAGTATGATTACTACTTTAACTGACTGAAGCGTAGCATGCCTAACATTCACAAAATTATGGACCTTAGAAGTGAAAAATTCCTAGCAAGCACCACTGAGAGCCCCCCTTGTCAAAGTTGTTCCATCTTACACATAAAAATCCTTAAACTGTCCGATGAACCACGAAAAGAACAATTTGATATGAGAGCAATGGATGACTAGAGACAGCTATAGCACACAGAACCAACAACTCTGATAATCACATCCTATGAAACTGCACGTTATAACCTAGCGTAGAGTAGCAACAGAAGATGAAAAGAGAAAATGCATTTTTAATATTTTTTCTTTTTAAATGTAACTCAGAATTGTTAAATTCCTGCAAAGACATTAATACTTTTAATGTATGCAATACACATAGCCATGTACTTGATAGTTCACAAACTGCTTCACTTGCATCAGTTATCTCTTTTCTCTACTTATGACATGGAGAGGACAAAGGTAATATCCCACCAACATCCATTATGTTAGATTATCCATTAGTGATACTTTACAAGAAATATGCCATTCTTAATTTCAAATTGCCTAAAGGCTTGCCAACATATCACTGCTGCAGGTGTTGTGGACCTTGTTGTTTCATTAGACTATGATTCAGATAGCAAGACTGTGCCTGAGGATTTTTAGAAAAAAAAAATCTGGATTAATTCCCATGGAGAAAACAACTGCCAGTTCTGGTGTTATGAAAGAACGAGTGAACTTGAAGTTACAGCTAGGTCCAGAAAAAGTTCATGACTGACAGGAACTAATGACGGCTTTTTGCTTTTGAATTTCCCCTGTAACGTCCAAGTCACAATATGACTTGCCCTTTTAAGGGGAGTTGGGGCAGCACAACCTGCAGCTTAATTAATTAGGTACTGTCCAGCCTAAGGGACAGGACTGAGAAGGATCGAGTGATAGTTAATGGACACCTGGGCCTTTTAAAAGGCTTGTGAGAGCTGTCTAGAGCAGAGACGCAAGCAAGCAGTGTCCTTGGAAGGCCCTGAGTCAGAATCTATAAAAGGCTGGGAGCTTCAAAGAATCAGTGTGGGGGCCCAGTGCAGTATACCAGAGCATGGAACGATGCAAAGACAGAGAGCAGGCTAGGAGTCAGGTGGTCTGTCCCATATCCAGAAAAATACCCCAAGGTAGCATACTAAACTGTTGTGAAGAACAGGGCCTAGAACAGGGGTCTCAAACTCAAATCACCAAGAGGGCCGCACGAGGACTAGTAGAGGGCCTTATGAGGATTAGTATGTTAACCCGAAGGCCACACCACTGAAACCTTTCCATACAACAATATTGCAAATATCAGTAATAATCATGCCATCGTGGTATGCAGGAAATAGTTTTAGGGGCCACATGGGGCCCACGGGCCGCGTGATTGAGACCCCTGGCCTAGAGGATCGGCTGAAAAGAAGCCCCAAAGAACACTTTTGTTTGTTGAGACTTTTTTTTTTTTTTTGGACTCTTGCTACCATGGAAGGGGTTAGCTTTTTCCACAAGGTGGCAAAGCACTGGAATGGGTAACTTAGGATGTGGCAGAACCTCCATCCTTAGAGGTATTTAAGACTTGGTTTGACAAAGCTTTGGCAAACATGATGTAGTGTTCACCTACCGGAAGACATTGCCACGCATTAGTTTAGGGTGGCCAGAGGGATGGCAGGTCCCCAAAAAGCCTGAACTAAAGTAAAATCATGCTAAGCTGCCAGCTGAAACTGCAAATTGCTAGTCTCCCCTGGAAAAAGAGGGGGTTGCTGAAACATAAGTGGCGCCCCCCCGATTGAGGGGGGAGTACATGTGTGGATCAAGCAAAAGGCTTGTTTTGCTTTTGGCTTTTGTTCTTTAGTAACCCTAGCTTGTTTGTATCAGGATATAAAAGGGAGGCCACTAGAAAGGAGAGGTGAGATTCTCTCCTGGGGCTGAAGATGCCAAGAGTTGGGGGTCTCGGACCGTTTGAAGGAGGCCACTCACCCCAATGTGGTGGTATAGCCACTCATGCCAGGACACGGCTCTCCCCTGGGTTACATGATGGTGAGTGTTAGGGTTTAATTTGGCTGTAATCCAGTAAAGTTTGTAGTCTGCTTCATTCCTGACTCAGGTGTTGTCTTCATGTGGAGTCCTCGAACCTGCCTCAAGTCCTGCTCGAGACACATGATTTATCTGGCGTTAGTCCTAGTTTGAGCAAGGCTTTGGACTAGATGACCTCCTTCAGTCTCTTCTACCTCTAATCGTCTAATTCTCTACAACTCTATGTTTTCATTGTAACTTAGCTGGAAGGTTAAGTCACATCTCCAGCACAGACCTTTGTGTAAGCATACCTTCTTTGGCAGGGAACAGTGACGCTACCTTGCTATATCAGCATGGGTGACTACAGAGTAGGCACACCCAATGACAATCTCACTGTGTGTGTGAGGAATGCACTAGTGTCATCCACGTAGATTTTATAAATTGCGTTTTACTACAATATTGTCCTTTCCCCACCCTTCAGCAAATTACTAACTTTTATTTATTGTTTTCTGGACAATGTTACCTGATAATTACGATCTGACACAGCATGACAATAATTAGGGGCTGCAACGGTGCATAAAACTTAGTTCTCACATTGAATGAACAGTGGGCCCTTTCTTTATTAGTCATGCAGGTTGGTGTTCCCCCACTGTTACGTAATGACCCAAGACAAATGCATACTTCTATTGATATTTATTCCCTTCTCAAGCTTTCCACAAGTACCATCCCACACATTTACTTTAAAGGCTAACTATACCGCCTTCTCACCGACAATCTTTCCAAGCCAAATGTTGACCCATTTGTACCACAACATGTGTATAACCACCAGCAGCTGGGGTGAGAGAAGAACACAAAGGGGAGGGGGAGCAATTTCTGCACATTTATGTCTACCGTATCTCTGATCTTTGGAGGGAACTTGGTGATACTAGTTTTGGAAATCAGCAGAGTTAGAAGTCAGAAAAGGTGTGAGAGGTAGCAGCTATGCCAGTAGAGAAATGACAGATGCATTATGGTCAAAGAAAGTGTACTGTTCAGGAAAGCAGGTAAGATTGTTCATTTCAGGAAGGGAACACTCAAAGCTTAAGACAGACAAAAGTCCTTATTAAAGCTACATATTATTTACTAGATTTATAGTTTATATCCTCCAAAGCCTGCAAAACCGCATGACCATTTTCACTGCCTTTGGTGAATTTTTGCAATAGTGTGCACAGTTAGAGAGAGAGAGAGAGTGAGTGAATGTGTCTTACTTTCATAAATGAGGTGAATGCTTAGACTAGAATAGAATCATATGGTTGGAGGGGACCTCATGAGATCATTGAGTCCAGCCCCCTGGGGCTTGAACCTAGGACTTTCTGCACACTTAGCAGAGGTGCTAACCACTACACTACTCCCTTAAAACCCCCTTTGCCTCACATTTCAAAAATAATCTGCCACGCATTATCCCCCCATTTTGGCAAAACTAAGGAAAAGAACAAATTCCCCAAGAAATTTGTTAAACATCAGCTATCTCCCCTCTCCCACCAATAATATGTGGAGTAAGAATGCCTCACTGAGACGGAGGAAACACAAGCTGGAACAAAGATAATAATGGTTTCCCTAGAGATTTAAGAGATCCACATTTAGTTTTGGTTAACCAGTTCCCCAGTTATAGTACTTCCAGGAAATAATACAAAAGGAGGCAATCTTGTTTGACATTAAAGCCACACCTCTTAATTCAAGCAGAACTGTAGGACATTTGTATTTGTGAATCAGTGTTCAGCTTCTGTTTGGCAATGATAAACTGGAAGACATCCCAGGTCGCATGGGTCAGCAACATTTAGTAGATGATTTGATAGTTTGGGCTTAATTAAAGCCTTAGCCGCAGTAGGAAAGCATAAAAAAATGACTAGCGACCAAGCTTATTTAACTACACTACGTTCCAGAGTACAGTGGGTGTGACTAGCTTCAGTAGCATACCCATCTTAATTAGCCAGCAGTAGATCTTTCTCACAAAGGCAAATCCTCCATTAGCACACAGTCAGCTTAGCTGCTACAGTGCTACATCCTCAGCCCTTGATATTGATGATGGTGTACTGTTAAGGCTCCCTTCTGCCTGACTGATTTTTAACTGATGATTCTGAAAAAACTGAACATCAGTGCAAACTAATGGGGTGTATGTGGGGAGTTTTGTTTTTAATTATACTGTATTTCATTAGTTATGCTTTCTTAGATGCCTGAAAACATTCATTCAGAGTATCTTGTCCCTTTCCATTTGCCAATCACTACATTTTCTCCCTGCATTTCCTATGCAGTGCATGTCTCTGCGTTTGTTTACTGTTTTATCTGATTATTTATCACATTGTGAACAAACATTTGCAACAATGGGTTGCGTTAAATAATGTACATTCATTCCACGGGATAACTAGGTTTTCAAAGGTAAGGCAATAGCATCAGTGATTTTCCTACTTATCCAATCTCTTTTCCTCTGTGCACAAACAGCATGTGATGTTTGCTCACAATGACAACATGGCAACAGGTAATTATTCAGCTATAGAACAGGCAAGTGCCTATGCAAACCTCTTAGCTAATGTGACTGAGAACAATTTTGGAAGATCTATTTTATGTGTGAGGAGACAGATGCGGCTCCCTGCCCACACAATCTTTGCTACTTCACTAAAACCATCGAAAAGCCTATCAATTAGTGCTGAGCCTGTGTGGGCATGAGAGATACATGGATACCCCTAGCAACTGGACTCAGAACAGCATGTTTCAAACAAGCCACCAAGAAGAAAATAGATGGTGATAGCTTTCAGTCACATTGACCTCAATCAAATCTGAACCTGTAGTCTAGAGGTGAAAAATGGTTATGTCAGTGAATTTGAGCTCTTAAGATCTCAATTTTTCTCAATTGCCAATGATGAATTTAAAAAACCCACTGATTTTAAGTACATCCAAAATGTGGTGGCAAAACCTCAGTAGTACCTAACCAGTCTGACAGTCCTGTTCTTACATATACTGGCTATTCTGTGAAATGTAGGGAGACCAAAGAATGTCAACCCGCAAACCATTCCAATGTTCTGGTCAGAAGGAAGGAAAGGATTTTTTGAGGACATAATAAAAGGCTTAATATTGCACAATCAAATTTCATGGGCCATCAGTTTCTGTAGTGGTTGTTTCCAAAAAAATGTATGTGAAAAACGGATTAGATGACAAATATATTAGATGATGTTTAGAGCAGAAACTTCAAAAAGAAATTGCCAATGAACACACATATTTTCATGGGCTCCAAGGCAAAAATAAAAGATTAAAAATTCAGATAAGCCAAGGTTTTCCTTGCCATGCTAAAAATGCCCTTCCCTTTGGTCCATCATCCATCCTTTGCATAGTCTGGAGTCGAGCCTGACAGTTCATTCACTCATATGCAAAATTAAAATACCACAACCAGAATGAGATCCTGGGTCAGTGAAATGTCAGACCAGGAACTCAGTCTAACTGCCTTAGCATTTCAAATGTGTGATGCACTAAGTGGTCCCAAAATTTAGACAGGTGCATGATGTCATCTGTATTTGATTGCTGATGGTACCAAGTAGGTGCTATTAGTTACGACTTTTGACAGCTGACAGACATTTGCAGGATTTGTGTTTGATTAACTAAGGATATATATCTGATATCCAAGGCCAAAATACAGTTGATGCTTTCAGGTGGAAAAACAGCATATATGGCACACATCAACTAATCTTAATGTTTCCAAAAAAGTTCTGCAGCTTTCCTCACATTTATATACCACAAGATATTACAAAAAACTACTTCATTATTCTGCAGTCTAACCCTATAACAGTAAATCTGCTTTGACAGGGTGTTTAAGCAACGTACTTAAAGATCCTTAGTCCTTTTAATGAAATATGACATTCTGAGGACCATTTGTCTGGGACAATCTATCATAAAACATTCTTCAGGCTTATCTGTTGCAACCTGGATTTTCACATACAACTAAAGATGTGCTCCAGAGCTGTTGGTACCTCTTAGAATGACACTTGTTTACATCTAGTTTGTAGCATAAGAAAACAGATTGCTGTTTGGCAATGAGAACAGAACACTCTACCAACCACTAATACTTAATTCTATGCTCACTCATGGGATGTGGAAATGCTGACTGATCTCAAGGAGTATTTTTGAGTAGTGTGAATCTAGAGACTATGTTGTAGTTCACCCACACATCAATCTTCAGTGCAGGGTTTACTAGGTTAAAGGTTCAGAATAATTCCTGCTGACATGTTCATATGCTATGATCCATACTCAAATGTTAAACCCAGGAACAGAAGGTAGCCCATATTACAAATAGATAAAAATACACTCCAGAAGGTGGAAGATTCCTTCTCTCCCCCGCCACACACATTCCAGCCCAATATTCACAACATCCTCTGGAAAACAGACAGACAAACAAAAAGTACCCCCTTTACACTGTGTAACAGGGCAGGAATAGTGCAGCTCCTCACCTGCCCCTGTTAGTGTGGGCTTCAGAGGCTAAGGCTGGACAGACAGCAGGTAATCAGGAACATAAAAAGCAGCTGAGGACCTCACCTAGGGATATAAACTGGACCAACACTGGAAAAAGGAGGCATGGTCAGCAAGGCAAAACAGGGTCTCTAGTAACAAGCCAGAGGGAGCAGAACCCTGATCCTTCCAGCCTTGAGAGCATTTGTGGCACAAACTGAAGTCAGACTGTCACACTTGTAAATAAATGAACATGTGGTTTGCACTGCACACTAGCTGTGGCAAGTCTCTTTGGGTGGACTAGGGAGCAGAGGAGGTTGGGAAACAGGGGCAGAAGAGCTTGCCCTGTGACACACTGAAAAAATCAATATTACAACTGTAGTAACATCTAAGCATACTATTCCCAGACTCAGCAAAGCTACTTTAATATGTAAACAAATCTATTGGGCATATTCTCAGTACTTTTCTTCTTCAAATTGTTTTGCTGGTATTAAGGCATGTTCACTTGTTTTTGCAGCACCACTGTGAAGTGATCAAAATACCACTCATGGCTGGCACCACTTCACAGACAGAGAAACTAGAATGAAAGGATAACAGAATTGTGCACGCACATGCGCGCGCACACACACACACACGAGTGCCTTGTTCCCAGTAGAGTGCTCAGATAATTGTCCCATGACAATTTACCTTTTATTGTATATCCTTGAACTTAATACCATTCTCATTTCTTAATCATATGGGAGAAACATGCTGGACACTATGCTAATATTAACAGCCAAAATAAGATGTACACAGTTACTTATGATGTAAATAAGTATGTAAACATCACAACTTCATGCCCAAAGAGATGTTTCCCATCACCATTCCCAACTCTCAGCACTGTCTTTACAATTGTTAGTTGTAAGAAGCAGATGGAAGTAATAAAAAAATCTACTCCATGGGTCTAGACTGGAGATTAGGGATGAAGCAGCAGCCTCCCCTCTCCCATTCCTTTGATTTTGTGTAAAACTTTCTGGATAGCCTGTTTTCATTTTTTCTCAATTATTTTTATGCTGGTAGAACTGCTCTCTACCTTATCTTCCTCCAAATCCATTGGGATTTCTCTGTTTCCGAAAATATTGGCTATCTTTTTAAATGGATTCCTGCTTTGGATTCTCAAAAGCCCAGTAGTGTGCAGCTTGGAGAGGCATGAACTGGAAGCTTTCACTTGTGGATCCTGAAACATGGGGGATTGGGAGAGCTGCATTCCCTGTACAATCTCTGGATCAGCAAATCCCATCCATCCAAGGCTGATGTCTGTTTCAACTTGCATTTTTTTTCAATGATGTTTCCCTCTACTTTTCCTGTGTTCTAGGTTAAACCTTTAAATAAATGTATGCTATTGTTTAATCCAACACCAGTGAGATCAATTTTTATTCTGCAGCATCAGCAGAATATTCCTTAGGGATGAGAAAAGGCCCTGTAATTCTGGATCTGTTGCACGACTGTGGATAGGGGTGGTGAAAAACACACAACTTCACCTTTAAACCCTATTTTGGAGTTTGCTGCATCAATAATCAGGAGGGGATACAAATCTTTTTACTCGTAAAATGGATTTGGAAGACACTGGCAGACCATTAACATAGGGTAAGTGTGTCATTTGAGGTCACCACTATGTTCTCTTTCTCACTCCAACACTTATTCCTGGTCTATACTGACAAAGTTTGGCATAATGCTGTTTACCTCAACCTTCTGCAGCCTTATGTGTCTCCACTGTGAAGGCAGTAAATTACAAAAAAGGAGCTGTAATTCAGCCTGTTAACACCACCCCTACAAGTGGTGTAGAACTGAGGCTGAAATCTACAATTATCATCTATGACCACATAGCCAGAGAAAAGTTGAAATCTTGTTTTTTTTCCAGTTTCTCTAGTCCATTTCACCATCAACAACAGTCCTGGAAAGTTCTCAATTAATTCCTCTCTCTGCATGAAGCACTGCAACTCACTGTTCTGCATGTGGTAGAGAACAACAAGGAAAGCTCATCCTGTTCATTTTTTCTTTTGGGGAGTGGTGGTGAGCAGAGGACAACTGCCTTCCCACAAGCCCCTGCACCTTCTAGCTGAGGAAGTAATGTGAGCAGTGGGGACATGAGACCCCAAACAAGCAATTTCATTCTCCTTCACTGTCTGTAATTCAACAGCCTAAGACTGAATTACAACCCCACCCCCGATGTAGACAAGCCCTCACTTAGACAGTGATTCAGTCCTAGAATCTTCTGCAGTCTATCTTCCTTAGCTGAAGGGAGAGGAAGGATCTCAGAGAAGACTGTTTGGATGCTCTTCTTCAGCTGACTTTTGAGCTCCCTAAAGTCAACACTATTTGTGAGAGGTCCCTCAGTGCCGTATCATTTGGGCTGAAATGAACCATCACCAACCTGTCCTTCCCTGTTGACATCAAAAGCCTGTCCAATCTTAGAGTGATGCCTTAGCTGCAGGATGGCAGCATGCAGTCCTGCCATCCATCTAATCTAATCCTTGCAAAATGCTTAGGTTTGAATCTTCAACAACGACTGTCTATCTCAGATATCTGGAGAACTTCTTGTAGGTAAGATTTATTTTCCTACAGGTTGCATCAAGCTGTTACTCCCATGTGCCCTATGCAACTTCCTTTTCTCTTGAGAGGCATCTTCCATAGTTCCCATGTTAAGGACATGACATAGATGCGAAACTTTTACCTGTTTGGAATTCCTCGTTTTTCTTCTCTTTAGTGACCACGGTCTAACTATCCTCACCCATCTCCACATTTGGAGACTACAGCTGTGACCTCTTGCCTCTGTCAGGCTCCCTCCCTGACTTCCTCTCCCATGGATTCTTTTGCAGCCAGTTCCATTCTTCCTTGAACTTGAGGTACTGAAGTCTCCCAAGCCTGGCTGTCGAGAAACTCTTCAGCTTCTCTGACTCTTAATACCATCTCAGTCTGTTCATCCAAAACAAGAATCTTTTCCTCCAGCACAGCCAAGAGCTTTCGTTTCATGTACAGAACTTCTGGTTTCAGGCAGGAAAGAGAACATGGTTCATCTGCTGCAAGTCCCATTCCCCCTCACCTTCCAGAGTGCAGCTAGGCCATTAGGAAGATCTTAAAAGACACAAATGGCACTTAACATGCCTATGTCCCCTCAAAGCCAATGGGAAATAGGCCTACAGGTGCCAGCTATTAATTTGAAAAAAAAATCATTTAGCTATAAAAACTCATTTAATTATCACTATATAGTTGCACAGTACTCATGAGGTATTTATAGCTTCACGTGTATTCCAGCGTGTTAAAAAAACAAAAACAAAAACACAATTAGAGGGTAAAAGTGGAAAGAAAGTGTAAGAAAAATACTATTAGAAATTTGATCCTGAAACAGATCCATGGTTGGAGGATAAGTCATTCATTGCAAACAAAAAGACAACCTCCCCAAGGACCCAGTCATAAAGTCAGCTGATTCACATACGTATTTCAGTACCTGATACTAAATAGTTATGTGATACTGTACCTATTATCTTGTTAAAATAATTGGAAAAATGTGGAAAATGAGAAAAAGGGAAAACATTAAGAACTCTAGGGACAAAAGACAGTAGGTGGCATGAAATCCATATGCAAATCACATGCCTCCAGGTATGAGTTGGCTTTGTAGTTTAGACTTTCTAATGTTAAATTATTCATACAAAAGACTCATTTCCTACACTGCTGTTTTTAGAGAGAGAACTAAAGACAAAATATATAAGTTTGTCTCTATGGTATTTGGAAAAACCACATTATCAAATTAACGTAACTAACAACATTGTTCTAGTGGAAAACTTTCCAGATGCTCAAACTGAAAGGAAATAGCAAATTGACAAGCTGAAATAATGATTACAAGGGATACAACAGAGTAAAGGATGGTTAATTTTTTATTGAAGATTCATTGTCACTGATACATAGTTGGTTCCCAGTAACACAGTTCATTCTGTAACAATATTTGAAAGAATTTTCCTATTATGAGGTATGCATTTGTTCCCCTTTTCTTTTTTCCTCCCCTAAGAGAGAGAAAGAGGAAAAGTTCTTGTCATGTTCTATTCACAAGAAAAAAAAAATCTCCATCCTGCAGAAGGTTTCCTCACTAAGTGGTATATGCATGAAACAAATTACCATAATTGTGGTGTGCTGTAAATTTTAAAATATGTATCTATTGTGGAGCATTCTCCCTAGGAATCTTTGTAGTTTATGGCTTTTAGATTTCTGTGCATTATATATAAAAAAGTAACACTATCCTTTATAGTGTATTCAATATTTCTGGTACTCTGTTTAAGTTCTAGTGACGTCATCTCTTGGGCAGCAACTAGGAATTACCAAATTTGTCATGTGTTTCAGATCTGCAATCTGGTCTGCTGCTCACGCATTCTAGCCACATCCACAAGGAGCATACTGAAAGGAAGAGAGAATGCTTATTTGCACAGTGAAAAGTCAGAATTCCGAGTACAGAACAAGCAAACAGTACTCTTAAATGCACATTGTCAAGTATTTTTAAGCTTACTCATGCTTTTCACTGGTACAAATAATCTTTCACCTACCACATACCCTTGCTAGATAATCCAGCCTAATTTTCTGACAAACAGATCAGTCTATTCTACATAAATAATGTATTTGAAGTCTCCACAATAACTAACAGTGAGAGTTCTACTCCACTTTTTTATCCTTTCAAAATTGTGTAGCATGATTCATATTGGTTATATTTATTAGATATTATTAGTTCTTTTCTGCAGCATAGCTCATCATGTTTGGCAATAAAATTTGCATAGTCACACACACAAGTAAAACGAGGAGCCTCTTCCTACTGTTCCAATTAATAAACTCTCGTCTTCCCCTTTCTCCCAGATCCATATGGCAAGGAATTAAAAAAGTATGAGGCTTTTTTTTGTTTGTTTGTCTTTGTTTTGGAGGGGGAGGGTTTTTTTTTTAATTTTGTTTGTGTGTCAAAGGTTATTTAGAAGCTCCTTCAATCAAAGCATTCAAAAGTAAGAATGAGAAACAAACACTAATTAACTACTGATCATGCAGGTCAAATCCTGGCTCTTTTTTAGTCTTTACTAAGGTGCCATGCCTACAGATTAGTTTCTTCATGAAAAGCACCATTGAATTCAAGTTCCATTGACTTCCATAGAACTACTCACAGGCTTAAAGTTTATGTACTTACAGATCTTCATCTACCCATACAAACAGTTGCAGTAACCAATTCACATTTTTATTCACACATATTAATATAATCAGAAATGAATAACCTCAATGGCACTTACAAAAATGCTTCCACATCTAGCATCTCTCATATACATAGCCCCAAAACTGCCAGGAAAATTAGAAAGCATAGGGAATGTATATTTCATTCTGTAGGCTCCAAAGGTGTTACAAATTCATTTTTGAGTTCCAAATAACTCCTACTTCCATGAAATTTGAATAAAAAAGCAATGCAGCATAGTCATTCTTTTTTTTCTTCAGTTATCTGCCTTTGTTAAATATGGGAGGCAATGCCTATATGGAGAAAGAATAGAGTATCAGACAAGAAGATCTGGAGGACCTTGAAAACTGGAGCACTAGAAATGGGATGACATTTTACACTGAAATATTGTACACCTAGGGACTAACTGCATAAATATTTACTATAAGCTGGAGACATATCTGAAATGCTGGTAAACCAAACACCAGCTCTGGCCAAGACTGTAGCCATTAGCAAAGAACTGACAGACTGATAGGTGGAGACTAGGCCTGTTCATTTATGTGTCAGTAAAATCAGTGGGTATGTCTACACTGGAGGCTCTGTTAAGTCAACTTAGGTCACAAGGTTGACTTTAAGTCGATTTAAAGTTGATCTTGTTAAGTCAACTTAGAGAGTCCACTTTGGAAACTCCTGTTGACTGCCCTCGTCCACACTGGCAGGTGTTAGGTCAACCCTTCCTGGTGACCAGGAACTCTGGGAGGGAGCCTGGAGGCCAATTAAGTCAACTTAAGGGTTATTCCCCATCTATACTGGCTTCAGTCGACTTAATAAGGTCAATTTAAGCATAAAATTGACTTTAAGAAGTGGTGTCATTAAGTCAAATTAAGGAAGCACTTCAGCCAACTTAATAAAAGCCCTGTGTGGCTATGGGTGTCTGTAGGTTGACTTAAGCTTCCTTAAGTTGACCTAAGGCTACAGTGTAGATGTACCCAATGAGAGTCTTGTGTCACCTTAAAGAACAATAAATTTCTTCATGAATAAGTTTTCGTTGGCTGCAAACCACTTCGTCAGATGCATCTTGCTATACATAGACTAACCTGGCTACCCCTTTGGAACTTATGTGTTAAGACTTGCTCAAAAATATGTATTAGTCTTAAAGAATGTATTGTTTAGACCCTACAGAATGTTTGTAATATGAAGCATGTATTAATTTCATTTGTAATTTCTATATGTCACATGACAAAAATTATGTAAGTTTTGCATTATAACTGAGAATATTTCCCCTAAACTTGTGAACACAGATGAGGAAAAATGTTTCCCCCTCCACACCCTTTCCCTAGTACAGGAGAACTATTAGCACCAGATGCGGCAAGGAACATTACAGTTCAAAGGCCTGGTGAATACATTATTATTATTGCCTATTATGTGTAATGGACTTGGAAGATGAATCAAGGAATTAAACCAAAAAAAGGGGGGGAAATTATCATCTCTGCTGTTTGAACTCTCACTCTGTTAGAGGCACTAACCTGAAGCCAGAGACCCCAAGATGATCCTAGCCTGAAAGACATTTTGAGTTGACAGATCATTACAACACTGTCACTTTTAGGATTTAGATTTCAACTAACTTGTGTCTATGACTGCTAGCTATAACCTGTTAATAAGTTATTTCTTTTTACTAGATAATAAACTTCTAGACAGTTTATTACAGGACTAGCTATAAGTATTGTCTTTGGTGTAAGATCTAGTGTACCAATTGAATTGCTGTAAGTGATTGGTCCGCTGGGACTGGAAGCAACTTGAATATTCTTGATTTGTGGTGTAAGGGACCATTTACCACTAAATTCAGCTCTTCTAATTGGCAATACGGACTGGAGAGATGAAGGGGACTGTCTGTGACTCCATGGTAAGACTGTTCCGGAGATCCAGGAGTTCATATGACACTGGTGTAGTGAAATCTAATTATAGATCATGCCATCAGTTTGGGATTTCTGCCCTAAATCGTGGTCATTAGCCACACCGGATACTGTTACCTTATCTGTTGGACTCAACAGAGGAGTAAAAAGACCTGGATATACTGGTTGGTCACAGGATGGTTAAATCTCAAGAAAAACTTCCTAACAGAAAGAACAATAGGAAAATGAAACAAACTCCCTAGGGAAGTTGTGGAAAGTCCTTCACTGGGGCTTTACAAAAAGAGGCTGGATACCCTTCTGTCATGGATGGTGTAGACAGAACAAATCCTATCTCTTGGCAGGGGGTTAAAGTAAGTGACCTTTGTGGTCTCTTTTAACCCTGCAGTTCCATGACTATGATTCATTGAAGTGATGTGGCCATGAAAAAAGTTAATGTAATCCTAGGACGCATGAGGTGAAGGAAGATATTTCCAGGAAAGATGGGGAAGTGTTATTGTCATTATACAAGGCACTGCAGGACCTCATCTGGAATACTGTGTGCAACTGTCATCTCCAATGTTTAAGGAAGACAAATTTAAACTGAAATAAATATAGAGAACAACTACTTGGATGATCAGAGTAATGGAAAACCTAACTTGTGAGAGAAGATTCAGGGTACTTGATTTGTTGAGCCTAACCAAACTAAGGCTATGGAAAGATATAACTGCTCTCTAGAAGTATAATTGAAAGGATGAATACCAGGGATGAAGCAGTGGGGTCAAACTTATCTCATTTCAAGACTGAGTTCAATAAGTTTTTGGAGGTGATGGTTATGATGAGAGGCGCCACGTGCCACTTTAGTTAGTCTGTGACTACTAGTAGCAAATATGGGGGTACATCAACAGTGGGAGATGGAGCACTGGAATTGAAAGGCTCTCATTTACTGGTACTATGGAGAATTATTTTCCAAGCATTTGATTGGTAGGCTTTGCTGATACATCCAGGGTCCACATTTGCAGGTTGGGAAGGAATTTCCCCTGGTAAGATTGGTTGTTTTTATTTGTTTTGTAGTTGTTTTGCTTTCCTCTGGGTCACTTGCTACTTTAAACCTGAGTAAGTTTTGGATTTCTTTTACACTATAAACCATAGAAAATGTTTCTCTTAATAAAACCCATCTCTACAAATAGTTATGCTGATATGCAGCTCCTTTTATTTAATAATATCAATATTTTAAAATGTGAATGCTTAAAATTCAGGTCTTAAACGCATATACATGCCTTCAATAGGCCTGATTTTCAAGATCTGGGGATCCAAAACTCCAGTGAAGTCCAAGGGAGTTGTGGGTGCTAAATACCTTTGATAAATCAGGCTAATTATTTATATGCGTAATTACCAAACTGGAAGTTTTGTTTCAACTCTTCAGGTTTTAAAATGTTAGCAGCATCCATGCTTTTTTTAAATTTTATTTTAAAAACAAGTTTACATTACATTCTGTCCCAGCACATCTGTACAGTTTTAGTGTGGTGAACAAGGATTCATCTAATCTGCTGTATTTTAGTTTGCTAAGAGACTGCAGGGACAGGCATGCCTTAAGCTGTGCTGGTTACTGGATTGTTCTATCACAGCTTCAATGAGGTGTCTTGCAATTCTTCAAACAAACAAAACACATGAGTTATTTCTACTTTGTAAGGTCAGAAGGCTACAGCCCTAGCAAATGCTATTTGGGAGATGCCCTGAGCTACCATGGATTCATATAACCTTTATAGGGTTTGGTGTTGAAATTTCTTTTCTTTACAGAAAGGCTGAGGTAACTCCTCAGTGGATCAGCCTGAGCCATTTGGACTTTGAGATTGTGAAGGACTTGACTGTGTGTCTTAGCATTTAATCACCTTTCCTTGCCAGCTTTGTGGAAATGCTATACCAGTTTTCTGTTTTACACACACACACACACACACACACACACACACACACACACACACACACCATCTAAATAATTATTATTAATTGTAGTTTGGTGTGGCCTAGAGGCTCCAGCCAACATTAAGGGTCCTTTCTTTTAAGGACTGTTAAAGAACAGACACTCCCCACAAAGTGCCTTCAGTCTAATTAGACAACACAGACAAAGGGTGAGAAAAAAACCTGCTATAGAGGGGGGGGGCAAGAACTTGTCTACAGCTAACCAGCAGATCAGTGGCAATGCTAAGAATAGAACCCAAGTCTCCTGTTTCTAAGCCCACTACATTATTTACCAGACCAGGGTACCTCTCAGTTTATGTTGGTCAGAGTTCAGGATGTGTGGGCTGTAGTGTTTTTTTTTTGTTTGTTTGTTTGTTTGTTTTGTTTTGGTTTGGTTTTTTTCTCATATGCATCTGGCTTGCACTGAGAATCACAGTTTGTTAGAGAGATGATTAGTGTGTTGATGTGGTACACTATGGTGGCAGAGGAGCAATGTCTCAGTATTGCTATCATTTGGGGAATGATTATTGCTTTAATTTGTGGTTTACTAATTTTTGTTATTTGCAGTGTTAAAAGGAAATATGCTAAGTAACTTGAACTCAACATCAATGCTTATTTTGGGGGACAGGCAGTAGTGGGGAATAATAAAACGTTTAATTTCAGCGAAGGAAAATGAGACGCTCTTGGCTTCCAGGAACCCAGCGGATACATTGTCTTAATTGCTTTCAAACTACTGAAATAGCAATCTGGCATATATATTCTTTACTACTGTTGATGGTTCAAATGGTTTTCTCAAAGTGAAACTGCTGAGAGTGTGCAAAGCCATGTGGTATACAGCATACTGTGTTTCCAAATGAAATATATAACTTCTATATGCTTCTGCAGATAGGCAGCTTTACTGCAGTTTAAGGTCTCCAACATATTTTAATGCCAGGAACACTTCTATGGTAATGTAATTGGAGAGAAACAGAGACGACTGTCTGTCTAAATAGTGTGGCTTACCTTTTATTTTCATTGAACAAATAGATCTCTCACATTGTCAATCATCACTGGAAGAAAACAGTTGGGACTATTGGCTGCTTAAATGAATAGCAAATAATAATGTTTACTTGTCTTTTCAGAAATTAAGTTATCCTATAAAATATAATTAAATTGGTATCAAGCGAGTATATATGGCATACATGACAATCTACAGTAGTCATACATGGAACCATACATCTACAGATGTGTGATACTCAGTAAATATTACTGATTTCTGATACCACTGTCATCAAAATGGCATATAATACATGTGCTAATATGATTTCTAAATCCTTTTTCTGGGACTTCAAATTTGCTTCCCATTTTCATTATCTGTGTTCAAAATCTGAGATTAAAAAAATTAAGTAGTATTTTACTATTGTTTATTATTGTACAGCATCATGAAAATTGATAAAAAGCTGCTTGACTTCACAGACTGCCCTTCTGGATTTTAAAAGTGATTTGATATTGTGATTGCATGGATACTTGCATGAGAAATGTTTCTGTTTTTCCTATAGTAGCTAAGCACAAGCATCTGTGATCTGGAAACAAGACCTGTATTTCATGAAGAGCAGAAGTGAACTCTGAGATTAGAACAAATGTGGTCTTTAAAGCAGACAGCCCCACCATATGTAATGTTAGTGTTTCTATGTCAGTCAACACACAAGAGGAGGATTTTAGAAAGCATTAGTCAAAATTTAACCATTCAATGGAAATAAAGTGAATTGATTGCAACAGGAGTGATGTTAGATCCACAGGGAGAGCTTTGACAGATCTGGGATTTGTCCAGATCTTTAGAACTCTTTAATTATGGTCTAAAAAAATACAGGAAAACTGCTGATTTTTAATGGGTATGGTTATGGAGTTATTTGCAGGCAGACTTTTATATCCTAGATCTTGTTTTAGCAAAACATTTAAGTGTGGGCTCAGCTTTGAAGCCAACCTTTCAGTCCATCCTATCTGGCAAAGCAATAAAGCATATGCGTAAAATTAACCACAATCATAACATCTTAATGTGGCATTCAGACAAAGATCTCCTGTTAATGCCACAGTGAGTCTTAATACCATTCTGAGATGGGTGACACAACTTTCCCCAGTGGACTATGGCATTGTATCAGGAATCAGAGGTCCTGATCTCTATTCCCAGATCTGTGCTGGACTCTTCTTTAACCTCACTCACTCCATTTCCCCAGTCTGTAAAAGGGGAAGGCATTGCTAGATCCACCTTTATTGTTTTGGAATCTATGGGTTAGCAGTTCTATATACATGCTGAATAGTCCTAACACCATTGTGATGCACTGGTTTATGTGCAGTTCATGCATGTACAAATTACCCTTTTCTGGAAGTAATATGTCACAGCAGTTCATTTTCCTAGTGGCTGTACTAGTGGAGAATTTCCTTTAGCTCATTGTATAAAGACTTGAATGTCATTAGTTCTGTTCCCCACACTGGCAGAACAGAGTTGGCTGACAATGTAGCATGTGTATGTATGGATCATTACACACCATACCCACACCTCTGAAACCATTATAAGATCAATGTTGTGCTGCTTCAAAGGTAGTGTAAGGTGTTTTGATTGTGCTGAACCTCAGTGTACTTTGCTAAATGAAGCAAAACAGTATGGATTGAATTGGGAAATGTGGAATCAAAAGCACTTGGATCAGTGATAAAACCCTTGGCCTTTTCAAGTCTTTCTTTTCATGCTGCTCTGAACATTTAAAATATTACAGAGCCTAGCCTGCCCTATGGCACAACAAATGTGGTCTTATTTAGTGGGTAAGTTCCCAAGGAAGAGAAAGAAGCCTTTCCTCAACCCGTTTTTCCTTGCTTATAAAGTAAATTGTATATTGCAGAATCTACGCCTCACAAAATTCGTACATAAGATTAGGCTCACCAGAATCCAGTTTTTACAGAGATGTGTATGTGTGTGGGGGGGAGGGCATATTTCTGTAGTACTGTTGACATGAGCAGTTCGACATGGATCTGAATTGTTGGGAGATAGGATTAGGGAGGTGAATGGATCAGCAAGCTAGAAACAGAATGTCTACACCAACTGTTGGAAGAAGGAACGGCCAAGGAACCATTTACAATGTCAAAGATCAAGCTAAAACTTAAGCTGGGAAAGAGCAAGGCATCCATTGACAGTATATGCAATAGAGTCATCAAATATGAGAAGCAAGGTAATCTGTAAACGTATATAAAGGAAAAAGTTTGCTGTGTAACTTTGGCCATATTGTGTGTCCTATACCTGCCCACTACTCTTGAGTCTCATTACTTTAGCATAGCTTTATGGTAAGCCAAATAAAAGAACCGGAGCAACCAGAATGAGGTATTGTCTATGTCTATGGTAAAGACCCTGTAGCAGCACAGATATACCACTGCAGTTTCACTGCTCTACAATGTCCTCTGTGGCTGCTCTATACTGAAGGGAGAGAATGCTGCCACCAGCATAATTAAACCACCTCCAAATAAGCAGTAATAGCTATGCCAGTGGCAGATGCTGCCCCACTAACATAGTGTTCACCACCTCAGCGCTTCTGTCAGCAAAACTTATATTGACCAAGGGTGAGTTTTTTCACATCCCAGACTAACAAAAATTTTACCTTCTGAAGTGCTAGAGTGGATATAACCTAACTGAGTTCTTAGGGAATTGTGTGGAAGAGGTCCCAGGGAACCCAGCATCTTGGCACTGGATGAAGACTGACTTTGATTCACCATTAGTTGAACGTCTTTATGGACAAACAGAAACATTTGGGGACAATTTATGATTTATAGTACTGGAACTACAAGTTAGAGTCTGTTTTGCTATGCAATTCTTACTTGCATTTTGTGTACAACAATGCATTACACCAAATAAGTTTTCTTTATATGTATTCCCAAATGAGTTTATATATTGAGTGAGGAGGAATGATTGGCATATCAATCTTCAGCCAAAAGTCTTAAAAATAATTAGTTCAATACATTATTTTAAATATATAAATACACAAAAGCAAATGTGTTAGAGATGAAGAGGTTCATTTTTACAAGATATATGCTCCTCCCTTTGTGCTTAGACATTTCAGAGAACAAGGAAGATAAGATCAGGTACTTGGTCCATGTCTCTCAATAAACAGCTTATCCCAGGCAATTTTGTATTTTGCTATTCTCAGTGTATAGCTCTGATTTCTTTCATAGGTGCTGACAATTTCACTGATACTATTACAGGGGGAAAAAAGTTAAATGGAGTAAGAAGTAGGAAATGGCTCCCAATAATGTACAACATAAAAGATAGGAACTGATCCAGATAATTAACCCTCTACAAAACCATCTCATTGCTGTGTATACACAATCAATATCAAATCATTCATTATTATGTTTATCATTCTTACATAGTGCTAGACATTTTTCTGACCTGTAAGAAAACAATGTCTCTTTTCCAAAGATCTTACAGACTACGGGGCTGACCACATGCCTGTAAATGTCCTAAGTATGTGAGCAGTGCTGTTGAAATCAGTGGGATTGTGTGTGTGCTGAAATTAAGCATGTGTTTAAGGGCTTTGATAGATTGGCCCTCAGTTCTGCAAACCTTAAATTAAGAGTTCTGTACTCAAGTAATCCCATTGATTGGATTGGGATTATTGATATTGTTACTACTCAGTATGAGTAAAATGCATAAAATCTGGCCACAAGTAAGCATTCTGATTCTGTTCCACAGTGAATACATAAATTTATCCAGCATAAATACAAATCTTTTACTCTTGTTATTACCCAAAGAGCTCCATTAGGATTTGTGATCCATTGGCTAGATCTTTGGTTGATGTAAATCAGTGCAGGTCTGTTGAAGTCTTTGTATAAATTATTCAGGGGAGCACCTGCTATCAGTATGGACATTGATGCCTGTCTACTACTCTTATTCTTTATAACCTTTATAAAACAAACAAAAAAATAAGCAAGAAGGAAGAATAGCTGCCTAATTCACAGTATGGTATGATTATGCATGCACCAACAATTATCTCTGGTTTGTGAAGGGGCATCTTCTCAACAGTATTCACTTACATTTATAACAAACTTTAAAGAAAAATAAGTAGAAAGAGGTACTTATGACAAAGGAGAATCATTTGAAATACACGTTTAAGATATGATCAAGAGAAATCAGAATCTTAAAAATCAAGCCTACACTTTATGAAAGATTACTGTTATTGATAAGGAACCAAATCAGACTTGCTTAGACAAAAGAAGAGTCCCACACAGTAAACACTGATTAATAAAACAGAAGACAAGCTTAATAATCCTGATTGATTTCTTCAAATGACAGTCAGGGCTGAAAAGGCAGCAGGCATTCTTTCTTGGAATAACAAAAACTGAGGATATTTTTGACCAAGCACGACATATTATAAACAAATGAGAGCGCTAAGAAAGGAATTAAAAATAAAGGCTTCTGAAATTTGTGTTAGGAAATCTGGTTGCAAATTCTCTGTTGAGATGTGTTTATTTTCTGGTTTTTAAATTTGAAATGCAGTTTCTGCAAAAATCAAAATTTTCCATGGGGAAATTCCAAATCCTGTTTTTTTTATCCACCAGTTTTCCATTGGGAAAATGTAAATGATATATTTCATTCCAAGCCAGTGTGACCTAAAACTCTAAATATTTCATTTTGTTGAGTCACATAAGAAATGGTTAATATTTGGTTAGTTCAACATTAATCTGCCTGCCTAAAGTGCCATTGTATTGCAAGAGAGTTGTATTTCAGGTGTTTCATGCCCCCATTCTTCCCTATTAGCCATGCTCCCTGGTTGGAATTTTGTTTGTTTTTGCACAACTTACTGTGCAAGAGAAAGTTAAATATTTTGGCTTTTTTTTTTTCCAGAATTTCCTTCAGAATGGAAAGGTTTGGTTTTTAAACTGGCTTTATTTGTTATTTATACACTGACTCAATGGCCTGGAAAATGAAACACAAAGAGCACATTAATTCACTGATGACATTAATCTGTGGTTGGCCAGTACTCTGGATAACTGGATCTCCCTTGATCTAAACCATTATGGATTTAACATTGTCAGTGTGCTCAGTGTTATTAAAGAAACAGAGGAAGATAGTCTTTTCCCAAAATGCATACATCTAAAATAAATTGTTTATAGAGCGTGACAGTCTATATGCAGTTTCACAAGACAAATGAGACATAATAACAAGAGCCACAAATAGTCATACTCATACAGAATTAAGGAGAGAACGGAAGAAAACATTGAAATATAAAAATATGTGAGTAAGACAAACCAGAGGAGATGCACAAATATATGGCAAGATTTCATCTTGAAAACTGGCATGGTTTTGTATGATATATTATGTAGAGATAATAAAAGCACTGGAAAGAATAGAATTAGAATTAGAAATCAACTTATGCTCTACATATACTTGGTAGTTAGGAACACAAGGATTATATTACATGAGATAAAGAAAAGAAATAAATTATTTTTAACGGATAATGCCATATCACTAGCTGAAGGTTTGATACAATACTGTTGACGCCAATTGGAATTAAATACAAGCACACTAAGACTCTAGGAACGTGTTTTAACAGGCTTAAACCCAATAGTCTGTTCCTACAACAAGCATTTTCAACTCCTATTGACTACTGGGATTGAGAGTGCACAGTAGGCACTTAACATAACAAAGGAATGGGCCAAAAAACAGGAAGAGCTGGACCTAAAGGAAAATATTACACTTTGCTAATGGGGCTCCTACAGGGAAGTACAATAAGCAACTGTAGAAGATGTTTAAGAGGCAGGGTTATGGGGACTGTCACACTTTGAAATGACAAAAAGAATTTTTTCCAAAGTGGTGATGAAACAAACTCATAAATGAGTTATCAGTCAGTAGGCGGTAACAATTTATTCCCACATCCCAGCTTCCAAGATTATCAAATGTCTCGAGAATATCTGCTAGAATCTGAATTCAGGAAAGAAATAAGTGATGCCAGTAGGAAGAAGGAGGTCCTGTAAGCAGCTCATCTCCTCCTTAACACTCCCATTGATCAACGAGACACACCACCACTGGTCAGTTTATTGTACAGACTTGGATTCTTTTTGAACTCCTCAATACTTTGGAATGCTCCAAGTATCACAGATGCAAAGAATGATACACCACTGCTGGTTGCTAAACAAAATGCTGTCCATCACAAATTTGGCCAGTGATTCATGCACACTACTTCTCCTAGTACTGCGCCTCTCCCTCTCTTTATCTGAGAATGAAGCCAAAACCACACGAAAGCAACCCCCCCCCAAAAGGTAATCCCACCCTTCCTCGATCAAATAAAATAAGATTCAAGTAGTACAAAGCACAGCAGTCTGTCTGCTGAGCAACACGGGCTACCCTGGACACATCAACTTATTTCCTCTGTTGATATTGGTTCTCTACTGAATTTCTCCACCTACAACCACAATCTCCAGCAACAGATGCACTGCCTCAGAACTATGAGATAGACAGACGTCCAATAGGAGACCTCTGTGTATAGCAGAGACTGACTGTTCATGAGTTTCCGTATGTAGGTTATACAATTTATACTTGAGAGATAATAATTACCACAGGCATCATGACTTTCATAACTAATAGCTAAATTAATGTCTTTGATTTCACAAGCTTATCCTGCCCTGAGTGAGTAAAGAGCTACTATGGAGAAACTGTTTTTAAGGTACTCCTGCAGACAGCGAAGAAAGAGCTTTGCTTTCATTTTCTTTAATTGATAAGAAATATAGTGATACCTGGACAGATAGATGAATTTGTATTGCTCACAAAGGAATGCATGAAATGGGGACCATGAACTTTGAAGAGCTCAAAAAAGGACAAAACAAAGATTGAATGTCAATGAAAAAAAGCAGCTTCAAGAGAGTTGCCAAGATTGCATAAGAGATACATCAAGAATATAGATTATTATGGCTTGCTGTATCACTTAACTGATATTTATCCACATCAAAAAAGCAAAACCAAAACAAGGTAATTCTGCATAAACTGTCCCTGATCAAAGCAATTGTGAAAGAAGGGGAAACTGGAGGTCAGGCATAAGAAATACTTGTATTGTTATAAAAAATACTTAGCATTTAGTGTATATAGTGACCTATGTGCCACACAAAATTAGCTAGTTAATGCTGAACAGAAGATTTCTCCCCACTTCAAAAGTAGTGTATACACAACGGGGAAGAGAGGGAATTTCAGCTTCAAACAGCTTAGGCAAAGTGTCCCTGCCTTTCTCCTCATCATCCACCACAAAAGATGGCAGGGGGGTGATTCTTTGCTTTCCATTTATCCTTTCCTCATGCTAGACTTGAACAGGAGAACTGATGAGATTAGATATGCTTCTTGCATGTCTAGGATTATCCTGCCCACCAGCACTGTCATTGAGCTCTGGAAGTAGTATGAGGTTGGATGACTGGCAGTGGTGGTGGCAAGGAAGTGGATTCCCAACCTCACATTTATCATTCTCTTACAGTCCTGAGGGTGTGGGGGTCGGAAGAGATTTTGGCAAAACTGGCAAACTGCTGAGTCAATGTTTTTGACCTTGCACTTGACATGTAGGACGTCTGGTTTCAGCAAATGTTAAAGTACAATTGTAGCAGATTTGGTAGGTTCCAGAGTAGTTGATGGGTTTGTAAAGGTGCAAGTCAGGACTCTAGAACTGTATGGGCTGCTTGATCATTGGACTGGGCATGCCTATATAATCAAGGTAAGGAGATTTGCCCATTCATCTTCTGCCACTTGTGAGTCTATCTCCTCTCTTCTTCTTCCACCCAGCAGATGGCAACCCTTATAGCCCCTCCAGAGAACTATCAAAAGTACTAATTAGGCCTTTTTAACAATCTTAGAAAGCAGACTAAAGTTATATATTCCACACTAGGAATTATTGTATTGCTTCCTGTCAGATTTCAAGAAATATGAAGAGGTAAAAATATATTTTATTACTGAACCTCTGCAACTTTATCCTTCCTACCTTACATCAGACAACTGCCCAATCCTAGAGGAGGTGATTTGAAAAAGATTAGTTACTCTGGCTTTCAAAGGGGTAACACCCACAAATATTAAGAATCAGAGAGGTGCTGCCTTGCTTCACTTTCCAAAGGATTCTAGGCAAAGAAAGAAAATAAAATGTGTAGTAGGCACCACTGCTATTAAAGTAGAAATACAACTGATTGAGTCCTCATATCTTTGGCTGCTAAGAACAGCCAAACAGGTTGTATGGAGCACACTATCAAGGGTGGGGGGAGAGTCTCCCTGTTATTTCCCTGTGAAGCTCAAATTGACTTATGTTAGAGACCTGCAATACAGATCATCCATCTGTTTTTCTTGTTAGGTAGAAGAGATGATGAAAATACTTTGGTTTGACTACATCACTCAAGTTCTCTGCATCTGGCATATGTGTTTAAGTTTTGAGTAGATTCAGATCAATTCAACTGGATTAATAAATTTTAGAACTTGATCAGCAGAGTCAATTAGAAATTATTTATTTATTTCCCCTTAGTCCAATTCTGTGAATACTGTAAGACAATCTTCATTTCCACCTCTATTTTGTTTGCTCTCTAATTTTGGGGTCCCTCTCCTCTGTATTTACACAAAAAATAATTTAAAATGGAAACAAAGCAAAACTTAAATTACTGGCTAAAAATAGCAGTTTACATATGAAAAAATGATGTAGTATTTTTCCAGATATTTCATACTCTTATTATAAAATGCATAAACACCTGCAGTGTGGTCACAGTCCTCCATATATATCCATAATTGCACCAGTACTCTTCACCTGTGCAACTATCCAATTTGGAAGTGCAATGATACAGATGATTGAATGTTTCAGAGTTGTAGCTGTGTTAGTCCGGTTCAGCAAAACAAATAAGAAGTCCTGTGGCACTTTTAATTACTAATAAAATAAATGAATTTATCATTGGATTGCAGATGAAATAAGCTGCAACACTCTGGGCATGTCCCATTTGTTCTGTGTGGCACTGAAAAAATGGTTCAGAGAGCTACAGTATTTTGTAACACTTGAGCAAAAATCTCAAGCTTTATGTCCACTAAATATAATTATTTAAGGTATAAATGAGAATTAATTTTGATGAGAAAGATTAAGCTGTTAGTATGAAGAGAATACTATAAAAAATAGTTCCAAAGGGGCGGCCGTGTTAGTCTAGTCAGCAAACCAAACAAGAAGTCTGAAGGCAGTTATAGCTAACAAGTTTATATATTGCATGGATTTTCATGGCAGAAAATACCACTTGATAAGATGCTTTGAAGATGGGAGAACTTACAGAATGGGAGGAAATAAATGCATTATTTATTTCTTGTGCTTGAAGGTTGTTATGCAGGTAATCTCAATTCCAATTGAAGTGCACTTTAGTCTACACTCTGTTCAATTTTAATTATTTTGACTAATGGTGTTCACAAAGCAGGGGAGTAGCAAACTCCTGCTTTCTGGCTAAGTCTGTTACTCTCTGGGTGTGCCCATAGCTGCTCCTCTGCCTTCAGTGCTGCTGCTCATAGCCATCTGCTGCCAGGCGCTGCAGTGTGTGGGTGGACCACTGATGGCGAACTGGGTGGGCATGTGCCCATCCAGAACTGTGTCCTGTCACAAAGTCAACAAATTTCTGGTCACACAGATGGGGGGGGGGTGTGTAGTGTATTATATAGGTAATGTATATTGCATATCTACCTAAGGATGTACTTGATTTACTAAGAGCACACACAGCTTTTCCAGTAACAAAAAATAATCAGCTAAATCTGACAGAGATTACACCATTTCATTAAACATTATACTCACCAGTCTTTTATTACCTGGAATGGCTGGATCACAGCTCGCCGTGGTTTATATGGCATCATGTTACAGTTCACAATGATCTTTCTACATAGCAAAGCAATCAGGTGCTCAAAGAGGCATTAGCAAACACTCATCGCTAAAACAACTATATCCAATTTTTAGTTAGAATATTTGATCTGTTATAGAGAGTGAAATGGTTCAAGAAAAATCACCATGGGCACAGTACAAACTTTACTTTTTTCAAGAACAGGGGACACATTTAGGGAATCAAAATAGGCCTGTGGTAGATAAGTGTAAGTCCCATTTATCATTCTCTAATAATAGTCACCCTTTTATATAAGAAGTAGTCTGGAAATAGAGATTCTTACTAATATTCTGATTGCAATATAGTTTCCCAGGAGCCTTTGCTTCTCAGGCTTATCACGCAAACAGAGTCCCTCTGTTAATAAGCAATATAATTGGAAATTTTATATTATTTTCTAAAATTAAAAAGAAAATATCCTATTAGTTGAGCTTCAGCCACAATTAGGCCAGATAACACTGTCCCTGACATTGGATTAATTAAAAGAATTCTGGAAATTGTCTGCTTGCCAGACAATGCCATGTTATAACATAAAGGTTCAATAATTCCTAGGACTGGTAGCAGGTACAGACTTGAATCTCTAGGTCTCCAGTTGACATCTGATCCATATGTAACTCAGTGACTGAACAGCCATTGGGGTACATTTCAATGAGTTGATCCTTTCAGTCCAGCATCTAGTGGGTAAATGACCACATAAAATACTATAACAAGGTGCAGTCTCAGCAGAAAGACCCTGGAATGAGCCCACTAAACTGTAAAGCTATGTAATCTGGAGGAGTCAGAGGACCAGGAAATTCTGAGTTCAAATACAGGATCTGCCACTGACTCACTGAGTGATCTTGCATGAGCCACTTCTTTTCACTGTGCTCTCCCATCAAGAATTGTCAGTGCTGAAGAGGGGAAATTTTGTCAAGAAGAACTAGTACAATGGGATGTTTCAAAAGCAGGGAAAAATGTCCTGTAGCCATACCCATGAACTCCTGGAAAACATGTTTACAGAGAGTAGAATAGGTCACAGAAGTTACAGACTAGATATACATCACTGTGTAAAACCCAATCTTCTATACTGGTATGGTTACTAGTTATACCTGAGAAACCACTTAATGAAATCATAAGCACATGAAACTCAGTTTACTTTTTAGTCATAAAACACACAACTCATACTAGACTTGTCTAAAGGGCCACAGAAGATGCTGAACATTTTATGACACTATGAGCCTGATCTGGCATGATCTTGAATCACAATGAAAAGTAGATGAAACCTGAAGTTTTACAAGCATTTGACATAAAAATCAGGTTATATACAGCAATTTTACCTGTTAATTGTTAGCATCGGTTCTCATACAAAATCAAGCCTCTCATTTGTAGACCCATCCAAAACCACAATCAGTATTTGTCACTTGGAGTGACGGGCATTATAAAATCAACATCTTCCAAGTGATCTGGTGCATGCCAGATTCTCTCTCTGTTTGTGAATATTTTCTCAGAGTATTCAAAGTTTCCTTTATGTTTCACTATACCTTTGCATAGAAAATAATTGAGACTAGCCAACAGTAAATCTAAGACAACTAACAGGTTTAAGCACCAAAACTCTAATTACATAGATATGGCAACTCAGCAAATGTAATCTTTTTAGCGATGACCACAGAATGTGCACAGGACTCTAATGAAGTGTTACAAAAATGTTCACAGTCACACCGAAACCAAAAAGACTCACTTTTGAATAGAGCTGACTTCTTATCTCAGTTAGCAAAGTGTACTTGTTGATGGCTTACATATGAAGAATCCTGTATTATATCTAAATAAGTAGTGCATAGAATCAACACACTGATGAAAAAGTGAACAGTCTCCTCCACCAATTAATTCTCACTCAGCATCTCCTTTTACTCACTTATGATGTCAAAGAAAAGCTTGTCATGAGTGAGTATGCAATTATTTTCATGGTGAGTGAACATTCTACAGACTCTTTGGACTGTACATTGATTTCAGTGACTAAAGACTTTCTTTCTTCATCTGCAGGTGCATTACACATTGATGAGGTACTGAACAGAATAGCAGGGTTAAGAGAGTTATCAAACAGCTTTAGCAAGAAGCTGACCTAACAGAAGTGACAGTCCTTCAAATCAGTGCATTTCTTTTGCCTTCTTTAATAACATAATGTATCCTAATCATAACTGTCAAGGACTTGCATCTTTGTCACTCACCCACACTGCGATGGTGTACCCTGTGCAATTCTACATGGCTTCCACGCTGATTTCAGCAATTGTGAGAAACTGTGGATTGAGAAAAAACAAACAAGAAGTCCTGTGGTACTGCTAAAGACTAACAAGTTTATTTATTGCATGAGCTTTCATGGGAGAAAATCTCACTTTGTCAGACACTTTGAAGAAGTGGCATTTCCCACATGAAAGCTCATGTGATAAATACACTTGTTAGTCTTTAGCAGTGCCATAGGACTCCTTGTGTTTTGTTTTTTTTTGTTGAACTAGACTAACATGGCTACCCTTTGGAACTTATGTCCACAATGAGGCCTCCAAGTTGCAATGAGGAATGCAAAAATCCTTTTCAGCTCAGGCCAGTAAGCAGAAAATGCCATTTCCATCCTAATAAGCTATTTGGTAGTGACCAAAGCAGACCTGGAGATTCAGTAACTCCAACTTTGCAGCCACTGCCCACAGGAACAGGGAGTAGGAGAGACAGGACTAAGCTGTAAGAAGGAAGGGAAACAGTCCATCCCACTTCACAACACGTGCTCATCCTACATGCAACCAATCAATTCCAGTCATGGAGGCAGATGACCCTACTAATGGCTAGGTCCCTTACAATTCTATTTTTCTGATAGTCTGGGCAAGAACATGCTGTTGTTAGATAAGGAGGCATTCAAAAAAAGAGTGATACTTCTGGACTTAAATTATATTAAAACAGAAGATTTTAAGGAACATGAGCCATATCAGAATGCATGCCTGAATGACTTTGGCTAAATGTCCAACACAAGTTAACAGAGGTAAGACGTGCTTAAAACACCTTTTTGAACGTAGGCAAATGTACTAAAAGAAAGGCCAAATACTTATCTTAAACACAACCCTAATCCTTATTCTATTTTCCAAGTGTTATAATTAACTAACTCATTGTCATGAGAAAGTATGGAAAAGAGCAAATGCATAACTTGGAATAATCATGACTTATATTTAGACCAGGGGTGTCAAACTCAAGGCCCACGGGCTGGATGAGGCCCATCAAGGACACTGCCCCAGCCCATGGAGTGGCTGCCTGGGCTTTGTCTGGAAGCTGTCTGCAGCAGCAAACTCCAAAGACAGGCTCGCAGCACAGTAGGGCATGCTTTTGATTCACTCACTCACATGATCCGAGTCACAGCACAGGGAACCAAAGGAAGCACTCTAGCCAATCTCTGCTCAGCTCCGTTGTGGTCTGCCAACCAATCAGAGTCTGTGTCATAACAGGCGAGGCTGGCTCCAGAGAGCCACTGCATTGGCCCCATCCCAGCTGTTCAATGTCAGTCAGTCATCATGCTAATTTGAGTGACAGAACATTGAACAAATCACAAATAAAAAAGGAAGAAGTGGCTGGGGCCCACGTGGGAACAAGCCAGTCAAAGGCCAGCCAGGACTGAACCAACTGAAAACCAGCATTCTGAATGACTGACAATGACTGGACTGGGAGTGGGAGAGGCAGGAGCCCAGCTGGCTGCCTGTGACAAAGACTGATTTTTTTGCCTGCCACCAGGAGGTAGAGGAAGGGGGTCTGGGAGCTAGTGTGGGGAAGGGGAGTCCACAGGGCAGGGGAAAGGGAAGGTATTGCAGAGCCTGCAGAGTTGGGGAGGGGAAAGGGGAGCCCACACCACTCTGAACATGGAGCGGGAAAGGATTTGGGAAGCTGTGCAGCCACATGGCCTACAACAGCGGTCCTGCCTTCCAGTGTGCCCCCCCACACTGAATGAGTTTGACACCCCTGATTTAGACAATCAAGATATTCGATATGGAGCCTAAAGCAGAAACTTGCCTTACAATTCCATTTCACATAACTTCCTGCAGCCTGTTTCCAGACACATCTGTTTGCAATTAAAAATGAAATGGGTTATAATGCATCCAACCTAGCCTGGATCCTTCTGTGTGTCTCCAAGATCAAGATGTCAAGACTTTGGTCACTAAAGACATATACCAACATGCTAGGACCCCTAACTGGACAAGAATATCCCTGATGGAGTTTAATTAAAAGAAAGTAAAAGAGATTCTCCCATCAACCTCTTTTGAAAACTTAATGGGTTCTTTTTTTGTACATAGCAGTATGATTTAATCATTAATTTGATAAGAGCAGATCACTCAAACCACTGACTTATTGATCATATTTCAACTGCAATATCAGTAATGTATTGCAATGTATTTCTTCTAAAATTAGGCCAGGAGAACAATGTTCATCTAGCTAGCAGTATATTTTGCTTCACGTTATATTTCTTTTATAACTGTGTGGTTCATTTTTTTTTTATAATTGTATAAAAGACACACCAAAAGGGTTCAAATCTTCAATGCAGACCAAGTATGAGAAAAAAGTAAAATCCTTAATCATCTCTGAGCTTACTCTGTATTTCAATAACTTAAAATAAATCCATATTATTCTTGCAAGTTTCAAAAATAAGTTAATTATAATAAAATTGATCATAAAAATACCTGAAAAATTTTAGTGTTCTTCCAACTTCAGAAGATTTGCAGAACTTCAAAAATGTCTTTGATTAGAAGTTTTGCATGGAGAAGGTTTTTTTTTTGTTTGTTTGTTTTGTTAAAATAAGAGCTATGTTTTCAGTCATCAACTATTTTTATGCTGCATTAGACTATCATACCAAGTCATACAGTGGAGATAGACATGGTGTGTGGGTTCAGTTGTCTTTAAAATTATAGTTAGAACTGACTGAAAAATGTAATTCCCATGGGAAATTTATTGATTTTGAAATCTCATGTTCACCCAAATTGAGACAAAAAATAAAAGTCTCTGAATTTCTCAGAAAACAAAATATTCTAAATGTTTTATTTTGAAAAGGTTGAAATGATTTGTTTTGTTTTTACTTTACCACTTTAATTTTCATACTATATTGTGAATATTAAATTGTAAGCATTCCATTGGGGAAAAAATCTCTAATACAATTTTAATAAAAATACAATCTCAGAATACAGATAAAATGTAATCTAATTTATGCAGCTCGCCATGAAAAAAGAACCACAATGATTAATTGTGAATTAGTGTGTTCTGCCAGTAAGGAAAAAGATCCAATCTTGAAAATGCTTTTAGTGAAAATTCTCAAAGGTAATAAAAAAGACAGTAGAAGTACCCTAAGTTCTATTGATTTTCAATGGGTTTTGGACTCATAACAAAGAATGGGAATAAATGGTAAGTTTTTAATATAAAAGGTTTCTCCCAAAGTTCTTTGTTAGGATTGATATTTAAAATATTTATTAGAGATCTGCAAAAGTGAGTAGGAAATCAAATAGCAGTATTTTCTGAGGCCACAGACCTACCAAGATTACTCAAGATTTAGGAGGACTCAACAGGGTTTCAATGGGGACCTGTCTTTAAGGTCTGTGAATGGATAACATAGATAGATGAATACCATCAAAGTAAAGCAATGCACATTAGAAGGAATTTACACAAAAGTTTTGCTGGGTCCTAAATGTACCATAATGCTTAGCAAAGGAAATGACATTATTATGGGCAGCTTATTGAAGACCTCTGCTCAGTATGTAACCGCCCATAAAAAGCAGCCACAATGAGTAAAGCTGAAAATATTATAAGGTCATTATCATTTTCAAAAATATACCATCTTCCCACAGACTACAGTGTTCTGTTGCACAGAACTATACAGAAATAAAGGAAATGCAAAGAGGGGTGACAGTAATAGTCATGGAAAACTTCTGCACTGGGGGGGGGATTGAAATACTAAATGACTTTTGTGTGAGAAGGTGATGAGTAAGAGAGAGATATGCAAAATAATTAGTATTATTAAGCAGATCCAGTGGTCCTATTTTCCCTGATTCATAATACAAAAAAGGTCACATTCAATGAAATTAGAAACCAATATTTTCAAAATTGATAAAATGAAATTTTATGTAATACATAATTAGGAAGTAGAATTCATGCCACATACCATTGATTCAAGAGCTTTTTGGGATTCAAAGAATCAGATGTTTCTGAATAACAAAAATGGCTGCAAATTACATCGTATTTTTTTTTTAAACAGACTAGATATAAACTTTCATTTTGGGACATAAGCCACCATTATTTAGAATGAGGTAGGGAGGCATTTCCCCTATACAGAGATTATGCCATAGGTTTTTTCCTTTGTTGTTTCCAGTACTTGTCTTTCAAGCATGTGATACTGGGGTCAATCTCAAACACGATACTGAACTAGATAGACTACTGGCATGAGCCAATTTTTTAGAAATCATAAGTAATTTTAGATACCTAGGAATTGCATTTGGAATATCTGACCCCGCTGTCGTGCACAAAGACTGATATGTTTATTATCTTTCAAACCATATCTCCGATGACCTTGCTGACCAAACAGCAGCAGTGACTTTAGAATCAGTAAAAGGCAGCACAACTTTCCACTTGATTAGGACCAAAGTATTTTTTAATGTATTTATTCCTGGGATGAAATCCTGACTCCACTGACATAAATGGCAAGAACACACATTGAATTCAATGCGGGGTGGGGGGGTGAGCACAATTTCACTCCAGGTTTAAGCAGCTAAGAGTTCTGAAAAATTCTAAAACTTTAAAAAAGTGAGTAAATTATTGTAAAATTATTTTTTTTTTTAAAAAAAGCTTCATCTGCAGTAAATCTATTACAATAGCACTTAATCACCAAAGCCACTGACTAGGATTCCATTGTGCTAGGCAATGGACAAAAGAACAAAATACAATGCCTGAACCCAAAGAGCTTCAATCTAAGTCTAAAACAAAAACACAGTGCTATTCCAATGAATCAGTTTCATTCCAGGGGGAGGGGGGAGGAACGACAGGAGGATTGGTTAATGTTATACATCTCCATTTGTCAAACCACCTTGAAAAAACCTGTTTTGTAGTGTATGTGAACTAGATCATGTACAAAATGAACTAGATACTTTTTTGCTTTTCAGTGTAAAAAAAAGTGTTAGTTTTATAATTAAATGGAAAAAATGTTAGTATTAATTAGAACTTAAATCAACTTCTTCCAGCTTCCAGAAACAAACAGAACTCAAGTGCATTTTAATTAACTAGTTCTCTTCAATCATTTATACGGTGTTGATTTAAATAGGGAAATGGTCCTTTTATGCATTTTTCCATTTGATTGATATTTTTATTTTTTAATATGAGAGGGTTTCTGGTAGTTTGGGTTTTTTGAGTGATTAAACGAGAAAGAACCATCAGATAAATATTTGGAACTCATGTGGGAAACAAAATGTATTTTATTCCTTTTTTTTTTTTTTTTTTTTTTTTTTACTTTTATATCAAGGATGTTTTAAAGAGGCCCTATGATGACAAAAATCTTAGACAATGTACTTCTACACTACACATTTGGTGTAAGGTGCTGGCACTGATTTCCTTTATTCGAGATACACTATAAAATTTCAGGGCCCTATCCATCCGAGCTCAGCTCTCTGGATCATGCATCTGTGAGAAAAGGGATGTCACAGATATTATAGACTGCATAATTCCTAACAAGGAAGACAATTTGCAATCACCACCTTTCTTCACCAGATTCACTCAATTTACCACAAAAGGCTACTTGTAGCAGTGGTAAAGATTTTTCTATCTGTTCTTATGTAATTATTTTTTTTCAAATCTTAAAAGGAAAATTTTGGTTTTGCCAGAATGTTTTGGTTTTCCAGAGTGAAACTCAAAATCAAGTATATTTGACCTAAATCTCAATATTCATGTTTTGTACTTTGCTTTGAATCATTAAAATATTTTTTTTCAACCAATGCCTTATGAGAGTTGTACTTTGGGCCTACATTTTCTCCTACTTGCCACGTTTTAGGGGCTACTGCTTGTTCCCATAATGTAATTCAGGTTTTTTTCTGACTAACCTAGTACATAATGGGAACCACTTGACTGTCATTCTGCCCATATTCATATGGGAGTGTAATCTCATTGGGAAGCCTCACTCATATGGGCTAATTGGAACATGAGGCTCCTGAATATAAAAACCCATGAAGCAGTGTGCCATTGCAGGAAAGTGAAAGTGAATATTAAAGTGACTGAAAGTGAAGCAATTCACATTAGTTTAATAAACCAAAAAGCCAAAATCATTTTGATTTCAGAAATGAAGTGTTTCACTTAGATAAAACATGTTGAAAAAGATGTTTTGACATTTCCAAATGAATTGAAGTGTTCAGAATTCCATCCTTTGAAATATTTTAACATTTCAACTTTTCATCTCAATCTGGATGAAAAAAATCACGGTAAAAATGTAGAAATTGCCTGAGAGTTGGAAATTCTGAATTTCTCTTACTTCTAGAGACTCTCCCTTCCCGATTATTAACCAAACTCCTTAAAATCCCCAAAGTTTTGTATCTGATCAAGAAGTAGTGTTATTGGAGATACATACATATGACAGGTCAGCCAACACCCCATCTGTCTTGGCTGTTCAGAACCAAGATAATTGCAACAGAATTTTAAATTGGGGACTTCATATATCATATTATAAAACATATATAAATTTATCTGGTTAATGTAATAGAAAATATATTTCACAGTTACAGTGTAGAGAAACTGGCAGCATTTTAGTGGATATTGATTAGTATGCATTTCTTGCGGATGCCTTTGTAGTTCTGCAATAGCAGATGAATTGTATGATGCCAGAGGCCTGCTGAGTGTGCTATTTAGAGTTTAAAGAATAATTGGACATACCAAAATGGATATTCACCCTTCTGATTTAGAAATAATGATAGCAGGAGATGCTTCAACAGAAAGATATCAGAGAAGTGCAAAATATTTTAGAAACACCAATGAAGCAACCGATCCTGTTTGACAGTGAAGTATTATTATCCTCATCCTATGGATAGGATAACCGAGTAAGGAGAAAATATAGTACCTTCACAATGGCCTATGGTAAGTCTGCTTCAAAGATGAGAATGATACCTGTGTCTTTCAACCTGAAGCCATGTACTTTTCATTAATAGATGAAGAACGTTTCTCTCCTCCTTCCTTATTTGCAGTACCAGAATAGCAATTCACACCTGAATGAGACCTTAAAGGACCGCTTTGCATTGTCATTTCTCTATCCCTCCTACAGGAGCAATTTCCACAAACAAGTGACCTCACAAAGGACAACGACTCTTTAAAATTCATATAATGTGCTTCACCAAAGAGAAATGAGTGACCAATGGAGTAATTGTCCCTATAACAGCAGAAGATAAACAAAAACCACCCCATCTCTGCCCAGAACAATTTCTGCTCAGCACACCAACTTAGCTTCCTGGTTCTGCAACCTTTTAAACCTTGACCCCAGAAGAAGCACTTCACATCCTTTATGCCCATCACACTCCTAATGTCCATTACTGCTCAGTCAAACTCTACAACAAAAGCAAAATGGCCAAGGTATTAAGTATTATAAATATCACAATACAGAGCACTTTCCTACAGTCAAGTCTTAGCTAAAAGAAACATTATAGAGAGTATGTATGGAATCAAGCTCCATCTATATGCCAATTTACTGAAAATTATACATTAACCAAATCCCAAGAGTCTGAAAATGCAAATTTGCTATATTTCAACTTAACTTGAGTATTTTTATGGCCCCCCATCATGGTGACTGGATTGGCTCATGACTCCAAGTGCCAACTTCAGGGCAGACTGTCAAAAAAGCAGGACAGAAACTCGCAAAATAGATACACATTCTAGAATAAGATTTAACTCACCCCTACCAAGTTCAAACTCCTAACTCATTACATCAGTCTTATAATGGAGCTATTGTCCTCTTGAGCATTCCAGCCTATCCTTCTGCCCAGGCAACACGGTCACTTTACACACACACACAAAGAAAAAAAAATCACAATAATATTCAGGTTATTCCAAGTCCCAGATGCCAGGTCAATTGTACTCAGACCTAAAAGCAAAGATAACACTGTACCCAATCCTGCAATAAGCCAGCTAAAGATTAACTAAGGAAAGAAATAAGAGTTATTTACAAGGTTCAATCAGGAAACACACACAGTTCTAGATTTAAAAAATATATATGACAAATGAGGCATTGTGCATCATGTAAAGACAGAGGCTTATAGTACATACACATCATCTATCTATCATAAGCTTCTATAATAAATTGCACCATTACAGTCAATCTATGCCATGCAACATGGGGATCACTTACTTATGTTTAAGAATCTTCGCTGTTCAGCATCCCAACTGCATGCAAAGACTGAGTTTGTCCTTGTTGGAGAATCCCAGAATACAAGCTGATCAGATGAGCTCATGCTCAGACCTCTCCTTCCCAAGGGAAGCAAGGCAAACAAACAAGGCCTCTGTCTTTTATTTTGTCCCATTCTGTAAGTTCCCCCATCTTCAAAGCATCTGACGAAGTGGGATTTTCTCCCATGAAAGCTCATGCGAAAAATAAATGTTAGTCTTTAAGTGCCACATGACTCCTTCTTTGCTTATTTTACTGAACTAAACTAGCACAGCTACCTCTTTGCATCTTGTCTTTACATGATACACAATGCCTGATTTGTCTTCAGTGGACCATACTGTGTGCAGGATGAGCACTTTACATTGATGCTACTTCTCCTGTTTGGTAAGTCACACAGTTACATAGGTTTAAGATACAAACACTTTTTACCATGGGACACAGATATTATAGGTAGTATTAATATTCTGCATCCTACAAGCATTCCATAAAATATAAAATATTAAAACACATTCATATAAACACTAATATCTATTTTAATTGCATTAACACAGAGGCAAGCTAGATGGAATTCCTGCTATGCATTTGTCAATGTCCAGCGAGACCTCATGAGCTGGCCCCTGCTTCGTTAGCATCACACCCTCTTTTCCATAATAAATGAGAGCCCAACAGTCTTATGTATTGTCGGGTAGGCAAGTGGTGGTGTCCCCATTGTAAAAATGAGAAACAGGTATAGAGAAGCTAAGTGACTTGCCCCAAGTCTCACAGGAAGTCTGTGACAGAGCCAGGGCTTTTATACAGTTTTCCCAAGTCCAAGATAACATGTTTCACACTGAACCTTTCTTCCTCTATTTCTACAATATTTTACCAGCATTCCAGAAAACATCGAATACTGGTCTGAACATTGTAAATACTTTCATATTTATTCCTTTTTATTTAGAGAGGTCATGAAGTAGACAGTAGAACTGATCAGTTTCAAAAGATGGATGGAAAAGTACAGGACCGCAACTGGAGAACACACTGACCAGTTTGCAAATTGAGGTTACTGCCTTAATGTTATCCAGAGTCACAACAGGCTACTTAAAAACATCCACTAAACAACATCACTGTATGGCAGTAAAACAATCTGGACTGTTGAAAGGTTAATATTCATTTCATACAGTAGCATGTACCATTAAAGGAACTACAGAGAGAACTGTTTATTAGTCTTCTCATCACATTGCTTCCAGAAAAATATTTCTTAAGCCTCCAGGAGTATTTTTCCGACGACTACTTAATCTCCATAAATTGAGAGTTAGCACTGCATCAAATCTAGTTGCCATCAATCCCTGTTGTCTGCACCGTAACAGAAAAAAATATGCATTGTGCTTCTCTGGAGGCAAATTACTTTTAAAATCAAATCAATACTGTGAAATAGTGGAATTTATAACAACCTTATATGCAGATCTACAGAAGTCGATAATAGAAGCAGTCATCATACTGCATCAATATCCTGTCAACATTCTCAGAATGTAGTTAAAAAAAAAAAACAAAAACAAAACCTCCAGCAATATATGACCTTCATTTTTATGTGGCAGAAATCTTAAATCTACTGTTATTGCTGTGATGAGAAAACTGTGGCAATACACTGCAGCAAACAAGGTTACTTGTCTCTTATTTTTAGAAAATTTTAGTGCTGTTGAAAGGTGACAGATTTCAGGGCACTGAAATTGAAGTCCTCTATTTATCCACAGAAAAGGTACACCACAGATACTGTACTAGACAGACAGGAAAGTGGCTTCAGATAAAACAAGTATTTATACATGTAAGCAATCACAGAGGTTACAGAACAGGAGACTACACTTAGAGCAGAAGCTGAGGATTTGAACATGTGTGCTTGATATTCTCTCTCTCTCTCACACACACAAATTCATAACATACTGCAATTCTCATCGAGTACACAAAAACACAGAAACAGAAATTGCCATACTATATCACATCAGTGAGCCTAATAATTCAGGATCCAGTTTCAGACATGGACAATCCTATATGTTTCAGGTGAAAGCACAATAAATAAATCTTTTAGTGGATAATTATGGAACAGCTAACTTTTACAGGAAGCTTCTTCCTTACTTCCTTTAATTAGTGTTTAGCTTATCTCCATTAAGCATAAGGGCTCATATCTTCACTAAAATTAAATGTCTCAATTTTCTGTATCACTTTAGACCAGAAATAAACCCTCACTTATATTGTTATACTTAAAAATGTTAGCAGCAGTCTTCAACCACAGACTGGCAAAAGAGAATGGGTTTACTGAACACTCTTAATTCAGATGAAATGAGGAAGCAATTAAATGCCTGTTTGTTTAGTGATAGCTAAAATAATAGATGCCATCACCCAAGGCATGTGGGCCAGTATGAAGAGGCTTTTGCAGAAGTTAAGCCATGTAACCCAAGGGATTTCTCTGGAGACAATGCACATGAAAGAGCCGACACACTGACTGGAAAAAGCCATGGATGCTTGAGTACATGAAAAAAAAGGAACCAGAAATCATGAAGAAAACCAGCAGACAGATAGGGAAGCAGTGTTCTCTGGGAGGAAGCCAAGAAGTCAAGGTTCCTTTTGCCCAGAGTATTTGTGAAAAGGCAGACTTTGATTTCTGAAGATGGAAACTGACTCGTTTGTTTCCATTGTGTTTAGAGTACATTCTTTTTAAACAAACAGGAATACACCAGTTCCAGAGGGATAGCTGTGTTAGTCTAGTTCAGTAAAATGAACAAGGAGTCATGCGGCACTTTTAAAGACTAACAAATGTATTTATCACATGAACTTTTGTGAGTGTAATCCCACTTTGGAGCATCTGATTTCTAACATCTCTCTCTCTGTCTAACATAGGGGTGGGCAAACTACAGCTCTCAGGCTGGATCTACCCTGCCTGAGGGCTCTGTCTGGCCCACTGCCCACAGCCGGATCTCCTCTCCTTGCTTTATGCTACTCCAGGGCTGGTTCGCCCACACATCCCCCACCTACTCTCTGCCACCCCTTCCCCTCTCCAGCTGGTTGTGTGCTGATCCAGGGCTGGCTCTCTCCCCCAGTGCTGCCCCCCCCAGCCCTCCACTGACTCTCCCTCCTAGAATCCCCCCAGCTTTCCATCCCTACCACCTGGGGCCAGCTTTCTCCCCAGCTCTCCGCCACCCCACTAGGGCCAATTCTGTCCCTCCGCGACCACCCAACTCTCCCTCCACCCCCCTGCCCTGGGGCCCACTCTCCACTGCCCCCTGTATGTATTGTTGCCCACCCCATTCTACCAATAGAACAAACATTGCAGTATAGGCAATGCGTGTAATGTAAATGTGACTGTCCTTATGCATATAAATGGCATCTTCATTTTGTATCCTACTAAACTGTTGGCCTGTGTGATCACTAGTAGTGAGAATATCTTTGTTTTCCTAGCACAATATTAAAACGAATATCAGAGCTTTTCTTCACATGATCTTTTACAATTTTAACTGGAAAACAGACAGCATTTTAATAGGACAAATACACAGTAAAACCCATGTTAATGTTCAGCTCTTACTCAAGAACCTCAAAGAGGTTTACACACACTAAAATGGATATACTCCACTTATGCTGTTTATTTCCTGCACTTCCACCACTTAACTACTGAGAACTGACAAGCCATTGTCACTGTATTGCTATTTCTAGTCAACTTCCTTTTGCAGGGCTCCCTAACCAAATTGACTTTGCTAACACTTGCCCTCCTTCATCCTGGCATGTGTATATATACCTCTCAATTGCAGTTTCCACTTCTTGCATCTGTCAAAGTCACTTGGAACCTATGAAAACTTATGCCTGAAGAAGTTTGTTAGTCTTTACAGTGCAATAGGACTCTTGCTGTTTTTGCTGTACACAGACTAACATGGCTACCCCTCTGGAAATTTAAACCATTATCAGGTATTGTCATTACTAGCAGGCAACATTTCACTGATAAAACAATTGTCCTGGGTCCTTTGGTTTAAAGTGGATTTCAATTCAATGCATGGGAGAAAAGCTCACTTCATCAGATGCTTTGAAGATGGGGGAACTTAATGAATGGCAAGAAATAAATGCAGGGCAGTGTAAGCCATGAGATCAAGTCATACTGTAATAGTAAATCAAAGCAGTTGTTAAGATTCAAACACTGGGGAACAGTACATAGAGGAAGATGAGGTCAAATCATCTGTTGTAATGAGATAAAAATCCCAAATCCCTATTGATCCCCAAAGCAACACAGTTAAATTTGCAAATAAATTCGAGTTCTGCAACTTTGCTTTGAAACCTTGAGCTGTTATTCATTGCCTGAGCACAGCAATTAGTAAATCATTGAAATGCTCACCCACCAGTTTTAGAATGTTGTGATTTCTGATGTCAGATTGGTGCACATATATTCTTTTGCACACAGACTGGCCTGTTTGTTCAATATATAAGGCAGAGGGGCATTTGTGGCACATGATGGCATAAATCACATTGGTGGATGAGCAGGTGAATGAGCCTTTGATGGAGTAGCTGGTCATATTAAGTCCTGTAATAGTGTCTTTTGTGCAGATATGTGGGCAAATTTAGCATCATGGTTTGCTGCAGGGATATGCGACTGCTTTAATGGTTCTGTTCTTAGGTCTGTAGTTGCTCATGAATATCTGCTTAAGCTTGGGGGCTGTCTGTAAGGAAGGAGAGGTCTGTCTCCCAAGGCTTGAGAGACTGATGGATTGTCTTGTAGAACAGGCTGTAGATCTTTGATGAGGGGCTGTAGAGGTCTCACTTGGGGGCTGTAGGTGATGATCAGTGGCATTCTGTTGTTTTCTTTCTTGGGCTTCTCCTGTAGTAGTTGACTTTGAGGTACCCACCTGCCTCTGTCCATCTATTTCATCACTTCTGCAGGTGGGTACTGTAGTTTTAAGAATCCTTGGTAGTGATCCTTAAGGCATCAGTCTCTGTCTGAGGATCAGTGCAAATGCAGTTATATCTTAGGGCTTGGCAGTAGACAGTGGACCGTGTTGTGTGTTTTGGATGAAAACTCAGAGGATGTAAGTAACTATACCAATTAATAGGCTTTGGTACAGGGTGGTGCTTACGTACTAACATGTACTATTAACATGTGCGTATATGTGTGCATGCATTTTCAGGGTCTGTGTGCGTCTTGCTGTGTTTGTGCTGTTATTAGATTGGCTTGTCCCTGCTGTCAGTGGGTACGTGATGAGTTAAGCTGACCTAGGGCAAGAAAAGTGAGTGGTATTACCCTGAGCTTAGTGTCCAGTGTCTTTACTTTCCCTTACAATCAGGCAAATAAACAGAGGGGCTTTCTCTCACAACAGCAGCTTGTAATCCATCTTTGTGTAGGATGCTGGTGTAAAGAAGTTATACATCCATAGTGGCTCAGACGGTGTTTTCTGGAAGCTCACCAATAGCCTAGATTTTTCTCAGGAAGTCTGTGGTGTCTTGAAGATAACTAGGACTGTTGGTAGGATAGAGTCTAAGGAGGGAGTCCACATGGCCAGATAAGCCTGCTGTACGCGTGCCAATTCCTGAGATGACAGGGCATCCAGGGTTTCCCTTTTTGGGGATTTTTGGTAGTAGATAGAATATCCCAGGTCAGGGTTCTGTTGGTGTGTCTTCATTTCTGTGCTGCCTTGGGGAATTTTTTGAGTAGGTGGTGTAGTTCCTTTTGGTATTCCTCACTGGGGTCAAAGAAAAGTGGTGCAGAGAAGGCTGTGTTGGCAAGTTGTTTATAAGCCTCTCAATCATAATCTGGTTTGTTCATGACGACGACAGGACCTCCTTTGTCAGCCCCCTTAACAATAATATCAGAGTTGTACTTTTAAGCTGTGGTTGGCATGGAATTGTCCACAATTTCAGCCTTTGCATGGTGGTGGAAGCAATCACTATAGAAGTTTAGTCTGTTGTTCTGATCACTGGGAGGAGTTCATGAAGAATATTTCTTCTTGAAGTGCTAGGAGGAAGGTATCTGTAGGTCACTGCTTAGATCATTGGTGTGGTAGAAATATTCCTTGAGTTTGAAACAACTAAAGTAGGTTTTGGTTTTTTTTGTTTTTTTTAATTTCCTCTCATTCTGTAAGTTCTCCCATCTTCAAAATGTCTGCCAAAGTGGGATTTTCTCCCATGAAAGCTCATGCAATAAATAAATTTGTTAGACTTTAAGTGCCACAGGACTCCTTGTTTATTTTGCTGAACTAGACTAACATATCTGCCTCTTTGGAACTTCATTTCATTGGGAGATCACTTCAGCCAATAACCCTCTATCATCACCCCTGTATGGCTACACTATGGAATTTCACCTCACCACAGAGATAAAGAGATCACAGAGAAGGCAGCTAGTCTCCACATTCAAAATGGAGTTTTCATCTTGGAAAAAATACACAGCATTCATGTCACACAAAAATCATCTACTGTAAATACAATCTCAAATAATCACACCTTGTTTGGATAAGAGGTAAGTGCAACCTGCATACACATGATTAAATGAAGGTACTGTATAGGTACATTTTCAATGGGGTATATGGAACTTTGGTATCTAGTTCTCTCTTTAAGTCTGGTAATGTTAAATCCCATTTGAATTGTAGCTCCTAGTCCCTGCTCTAACCTCCACTCATTTCTTCCTCTGAGAAATTATAGCAGGATGACAAAAACTGGTCTTTAAAGTGGTTCTCAGGACATGAATAATTTCAGACATCTCAGATTTCAAATGGCAGTTTTGTTTTATGTGCTTTTCACAGAGCAGAATTTAATCTAATTGAATTTCCTAAAATTAAAGATCTGAGCAGCTCCTATTTTCTAGATGCCTCGATTTAACCAGCATAGGAGAGGAATCAAACCAATATAAAGGCCTAATCAAAACCCCACATAAATCAAGAGCACTTTCACTGCCTTTGTGTCAGGAATAATACAACAGTTACTGGCCATACAAACATTCCCTGAGGGAGACCAGTGGGACATTCTCTGAGCTGGATCAAAGTAAATCTAGTATTCCCTGGTGAACAGACCTTACCACTTGTAAACATGGTGCATGGTCCAGATGTTGGCTAGCAGCTTAGAGTCTGATTCTTCATGGTGTACTACTGAGTGCTTCCAACAAGTGACCGTGACAGTGTTAATAATATGAATTAATGGCAAAGACTGTATGTGACACATACTTGGCATCTTTTCCTTAACAGGTTTTTAGAGAGATCATCTCTTTTTGCTTGTCTTTTTTATAAACTCTTCAATTGCACAGGGTAGATTAAACCATAGGCTTCAATACTCTAAGTTATTTTTTAAAAATATTCATACATTGCCAACTAACAACAGATTATTTTCTCTTATTTGATTTAGATATTATGATACCATTAGCACTTGTAGAGGCTCTTTATGCCACAAAAGTTCATCTTCTGGGCTTCATAGTACTGGAAGACTGTGGCCAGAATGCAAAGAGGAACCTCAATTAACCTAGAAGAAACACAAATCATTTACCAAATCGGCTTCTAACCCAAATATATTTAGCACATTCTTTTAAAACAATGTGCAAATCTTGAAAAAGTGGTATTTAATTTAAGAGAAAAGAAGGAATTTAAAGAAATACAATCTTGATTTTTAGAGACACATGACCAGTGCATAGTTTAGAGTGTTTAATCAGCTCTCTACAGAGATATAAATATGCACATCAGAAGATATGATTTTTAAAAAATCATATTTAAATAAACTTGTAGTTTTAGCAAATAGTGTGCAAGTGTGACAGAAAAGAAAAACTTTTAAAAATGGCCAATAAATAAATAAGTACTACAATACTCTACATTACTTCCATTGGCATTCATAGATTTTGAGCAGTCTGAAAAAAATTCTGTAAGAGACTAAATCATTTAAGGTTGTAAATAATTTCCTCCTACCAATTTCACCTATCTAAGGAGATATGAGTTGTGTCCAGGCACAAAACTGATACTGCGAACACTAAGAAATTTAAGGTGTTTTTTTTTTCTTTTTTTGAAGAAAGGCAGATCTTTTTTATTATAGCTATGAAAGCTGTATTCTTAATTCACCTTCACTACTTTACTATATTGACACACATTATATAATGTACCCAAACTTGTGTGCAACACAATGTTTACTGATACAAGACACTCAAAATCCAGAGCCAACCAAGATCTGCAATAATAATAAAGAGGAAACATAGGGTTGGCAAATTATATCTATCTTCAAATAAAAATATTTTTTCTGACTTCAGCCTAGGATGAAAACATCAAGGATATCAATTTTAAGGCTGAAGCCACACACTCAGCTCTACCCCTTATGACTAGCCATATTCCAAGAAGTATACGGCTAGTCCTCACTTAGTGACCTACTCGTTTAGTGACCCCTCGGAGTTATGACCAGCTCTCTGACGAGTTGGTATTATGGCGATGTACGAGAACTCGCATCAACTCTCTCAGATTCATCTCGTTCCCGCAGTCAGAACTAGCGTTTTTTGTCTATGTATTTTTACTTTATTGTGCACCCCAAAGTACAAGATGTTGGTGAAAAGGAAGAGCATGACTTCACCTGGAGAAAGCGCCAAGAAACAAAGGAACGCTATCGATCTTGAGACAAAAATGAAGATAATAAACGAATATGAAGCTGGTAAGAAAGTTAAAGCGATAGCACGTGACTTGGAGCTGGCGCATTCAACTGTATCAACGATCTTGAAGGATAAAGATCGAGTGAAAGAAGCAGTGAAATCATCAAAAGGATATAAAGCCATAACAACTAGGCAGCAGAAAGGCCTCATTCACGAAATGGAAAAATTACTGGCGATATGGTTTGACGACCAGATACAAAAAAGAATGCCAATGAGCCTTTTAATAATTCAAGCAAAGGCACGCAGTATCTTTGAAACATTGAAAGCGCGCGAAAATGAAGAGTCAACGGAAACATTTACGGCAAGTCATGGATGGTTTCAACGTTTTCGTCGGAGATTCAACCTTCATAATCGAAGTATCAGTGGTGAGGCGACAAGCGTGGACATAGAAGCATCAGAAAGATTTGTGGATGAATTTGACGAAATGATCGAGAAAGGCGGGTATCGTCCAGAACAGATCTTTAATGCAGACGAAACTGGACTATTTTGGAAAAAATACCCGAAAGATCCTACATACACAAAGAGGCTAAAGCAATGCCCGGTTTCAAGGCTTTTAAGGACAGGGTCACGTTGTTGTTGGGAGGAAATGTCGCTGGATTTCAGTTAAAACCTTTTCTCATCTATCGTTCTGCAAACCCACGTGCACTGAAACAGGTTAGTAAGCACACGCTGCCCATTTACTATCATTCAAATAACAAAGCATGGATGACGCTATTTTTATTTGAGGACTGGTTCATGAACTGCTTCATACCCTCGGTCAAGCATTACTGTCTGGAAAACGGTGTTCCCTTTAAAATTATCCTCCTACTTGATAACGCCCCAGGCCACCCCCAGCATCTTGATGATCTACACCCTGATGTAAAGGTCGTGTATCTGCCTAAAAACACAACTGCTGTGTTACAACCAATGGACCAGGGGGCTAGCTCTACGTTTAAAGCGCTATATTTGCGCGGAACGTTTTCCAAAGCGGTAGCAGCAACAGAAAATGGTGAAGTAACCCTGCGCGATTTTTGGAAATCATATAATATTTTACACTGCATAAAGAACATTGAATCAGCTTGGGCGGGAGTGACAGAAAAGTGCATGCAAGGCATATGGAAAAAATGCCTGAAACGTTTTGTAAATAATTTCGAAGGGTTTGAGAAAGATGAACATATTGATGTCATAAATAAAAAAACTGTGGAACTTGCTAATGTGCTTAATTTAGATGTTGAAGATATTGAAGAATTAGTGGAATACGTCGAGGGAGAGCTAACTAATGAAGATTTAATAGAGTTGGAAGCGCAGCAGCACTTGAAAGAGGAGGAAGAAGAAGAGGAGGAAAGAGTGGAAGAAGTACAAAAGAAGTTCACTGTAAAGGGGTTAGCTGATGTCTTCTCCAAAGTGAATGCAGCGATGTTAGAACTAGAGAGTATGGACCCGAATGTTGAATGGTTCACGAAAGTGGAACGACAAATGAATGAAATTTTACGATGCTATCGTGAAATTTATGAAGAAAAAAAGAAAATTACAACGCAGACCACACTAACGAGATACTTCTCTAAAGTTCCATCCAGGACTCCTACCCCTACCCTTACAAGTCCTTCCATTTCCTTGCCATCATCTCCTTTACCAGGGCCTTCTACAGCTCCTGATAACCCTGCTGATCTCTCCAGCGATGACATTGATGACCCCCCTGCTGCTGAACCACACTTTGAAGGATTTGATGAGTAAAAATGTCAATGTAATCTGAATGTTTATTTTCATATTTCTTTGGTACATCATTTTTATAATTTTTGCTGATTGCATTTTTATGTTCTGTAATACAGTATGTAAGGAGTTATGCCAATAAAACAGAGTTATCACGATGGAATTTATTTTAGGCCTTTTCTTTACAGTACTATTCAGAATATTAAAAACGATTACCTGTATTTACAGTACACTATGCAAACTAAGTTCAGTACATTAGAGCTTAAAACATTTAAAATATATATTTAAAATGTTATAAATGATGCAAAGGTGACATTAAAACTATCTACAGATGGTTGAAAAACCCTCTACCAGTAAAGTACATTATGCCTGAAATACCAGTAAGGGCTGCTCCTCATTTAGCGACCAATTCGTTTATCAACTGGGTTTCAGGAACGGAACCCGGTCACTAAGTGAGGACTACCTGTATGCTATATTGCTGTGCAAATACAACACAATACTGCTTTTATGCAAATTCCTTTGACATAATTTTGAAAATATCAAACCTTCCCAGATCTTAAATAATAGGGCAAAAGGCATTATGCAGGAGAGAAGGAAAAAGGAAGGGAATTCTATAAATTCTCCAGTGCTTTATGTTTGGGAGGGACAGGAGGTGGTCAGAAACTGCTGTAAAAAATGGTGTGTATGGGGGGGGTCAGTTTGGCAACACAGACTTATCCCAAAGGAACATGAGGGTGGAGAGCTTTATAAGGTGCAAGTCCTGGTGTTAGAAACCCTTTCCCCATGCCTCCGTGATAGAAGCCCTTTCCCTACACAGCAACCACCTCATTTCCCTTGAGATGCGAATATCAGGTTGGGTTTGGACCAGCTGTGGGCACTGTGTTAATCACTTTTTTTTTTTTTTTAAATGAAGGCTGGGAAGGAATTTTTCTCTGATCATCAGATTGGCTGTGGTTTTCCCACCTTCCCCCACACGTGTTGGGAGGATCTATTATGGTGAGGAGGAAAATGGGTTAGGCTATATGTTAACTTATAAGTGCAGGTCAAATGCCCAAGTGCAGGTACTCCATAAGGAAGACATCCAGGAACCAGATAAATGGCCTAGCAAAGGACTTAAAAAGCAGGTGCTGAGCAGAACTGGAAGCAGGACTTTGGGGCTCCTTTGCTTGGTACACAAGGAAGCCAACACTCCAATCCCCATTAATCCTCCTATGAGGAGGATAAATGGTAAAATCCAAGCCGTGGGTTGGCTCAAAGACCTGGATAGAAAATAAAGGAGTAGATGGATGCCCCAGACAGTTATCTTAATGAATATGGAGTTCCCTGCACTGCACACTTATCTGCCAGGTAGTTCCAGATATCTAATATTAAAGTTGCAGCCTAATTAAATCCATATCAAGGGTCTGCTGTCCTTCTTTTGGTATAGCTGAAAAATGTAGGATCTCCATTTTTCACGCTCCAAGCCTTCTGCTGAATTTCTAAGTTTGACATATCATGGTATGCAAGATTACATCTGAGGATATAGTCCTCTTCCATTTAGAACTCTCATTTAATATGTTAACTGCAGAATCAGATCTATAATTTTTAAGCCTCTGATACTCTCAGTACAACATAGGACTCACAATGCAATTCTACCTACAGCACAATTAAGCTAGAATTACTATTTATTTCTTAGTGGCAAATCCTGAGACATACTGTAAGCCTGTTACATCTTTAATGTCAATCAGCATTGCAGGTGCTCAGTTTGTCTCAGAAACTGGCTTTTATAAAGCACATTTATTTTATCATTGCTGCTACTGAACATTTATGTTTAGATTCAGGAAAGCACTTCAGGTTGTACTCAAGTCCTTTTCTTGAATTGTCTTGAATTAACACATACATTTTCTTATGAAAGTAGACTCATTTCACAGTAAACATTATTGTCTCTACATAGCTCCTTGGGATTAACCTACTATATTTTATGGTGATTACCTCTATGTATGGGGCATTCTGCGTTTTAGTGAAATTTTACATGTCACACATCATCTTCCCCCTTGATTGTGGTCAAACTGCCTGCATCAAACTAACTTCCATCACCCACCATTTAATCCAGAATGCTTTTGCACAAATCAAGAGTCCTTTCGGTCATTTTGACCATGCCATTTGCCTCTTAAGACTCAAGGCGGTTGTGACACATTGGTTACAACTGGATTACTCAATGTAGTTAAAGTTGCCTGTATTTGTTTACCTTTCTGAGTCGGAAGCTCTGTTGTATTATCAAATTCATGTTATGTTGAGTTTCAAAGCTCAAATTTCTTCTCTTTGCTTTCAAGGCTCTGTATTATACAGACCCTGACTATAGTTTTAACTAGGTTTCCTTCCTCATTTCCCTTATTACCGTTTCACCAGCCTCTATATCCTATTAAGCTTTTTCTTTCACTAACATCTCACTGTTTCTTTCTATGTTCCTCATAAGCTTGGAACATTACAAAATGTATTCAAGTCTCCATTTCCATTTGACAAGAACTCACTTCTTCAAAATCACCTAGAAAATTGAGGGCACTGTACACTTCCCAAATTAAAACAAAACAAAACAAAAACAAAAAAACAAACAAAAACAACTGCCAAAATTATAAAATTGGTAACTGCATAACTGTAAAGCTGTAAGCAACAGCCCTTCTTATTTTTCTCCTTCCTGATGAAAGGAATATTCTTGCTTATTATATCCATCGATCAGACAACAGGATCTTTAGGATAAGGATCTCTCTTTGGTATTTTCCAGAAATCATCTAGCACACTTGTCAAAGCTATAAAAAAAACATAATAATAGCAAAACTGACCATCCAAACAGACAAATTTATGAAAACTGAGTAAAATCCTGTCTTTACTTGGGCATGTTGAGCTCTCATGGAACCTCAAAAGGAGCTGCATTCATGTGACACCAGCCAGGAAAGCAATAAACTATTTATAAATTTTCAGCCCAGAAAAATCTAAAAATAATTTTGAGTTCTACTTAGCCCCAAGCTCTTCACTTGTACTGTTGAGAAATAACTGCTATGTCCTGCTGCATTAATACATCTGGTTTATGAGCCTTCTAGAATCTACAGTCTTGCTGCTCTGTTTTTGACTGCAGTTTCTTCCAAAGCAACAGAAATCCACACAAACTTATTGTTGAACAATCTGTAGTGACACATATTTTATTCTATTTTTCCATTGATTGGGACAAAATTCATGAAGTCATAAAGCTTTGTTAAATTATCTATGCAATAAAAACTCATCGCTAACAAAAGCGGCATAAACTCATTAAAGGCAATGAATTAAGTTGTACAGGTATAAAACTAGTGTAAGTTAAGAGAAGAGTTAGGCCCAGTGTGCTGCAGAAAATAAATGTGAGTTGTTTTTGCTCTTCCAGAAGATAGAAAATAATTAAGTTATCTGTGTGGTAGGACCAGAACTTGTAAATTTCTATTTACTGATGATATCTTACCAGCTTCTATCAGAGCAAAGAAAAGGACAAAAATTTAGAAGATAACATTCTGTAATCCTTCTGCCAGTCAAAGTCGACAGCATAAAGATCCAGGTTCAATATAAGGGTTCCTTTCAACAACGCAACACAAAACAGGTTTGAGTACCTGCCCAGTAACCTGCAACAATTGCATACCATTCCTCAGGTGCCTCTGAGGCCACTCATCTCATCTCACACCCATAGAGACCTAACAAAGAAAAGAGACTTTTAATAAAAGGGGAAAAAAATAACTCAGTTAACTTGGGCAAACAGAATATGCAGGATTCACAGTCATAAAACCATAAACAAAACATGCACCCCAGAATAGATGGGGCTGTTTTCTTTCACCTCAGGTTCTTAAGTCCAACAACAAGAAGTTCCTTTGAGATACTCCTCCCGTCATAGCATCCAACACATAGCTGTGCTCCTTATTCAAGACAGACTCTGAGACTAGAGGTACAGCTGTGGAATTAATCTCCCACTGCGGCTGGGGGAAAGGGAAAAGAAAGCACTTTGCTTACTCTGCAACCAGCCACTACATTCCAGCCACCATGCCTGCCGCTTGCTCCTCTACCAATGACCCTGTCAACCACTCATTGTTCCCCAGGCTGTTCTGCCAGTCACCCGCTAGCTGATCTACCAGCCGCTCTGCAAAACACCTGACCATCAGCTTCTGCTACCACCTTCTTCTGTATCATAGTATCTGGAGGTTGCTCTCTCAAACTTGCACCCAGTTCTCTGATTCTCACCTGTCCTTATTTCAGCTCTTAGTGAGTAAACCTTAGTGCTGAAGCTAGGTGGGAACACTGTCCTACAGTAGATGAGTTCAGCTTTAGTGAGCACTTAATAAAACAATAGATTTGAAATAGGATCTTAACTAGCTTTACCTTTGAGCAGTGGGAGTGGGAGGTTGAATCATGCCTGGGGCTTTAAGGCAGAGCTCAGACTTCCAGGAAAACCTGTCCCCACTCTGTATCAACCTTTACTATGTGCTCTGGCACCTGAACTAGCCTGTTTGGTCTTCAATCAGAATAAGCTAAGCACAGTTCCGCTGCCCTTTGCTCATACAATAAGGGGAACAATATTTTAGTTACTAAAGTGATTTGTAACCCAAACCAGCCAAAAGGAACCATTTAGAGCAACCCCATTATACTGACCTGAGCAAGGAGGGTGTGCTCAGAGAAATATCAGTTCAGCAAGGGAGAGTTCATTCAGACCCTGGTTATAAGTAGATAAAACACTGGAAGCCTTTCACAGATGAAGAGGAAGAAGAACAATGGTAAACAACACACAATGAAATGGAAGAAAGCAAGGAGTCCGCTTTGAAGCATCTAACGAAGTGGGATTTTCTCCCATGAAAAGCTCATGGGATAAATAAATTTGTTAGCTTAAGTGCCACAGGAGTCCTCGCTTCTTTTCCTGAACTAGACTAACACGGCTACACCTTTGGAACAATTAAGCGGCTAATTCACTACCAAAGGTAATTCTCCCTCATTAAACTTTCTCACCTTCTCATCAACTGTTGTTAATGGACCACATTTATACTCTAAGTTGAACCAACCTTGCTACCTCGCCCTTCCTCTGTGCCTGTGTGTACCTAGCATATTGCAGTTTTCAGTTCATACCTCTGAAGGAGTGGGGTTGTGCTTCATGAAAGCTTATGTTACAAAGACTAACAAACTATTAGAAGTGCCACAAAATGCCTTAGCTGTTTTACAGTTAAGTGAGTCCTACAGAGAATAAAGAAAATACCTTCAAACTGTAGAAACATATTTCACAAATATGGTGCAACTTACTTTCCTGATAAAATTCTCTGACTAAAAGGGCAGTAAATATAAATATGCATAAATTGTCATAAATTCAGTCAAGCAATAAAAGGACATATATGCTTTAGAACTGTCTTCAAAAGGCATCTAAAGAATCTGAACTATGAGAAGTTAGCCACAAATGGTTGCTTTTGAGAATATTCTAGTTCTCAGTTATTCTTGAAATTAATCAGATTTCTTATGAAGTCTCCCTTTATTGAGCCAAAGGCTGATACCTGAAAAATAAAGATCTGTAGTAGTTTGGTTAGTTTCCCCAAGAACGATGGCAGGGGAGGGGTAGGTGACAGGAAACATTGGCAGACTGGTCTTGCTTTTAAGGTCTATAACAATCAAAAACAAGACTAAGCACAGAAACAATATAATGTCAGTGAGGCGGCAGGAAACACAAGGAGTTTGTGGCTTTCAAATGTGACGTTTCTATCTTCACCATTACCATTAATCCACACAGGCATTTGTATGATGCGCTTGTTCCAGTTATTGCAATATGAAAGTATATGAGAAGAATCCACATCATGCCTTTTACTAACACCAGAACTGGTAACATAGGTTCAAGTTTACATGTATGACTTTTCATTATTTATTTAACTTTAAAAAAAAACAAAACAAAAAACAAACAAACAAACAAAACAAAAAAAAACTGATTTCCATCCATGTCTCTCCAAACTTTCTGTGGAGAAGAAGCCAAAAATGATATTGCAAAACTATTCTCAATCAATCTGAAAATTTCAGTGAAATATATTGACTGTGGACCAATTAGAGACTCCAGGGATGGTCTGATTTTATATACCAAGAAAATTTCTCGCTGGAATCAACAGATTATTTCTTTCAAGAAGAAATGGATTTTTGAGGGGTTTCTTAGTCTCTTGAAGTATATTATTTTGAGATTTCATTAAGCATACAGTAGAGGAGAACAGGTGCTCTGGTCTAGCCCATTCCCTCCATTCAGTAGCAAGACTAGGAAGGAACACAGAATAGAGTTAACTGGTCATTTAGAAGGTGTGAAGGAATTTATAGACCCAACTGTGAACAACTGTACCTGTGTGGAATGAATTTTGACTCATTCTGCTCTTCTTTTATTCAGGATAGATTGCCAAATTGGAAATTACCCAACAGAAATTGAAACTATAGGGTAGATGGACGGACACACAGACAGGCTGAATTCTAAATTGGAACATCATACTCTCTTATAAACCATTTCACTTCATATTACACTTAAGAGTCACATTGTTGGATTGCATAGATTTATTTAATTAAATGGAGCTATAGCAGCTGATGATCTGGTTCTAAATCTTGGTGCCATTTAGAAAAACTGAACTGCAAGTTTATAAATTTGAGTTTTAGTATTCCTTAGCAGGTGTACCTAACAGAGTTCATGCCATAGTGGGTGACTTCTAGTAATAATTTCATATTTTAGAACATAGATATCAATACAGAATTATTATTATTCCCCAAATAGTTGTATGATTTATAGGGTGCTCTAATGTGTACACGAGCACTTATGTTGGCAAATCTTTTGTCACTCAGAGGGTGTGAAAAACACACACGAGAGACATACATTTTGATGGCATATACGCTCCCATGCACAGAGCGATGCTGGCAGGAGGCACTTTCTCATCAACAAAACTACCGCCATTCACTGAGCTGTTCTTATTCTGTTGACAGGTAACACAGCTACATATCAGCTCTCATGGCTACACAGCTATGCCACCGTAACCTTCGAAGTGTAGACACGGCCTAACTGCCCTATGTAGACACTGCTGGCACACTCAAACATACCTGTGTGTATTAACATAGACCTATTGGAAAGGGGACTATAACAATGCAAACTAGGTACCTTTTTGAGCACACCAGCAAGGCGGTTAGAGCACAATACATTAGTGCCCCTTATAAATCACTGGCACAGGCTTTGCCATTCTGTGAAGATACCCAAACTGGTGGCAGAGCCAAGAACTGAGGTTCTGAGGCGCAGACCACGACCTGAACTTCAAAACCATCTTTCTGCTTCAGGAAACAGCTTCTCATGTTATTAGTCTTGCCATACATGGGCGAGCCCCATGCCAACTCTCTGCCCTTTCAGACCACTTATAGCCACACTCATTCAACTCTACTTCATCAGTATGGGTTTTCTCTCTGCGCTTACCTTACAACTCTTCAGAGTTGAATGGCCACACTCACCAGGGCTCCTCTAAATGGACTCCTCACTACATCGCTCAAACCCTGTTTCAATCTCACTCACTGCAAACCTTAGTTTTCTCTCTACTTTATGAGTGATTTTTGTTTCATTAAAGTGTTGTGAGACTGTACAGGAAGGTTGCTATATAACAACGTATAGAGTATTATGTAAGCCTGAATTTAAATTTTATCCTACAAAAACTGTAAAGATTATCCTATACTGTCATTTACTCAGTGATTCAAACCTGCTCCCTGTGTGAAAGACTCTCTACTGAAAAGAAACAGACAGATTACCCACTTTTATAAGCAAAAGTGTGCTATTAAATGAGGCAGTATTAGAGATTCACTCCTGTCATAAGTGCTGGAGATGAGGAAAATATTTGACTATTTGCGCTTTTGAAAAATACTTTGGTATTGATAATACTGCATTGATTTTGAGGGCTCCAACAACTGGGGTAGGAGTTCTTTAACAGATATTTAAATTAATAAATAAATGGACCCAAAAGCTCTCTCTATCTTTCAGCATGCTCTGGGCTTAGTATAAAATCTATGGTGGATTAATAGAGTGGGATGGTAGTTGTTTATTTTATAATCGTGGCCAGAAATCTCCTGTATTGACAAAGAACAAACCTATGGGCAAATTAATAGCACTTGCTCACTCTCTCTCACCCTCTGTTCATCTCTATGCAACTGGTGTCCATGATTTCTCTGAATTTAACCAACAAATACAGGGAAGTGTATATTCTGTACAAAAGTCTCTTTTAATAATAATGTAAGGGTTAACTCATTTATGGTAAGCTACTGAGTGCATATTGCTTGCTACACACATCTTTAATCTGAGATATAAAATGAAACATGTATTTCTGCAGTAGTTAATTATTAATCACCTCCAGTCATCACTGAAATTATAGTAATTAGAGGAAATGAGACAGCAGTGAATCCATTAAACAATCTATTTTAGATGGTTAACTTGATTTGTTTACAGTGAATGTACCCCTACAGAACAGGTACAAACCTAGCCTTGATGATGTTTCTGAAATAACATATTCTCTCCCTCCTCCCTCCCAATGTTCTAATTGGTTTTTTATGTGCTAGATTTAAGCATATGTTTTTGTTTCCACCTCATGGAATACATTTAGAATGTGAAAGCACACCAAGGCATTTGCTGCAATCTTTGAAATTTTTGGAGCAACAACAGTGCTTCACATCTTTATGGATGTCACTAAGACAGCATCTCTTAGCATTTTTACTGACAACTCCATAAAAAAGCTTCTCTTTTCCTTAATTTAAATACGTGGTCAGTGCACCTGTATCCCTCCTGCAGACGTTGTTATGATGTGTCACATGCAGAATTTCTCTACAAGGCAATACCCTAAAAACAACCCCAGAAAAAAAGTGAAGTATATAAAATGATTACCATTAAATATATTGATTTTCAAAAAGTGGCACAGGAAATACCATCTTAGCTACAAAACCAGCTTTTTTTTAATTTGATAATGTATTGGAATTTGTTAGTAATTACTGACAGACTTTCAGGCTTTGTAGTGCAACTGTTACAATGACAGATTTTCAGTTAAAGCCTGAGAAAATGGGTAGGTAAATAAGTGAACAGCAACTACAAACATGGAACTGTTAGTCTAGTCTATAGTAAAATACTGATTCTCTTTCCAAATTGTCCCTCTCACCCTTAGTATGTATGAAACAAAAGGTTCCTTCGAATTACAGCTCAGTTTAACTTTTTTGAATTGCAACTCCTGAGGAATGGATGACAATGTGAAAATGAAGGTGATGACTTACCGTATATACAGAGGGAAAAAAAAATAAACTGGCTAAACTGAGGTAAATCTGATTTCTTAAAAGAAAAACCTTGCATCACAAAATTGAATGGTCAACTCCAGCAGACATTTTCCTTCCATGAGGAAGTCAATTGTGTAGAGAAAAGAAAATACAAGTCAAGTTTTGAAGAACATTGGAAATACTATCAGATCTTTGTGTTATACGTAACCTATTTCAATAAAAATGGAGTACAGTTATGCATGTGAAAAAATGAGCAAAGATTAAGTCTGTGGAATGCAAGGATTTAGTAATTTTGAACATTTTTAATACTCTAATTAAGGGAAACAATGACATCAATTTAAACATCTTAGTTTTTCAAGGAGTCTACGAAAAATGTATCAGCATTCTTTTGAAATGACAGAATTTAAAACTCCAGACAAAAAAAAAATCAGGTTATACCAATAATGATATGACTCACTCTAATGTCTGAAGGATTCATAGAATCATAGAATCATAGGGTTGGAAGGGACCCCACGAGGTCATCTAGTCCAACCCCCTGCCAAAAAAAGCAGGACCACTCCCATTAGATCATCCCAGTCAGTGTTTTGTCCAGCTGGGACTTGAACACCTCCAGAGATGGAGATTCCACCACCTCCCTAGGCAACTTATTCCACTGCTTCACCACTCGCCTAGTAAGGAAGTTTTTCCTAATATCCAGCCTGGACCGCCCCAGCTGTAACTTGAAACCATTGCTTCTCGTTCTGCCCTCTGTTACTACCGAGAACAGTCGAGCTCCCTCCTCCTTGGAGCAACCCTTCAAGTAGTTGAAGGTTGCGATCAAATCCCCCCTCAGTCTTCTCTTCTGCAGGCTAAATAAGCCTAGTTCCTTCAGTCTTTCTTCATAGGGCTTGTGCTCCAGCCCTTTGATCATTTTGGTTGCCCTCCTCTGGACTCTCTCTAATTTGTCCATGTCCTTTTTGTAGTGGGGAGCCCAAAACTGGACACAGTATTCCAGATGTGGCCTCACTAGTGCAGAATAGAGGGGAATGATCACATCCCTCGATCTGCTGGTAACACTTCTTCTGATGCAGCCCAGTATGCCATTGGCCTTTTTGGCAGCAAGAGCACACTGCTGACTCATATCCAGCTTCCCATCCACCATGACTCCCAGGTCCTTTTCTCCAGTGCTGCTATTTAGCTGATCACTCCCCAGCCTGTAGCAGTACATGGGGTTTTTTCGTCCCAAGTGCAGGATTTTACACTTATCCTTGTTGAACCTCATGAGATTCCTCTTGGCCCACTGCTCCAGTTTGTCTAGGTCTCCCTGAATCCTGTCTCTGCCCTCTAGGGTGTCTACCGTTCCCCCCAGTTTGGTATCATCCGCAAACTTACTAAGTGTGCAATCTATCCCATCATCCAGATCATTAATGAAAACATTGAACAGAACTGGCCCCAGGACCGACCCCTGGGGCACACCACTCGTTACTGCCTGCCAACTTGACATGGAGCCATTGATTCCTACACGCTGAAACCGTTGTTCTAGCCAGTTTTCTATCCACCTTACAGTCCACGCATCTAACCCATACTTCCTTAATTTGCCAATGAGAATGCTGTGGGAAACCGTATCAAAAGCCTTGCTAAAGTCAAGGTATATCACATCAACGGCTCTTCCCGCATCCACAAATCCAGTCATCTCATCATAGAAGGCGATGAGGTTGGTCAGGCATGATTTACCCTTGGTAAATCCATGCTGACTATTCCTGATTACTCTATTTTCCTCCAAGTGTTTCAGGATGGATTCTTTGAGAAGCTGCTCCATGATTTTTCCAGGGATTGAGGTGAGGCTGACAGGTCTGTAATTCCCTGGATCGTCCTTTTTGCCTTTCTTGAAGATAGGTACTATATTTGCTTTTTTCCAGTCCTCTGGCACCTCCCCCGTTCACTCAGGATGGGGAACCCATTGTGCTAGTAAAATTGCACTGTAACCACCAGTTCCACACACAAAGAGTTTATAAACTAAGGTTTTGAACCTATAAACATTTAAGTAGATGTAAGGAGTCTTGTGGCACTTAAAGACTAACAAATTTATTTATTGCATGCGCTTTCGTGGGAGAAAATCCCGCTTCGCCAGATGCTTTGAAGATTTTCTCCCATGAAAGCACATGTGATAAATAAATTTATAAATCTTTAAGTGCCACAGGACTCTTTGTTTGTTTAGCTGAACTAGGCTAACATAGCTGCCCCTTTGGAACTTAAGTAGATGTGTGACTAATTTAATTGACTTTCAGTGAGACTGTGCACGTGAGTAAAGACGTGCAATTTTATATATTGTGAGTGGTGTCATGTTCTTCCATGGAATAACTCAGGCTGTAAAGTCCAATGGCTTACAAATGTTTTGAATATTTGGTGCCTACACTTCCATAGCGGTTAGAAAAGAGACTCAAGCCAAGAACATGAGTTTTTGTAATACATACCAAAGTACCATAGATGTACTACAACAACTACTTAGAAAGATATGTTCTGATCATGAAACACCAGTCTCTTGCCTGTCAATCCCCACTAAGTAGGCTTATCTTCAAGTAATGGTTACTGGATTGACCCTTGAGTCTGTGTTGGGGGTTAATACTGTGTAATACAACTGAACTCAAAGGAAGAAATTAAGTGGTATGTTTTGCCTAATCTACTTATAGCTTAAACATACTTCTTCCTTAGTAAAAACTTCTTGTTCAATAATTATCAGTCCTCAGAGCCATAAACTTCAGATAACTATATTCCTCAAGTGTTGTTAAATGACTTGTATTATTATTTATTATTAATTTATGCAATTATTCTCTGTCTACAATTATACATTCAATACTGTGAAGCCAAACATATACATTTTCTTTGAGCTAATCACCTCTGGTCATAGTAGAACTGCAAGAACTCAGGTTAACTTGAGCATTTATTGGTGAAAACATAGCACTGTATTGTAAAGGGTTTCAGAGTCTATGCTCATTTTCCTATTTCCTCAGCTATGAACATGGTATCGGCATGCTAATTTAGTTCACTGTAGGAGTGGGAGGGGTGAGGTTTTGTAGCCTGCAGTGTGCGGGAAGTCAGACTAGATGATCATATTGGTCTCTTCTGACCTTAGAGAGTCTATGAGTCTATCAAAAGTGAGAAGTGTGTGTATATTATAAACTATAGTTATGATATACTCTCCCTACCTCTCACAGGTTATACAGTAATTGTGTATGGCTGCATCTCAGCTTTATATACAATCTTGTTGCAGATTATTTTGGCTCTGAGTGCCTTGTCACACATACATATGGGCCAGTAGGCAGTGCTGGATCAAAGCAGGGACTTTAGGGGCTGCAGCCCTGGGCTCCAGGCTAAAGGGGAACACTAGGCACTTGACAATCCACAAAGATCTGGCCCTGCTGACCTGGCACAGCACCAGCTGGGCCTTGCAGAGCAATGGGAGGGGCATGGTTGGTGCTTAGGGAGTGAAAGTCCTTGGTGAGAGGCTGTGGTCGGCGGCACAGGATGGCTGGTCTGTTCCAGGGAGAGGGGCACACTACTGCATTACAGCTACACTTCAAGAACAGGGCCAGCTACTAGGCAAGGTGGCCTCTGGTGTTGGTTGAAATCCAGCAGAATTTATTCTGCCACTCCATGGCCCCCACAGTTCAGGATGACCTGGCTGGTTCCCCACGGGCCCCGATTCAGTGGCCCAACAGCACTCCTGGTCCTGGTGTACCACTGCCAGAGGTGAGTCTTTGCACCAGTCAGCCCCACCCCTGCAGCATCTGAGACCCGCAGGAGCAGATCTGCCAACCTGGGGCTGGGGCAGATGGGGCACCATGGCAGTGGAGGGGCCACACCTTAATAGTGTCCTACCAACTGGCAACGACCATGATTAAGCACTCTGATTGTAGCTCTCAGCAACTATTTCACCAACCCCCTTTAAACAAGAACGCAACCCTATAGCTGGTATGTTTTCTAATATTCTGAATAACTCTGTCCACATCTTACAGCAAACAATGTTCTGATTTAAAGTCCCCAGTCAGTCCTTTCTTCTCTGTGCCAATTTCTTCAGGTAGTCAGCTCATTCTCCCTATGCACAAGCCCTCAGTGTTTCTTCATAAATAAAATATTCAGTCAAAATGATACCCCTCCTGTCCTTTCATATTCCACATCTGTCCCTCTGTGGACCTATCTTCTTCCTAAGGGGCTTTACACTGCTTCCCAGACACACACACTGGTCTCCATCCCATGGCAACCACTATAGGCACTCACTCCCATCCAGTAGCTTTCCTCAGGACCTTCCCTGAGGGTCCTCTCCCAGAACTGTAACTCAGGTGTCATCCCACTCGCCATTAGGCCCAAGTTGGGCACACCTGCCTAATTATCAAGGTAGCTGGATTTACTTCACTTAAAAGGGGAAAACCAACCAGTAATATAGCCCAATACAGCAGGGTGAATGCTGTGTGATATTTTATATTGTATAGCACATGCGCGCCCGCCCACACACACACACACACACACACACACACACACTGTGATGCACAGCATAATATATTTCTAGACAAACCATATAAAATGTTTAATTGGCTTTTTTTTAAAAATCCATAACCCTATCAGTTTTGACAAAAACTAAATATGAAAAATAGAGGTCTTTAATATTGCCAGGTCCATAAATTACATGCAGCTTGTATATTCAGATAGATACAGACGTTTATAAATTCTCAGGGTCGGAAATAGAAGGCAGTCTAATAGCTCAGCCAGCCAAATGCATGCTATATTGCTTTTAAATTTGCTGCAGCATTTCCCTTTTTCCAATTCTGCTGCAGAGTGCATGTCCCCTAATTGTCCACTCTGAGTGATGTCTTCTCCAACTGGTTAGGCACCTGAGCTCACAAGCTAATGGATTCTTATCCAGCAAAGCACTTCATGCATATGCTTAACCTTTAAGCAGCTAAAAAATCCCATCAGACTACTCATGTGCATAACATTAGTTTTGTGCTTAAGTGCCGTGCTGAATTAGGGCTTCACAGAGGCAAAACAAGGCTAGGGCCAATAAAGAGCTACCATTTTTTCTTGGTACAGTGGGAACAATATTTTCTACAACTAGTTTTGTTTGATTCTGGACGAAATGTGGCTCTTTCCAGTAAGTTAGTAGAAATTCATCATTTTTGCTGGAGCTTGGGGAAATCATTCTCTCTCTGCCTTTGGCTTCATCTCTGGTTTAAGTGATGGGCCAAACTACATAGAAATTTTGTTTTGAGGTTGGGGGACTAGCTTTTGTATGGACTACCTAGACAAGATGGTAGCATTCAGTGTCAGCAGAATGAACTGTCTGCTGAAATAGTCTTTCAAACTCTCTCCAAGAGAGTTGTGGGTGTTTTTTTTTTTTTTTTTTTTTTTTTTAATGAAGGTAACTTCACCAACTGGATATTATGCTAAGCTATATACGATTGATAGGTATTATAGAATAAGCAGGGTGTCATGATTTGGCAACCTCATCCTGGGTGCTATAACAATAACTCTAACTTAAATAGATGAAAAATAGAAATATTGATTTTAAGAAAAGCAGAGTTGCAGTTATTTATTCTTTTCTCCCCAAAAAAGTATGTTATGGACAATCCTGTTTTGAAAGGAGCACATCATCAGACATGATTTCTGTGCTTGACAAAGAATTAAAATAAAAAATTGGCACAGATTGGATAATCATTTCTCATAGAAAAATAAATGCATTCAAATAATAAAAATCATACAATTCTGTATGCTACTCAGATGAAGGAACTCCAGAAAACAAGTTATTAGCAAATCTTCCATATTAACAGTTGATATTTTGGACTATCCAGATGCTTTCTCTAATAATACCTTTTTATTCTGTGTAATGAGTGATAGTCTTCTTCAATATCTTTAGAGCAAGCAACTTTACCCCCAGATTTTCATATCTGAATGAAAATTATTGACTCGTGACTTTCCATTTATTTTAAACAGCATCCCAACAACTAAAATTTGCTATGTTAGTCTTTATAAAGATTATGTAGTATTATATACTGCTGTAATTGACTAAATGAGTCAAGCAGAAGGCATAAATTTAATATGTACAATCACTGTGAAATCTCCTTTTCAATATCTTCTCTCACTGGGTATAGCACTAATAGAGTGTATAATGAACCATTAATACAACGCTACAAATATGATTCTAGCATATCCCAATCTACTAAAAAATTAACTACTGCTCATGCACACTAGGTGCAATAACCTGACCTCAAGTGTTCACAGCAATTTAATCTGAAATGCTTAAAAAAGTCTCTCTCAAATTAATAGTGAATAATATTTGAATGTCAGATCATTGTGTATGAAATTTGAATGAAGCTCATTATTTATATGTAGCATAGGACTGTATCATCCTGAATTAACTCTTACTAGGACGTTTAAGAAGTTGGATGCCAATAGAGATTTGGAAAAAAAAATACTTATTTTAATTCGCACAGCTAGATAATGGCTAACTCAAATGACAACAGTTCAGACACTCACTCTTTATTTCCACAGAGGGAGGATATAAAGATCAAATCAACTCAAGTTTTGAAAAAGAAAGGTTTTCCATGGAACTAATATCAGAAGAGTACACTGATTATGTAAAACTTTAAGAGTGACTACTAAAGGGGAAAAAACAACAAGGAGTTGTGTGGCACTTTAAGACTAACAGATTTATTTTTTGCATGAGCTTTCGTGGGAGAAAGCTCATGCAAAAAATAAATCTGTTAGTCTTAAAGTGCCACACAACTCCTTGTTGTTTTTTCACTGGACTAGACTAACATGGCTATCCCTTTTAAAATTGACATAATACTAAAGGAACCATTATAAATAACACAAAAAGCAACCCTAAGCTGCTTTCACCTAACACTTGAACTGAATTCAGTATATTTTTTCTTGGGAGGTAGAGGTCTGTCCCCATAGCAAGGCGCCCGAGCTAGAGTTGGGTTCTGGAGGCAGAGTTTGGATTTTGGTGGTGGGCAGTGGGGGCTGGGGGAATATTGGGGACAGGGGAGTAGATATTGGAGGCTGAGGCTAGGTATTGGGTTCAGGATGTGGATTTGGGGGTGGTTATTGGGGACTGGGAGAATATTGGCGACAGGGGAGTAGATATTGGGGACATTAGCTGGGGTGGGGGCATTTGGTGGGGGGCAGTAGCTGAGGTGAGTACAGGGGGCCTAGACTGCATGGGGAGGGACCCACATTATACCTTAACCCCTGTTCAAATGCAGTGTGAAAGCATCTACTTTGATATGAATTCCAGTTCTGCAGTTTGACATTCTAATCTGTTTTTAAGTCCCCCCCGCTTCCCTTTACTTACCGTAACTAGTGTGGTTTTAACAGAATGTATGGGTATATTGAAATCTGCTCTTTGCAACATTTTCAGTCTGATTTCTTAACTTAAGGTATTTTGATAAAATGTAGATGAGTACAGTATTATATTTCTTTTAAATGAATATCTGAATCCATAATAATGTGCCTTGTCCTTGAGGGCCCAATTCTGCCAGAGGCTTAATAGCCAAAGATACTCTGCAATGGGCATGGTAGGTCCCACTGTGAAATATCTAAGCACATGATTAGCTTTAAATGTGTGAAGTGAAGCCCATTGACCTTCCTGGCAGCTTGGCCTGAGTAACAATTAAATGATTGAGGAGTGGGACTATTAGAGAGATTTTCCCTGACACTAATGATAATTGCTATGGGACCCATCAAAAAGCAAAAATCCCTGAAAGATTTTAGTGGTTCTAAGAGAAAACAAGAAACCTGAATTGAAGGCCACTGCTTAGTACAGAGAAAATGCTCACAGAATTTATGGAAAAATGAATTAACCAGCAGCCCCCAAAGATTTCAAATGTAAAAGCGAGCTCAGATTTTTGCTGCCACTTCCGCTGGAACACCTTGTGATCTCACCCCTAACTCTGCTTACAGGAATCCACACTTACTGAGCTGCTTCTTCCCCTGGAGCCACTTGTTTCCCAGATCCAAGGTGGAAGATGGAAGAAAGGAAAAATTACATCCTTCAGCAGAAGCCTTGCACTTGTGAGATTCTGGCAGCATGCATTGGCTTTGTGTTGGAGGGTTAGCTCTGTCCTGACAATGTTTTATCACAATAATAAAACAGAAGAATGCAATTTAAAATAAAATGAGGCTAATTGCTTTCAGTGTCACTCACAAAAGTCTTTTCTCCTTTCCTCTCTTCTCTACTGAATTTTGTTTGTTGTTATTGTTTTAAATTAACAGTATCTAATCACCTTGTTACCAAATGCTTCCAAAAAAGCTGCATGTCACTCGACACTAAAGGCAGACAAGGATCCCAACTCCCCCTATGTATTTAAACTGCAGGGAAAAGTATATATGGAAAGATAGAAAAAAGAACAGTGGGTTACCCACAGAACCATCCTTCTTCAAGATGAGCTGCTCACATACATTCTATTACAGGTATCTATGTGCCGCAGTGCATGGCTGGGCGGAAAACTTTTGCCCTAGCCTGTCAGTAGCTATGTCTACATTGTAAAAGCTAAGTCGACTTTATTAAGTCGACTTAGTTAGTCCACATTGCCTTAAGTTAACTTAATAAAGTCAACTTAACAGTAAAGATGACTTTATAAGTGGACCTTATAATGTTGACTTTATTGGACCCTAAAGTCGACTTTATTGCCCTGCAGTGTAGACAGGGCTCTGTTTAAGTCGACTTAAGGGCTCTTAAGTCGACTTAAACACATAGTGTAGACATACCCACTGTAGGGTCAGTAGCCAATGCCCCCTCAATACCATGCACTTCCAGCTATATATATGACCCTGACCCTGCCCCAGTCCAGTCCCTTCTTTTCACCAACTCCAAGTAGCAGGGCAGAGGAGGCAATCAGAATGTATGTGAGCAGCCCATCTCGAAGCAGGACGGTTACTGCAGATAACCCACCGTTCTTCTTTGAGCACTGGTCATATCATTCTGTTATAGGTGACTGCTAGCCATATCCAGGATGCTGGTAGGAGTTATTGTTTCCCCACTTTGAAGACAGCCCTGCCCAATGCAGCATCATCTCATGCCTGTTGGATGATTGCGTAATGCATCATAAAGGTGTGTAATGACAACCACGTTGCCGCTCGCAGATCTCCTGAATTGAGACCTGCGCAAGGAATGCTGTTGACGATGCTTGTGGTCTCATTGAGTGTGCCCTGAGGGAGGGGTGTGTTCAACCTTTTGTAGCAGTCTTTAATACAGTTCACTATCCAAGCCAATATATATTGTGTTGTCACTGTCTGGCCTCTTTTCCATACCGTGACTGCCATGAGTAATTGGGGCATTTTGTGAAACGCGTGTGTGCAACCAGTATAGGCCGGAAGTGCTCTCGACACCCATGGTGTACCATCTCCTCTGGTTTTCTGGACCTACGGATTGAGATTGAACACTGAAAGACAGATATCCTAGTTCAGGCAGAATGGGGATGCCACCTTGGAAAGAAAGGTTGGGTGCAGACCCAGTTGCACCTTGTCTGCAAAGAACCTTGTATACAGAGGCTCAGAGGAGAGGGCCTTGATGGGGACAGGTATGCCCTCCCCGTTACTGAGTCCAAGAGAGCCATGATAAACTCTATCCTCCTTTTTGACTTTGAGGTTTATAGAGCGCCCTAATTTCCTGCACAGCTGGCTGTTTACCTGGATGCTGTGACACACCTGGTATTTGGACCTTCCCCTTATCAGCCAGTTATGGGTATATTCTTATGCCGCATTTTCTCAAGTGGGCTGCCACAGCCACCATGCACTTGGTGAACACTCTGGGAGCCAGAGATAGTCCAAACAGGAGTTAGGTGTATTAGAAGTGGTACTCCCGTACCACGAAACAGAGGAAACTTCTGTGTTCGCATCTTATGGAAACATGAAAGTAAGCATCTTTGAGGTTGAGGGCCATGAACCAGTCCCCAATGTCCAAGGCCAGGATGATTTGTGATGGGGGAACCATGTTTATTTTCTTTAAGTGTCTGTTCAAGGCGCTAACATCCAGAATGGGCCTCAAATTGCCATTCATTTGAGAACCAAGAATTAACGGGAATAGAACTCCTTTCCTTGGTCTTTCCTGGGGACTTTTTCAATTGCCCTTAAGGATAGCAGTTTCCTGCATTCACCAAAATCTCATGGGATGGGTTCCCAAGTTTGGAGTGAGGGGGTGGTTTCCTGTCCCAAAGCTTGGATCTGCACTGGATGGAGTAGCCCCAGACACTTTCTCCAGTATCCAGCAGTCTGATGTGATGTTAGCCCACTGATGATAGAAGGGGCCTAATCAGTTCCCAAATAGTGGAGGCTGGCAGGTGGGTGTAGCACGGCCCTCTGGTGAGAGGTCAAAACCTCTGCCTCAGGTTGGTGGAGCAGGAGCTACCCACCCTTTGGGTGGGGTGTTTGGCTGCTTCCCTGGGACCTAGAAACAGAAGTCGGAGAAGGAGAGTATCTGTTGGCCCCCTCACAGGAGTGCTGGGAGGGTTGGTAGGACCTTTGGGGTGGCCCTTGTTGCTGCTGCTGGGACTGTTGGGCCCAGAAGAAATGTCTGGCCACCTGTGGCATGTACATGCCCAGCAACCTCAAGGTGGCCCTTAAGTCCTTCATCCCATGTAGCTTGGAATCCGTAGACTCTGCAAATAGCATGGGCCCTTTGAATGGGAGGTCCTGGATGGTCTGCTGCATTTGAGGTGACAGGCTGGACCCCTGCAAAAAAGCGGCTCTTCACATGGTGACTGCCCGCGCCATGGCCAGCAATGTCAGACGAGTCCCATGATGTCATCAATGTGTCGTGCGACACCGGCAGGCCTTCCTCCACCATGGTCTCATAGTCCCTGACACATTCGCGTGGGACCAGGTCTCAGAAGCATTCCATGGACTTTCACAGGTTGAAGATGTATCACCCGATAAGCACCTGGAGGTTGGTGATATGGAGCTGGAAGGCTGAGGTGGAGTAGACTTTTCTGCCAAAGAGGTCCAATTTCTTGGCCTCTTTGTTTTTTGGCGTGGTGGCTCGTTGTCCCCGACTCTCCTTCAGGTTCACCACATCCACCATTAGGGGACCAGGTGTGGGACGGTAGCACGGGAAGCCAAATCTGTCTGATGCGACATGGTACCTGCATTTGGCTATCTTTGACACTGGCGGGATTGAGGAGGGCATCTGTCTGTGGGCCTTGGCAATCTTGAAGACCCCTTCGTGGAAGGGCCACCCTTTTGGGAGAAGCCACATCACCCATATTGAAGAGGGGATCAAAGTCGTCCCTAACCACCTCTGTCTTTAATTTCAGATTTGCCACCATGTGCTACAAGAAGTCTTCATGAGTGCATGAGTCGTCCATTCAGGCCACATCTGGGAAGAGGGCCTCATCTGGGAAGAGGACAACAGGATCCTTGATGTGCTATGTCAGGAGTGACCAGTGCTGGGGTCGTACTCCTCATCGGAGGCCCCCAGGGAGTGAGAGACTTGAGCGGAGGGCCACTTGGAGGAGCCTGGTGTCTTGGGTTCCTCCTGTGTTGGCCAGTCCAACCACTGACAACCAGTGTTTCAATGTGCGCGGCACTGAGTTACACCAAGATAGAAACCAGCCTCTGTCATGGTGGTGCCTGTTGCAACCATGCCGGTGACTTTGGGAGCAGCACTTGCCTCTCGTCTGTGCCAGGGAGTCAGAGCGGGCCAACGTTAGTGCCGAGACCACCTGCACTGAGAAACCAATGCATGAACCACCACATCGTGGATCATTTTCAATGATGCTTCCCCACTGGTTTGGGGGCTGATGGCGTCAATGCCAGTGGTGATGAGGATCATCGGCGCCGACTCTCAGTGCCGGAGGCATTGGATGAGCTGAACTTGGATCTCATGCAACAGGAGCCCTGCGAGCACGGGACAGACTGTTCAGGAGAGAACTCTGAGGAGAAGGTTGGATGCACTCCTTCTTCCTCTTGCTCTGGCTCTGAAGGGAGGGGTGTTGAGGAGGTCCCTGGTGCGGGGTCCCCAATGCATGGAGCTGGGGTAGCCCTGTGTGGTGATGGCAAAGGGCTCTGATCATCCCCCGAGCATTATGCCAGTGGCCCTAGCAATGTGGTCTGTTGCCATGTTGGTTTGTGAGAAGTCCCATGCTCTGTGGTCACCCATGCCTTGGACAGGAAGGCTGGCTTGCCTTTGGAATTCTTGGGCTTAGGAGCTGTGGGGGTCAGGAGCTGCAAGAGGGCCATTGCCTCCTCAAAAGCCTCTAGCGTCGATGGGATGGGCAGTAGCTTCTGCCCTTGCCCCTGGTACAGGGCCAGTGGAGGCGATCCTGACCAGTGGCAGTGTGGTTCCAGTGCCAAGTCTGATCCCGAGCAGGGCTTCTTCAGCCCCTTCAGCAATCAGTGCCATGGAGGTTCCAGTGCCAACAGGGCACGTGGTGCTAAAGGACCTTTTGGCACCCCGATGTACTCAGCACTGGTGGCAGGGCCTGCTCCAGGGCCATAATGAGCAGCCTTTGCTTCCTGTCTTTTTGAATCCTTCGTTTGAAGAAGCAGCAGATGGAGCATTTGTCTACCCAGTGAGACTCACTCAGGCAATTCATACAGTTCTCATGAAGATCACTCAATCAGAAGGCCTTGCTGCAGCCCGCATTGGCAGAGCCAGAACTTCGGCAGGGCAAATGGGGCAAAGCTCCAGGCACCAAATTCCAAGGGCACCAAGCACCCTGCCAGGAAAGTGCCCCACCTGGGGACCCTTCTGGCTGCCAGGGAAGGAGGCCACTCTGGGACCCTGCTGGCCGGCAGGAAAAGTGCACTGCCAGAGGACCCTGCCAGCCAGTGGGAAAAGTGGCCACTCTGGGGACCCTGCCAGCCAGCAGGAAAAGCGGCCCGCAGGTGAAGCCCCCCAGCTGGGGGCTCTGAGCAGCAGCATGGTTCGTATCCGGCTCCTTGCTGCCGGCTGGGCCAGATCAGGCCCTGTGTCAGGATGGTGGGTGAGTGCATGTCTGGTGCTGCTTGCCCCGGATGCCAACATTTCTAGTTATGGCTCTACGCACAAGGCTTGAAACTGGGCATGGCTGGACGAGCGCTGGTACGGAGTTCGACCTTCAGACACTGGGAGGACTCAGAAGTGCTACTTGATCGCAGAGGAGTGACGGAGACAAATAAACCCTCGAGATTAAATATAAAACAATCTGAGATAGGCGCTTGCATGAATGAAAGGGCAGGCTGTTCCACTACCATCACTGAGGGCAGAAAGAAGGAACTGGAGTGGAACAGGGTCAGAGTCATATATATATAATTGCAAGTATGCGGCACGGAGGGGCGTTGGCCACTGACCCTGCACTAACTGGCTAGGGCAAAAGTTTTCCAGCCAACCCTGCACTGTGGCATGTAGACACATGTAACAGAATGTATATGAGCAGTGCTCAAAGAAAAGCTGTTTCGGGTTCAGCAGTCTGAATTAGAAAAGTACCCAGTCCAAATATGAGATCTTAATTTCAGATACAAAGTGTCATAAGATTAGTTCTGCTGACCTTTGTAATTAAAGGGTAATTATAAGCAAGTGATTTACTCCTGTGTAAGTGGCAACAGGATTTGCCCTGATAAATTTAGTACACACAGAACTGAATAATCCCATCCACGCTTGCTAGTTCAAAATCTGGAACAAACTCTGACCTTAGGTTCAGGAAAGCTGCATTCCTCACTCTTATTAGTTTTCAACTACTGTAACTCCATGCAGGTTTATATTAGTGTAGAACAATTGAAATCAGCCTGTTTGATCAAATAATAGACCAACATAAACTGATCTAAATGCAAGCTGATATCAAAATGCTGAATGAAATTTACAGCTTTGTTATAACCCTATCTCACCTAAATTTGATCTTTCTACAAACTCCTGTTTTGGTAAGGAATCATTAGTTTAATCAATATTAGAAGTAAATCAAACCTTAGGTTATGGAAATGAAAACAAAGGCTTTTGCAACAGTTTGGCAATGCATGCAGCAATCCAGACACTGCTACTACAGTCACCAAGGCTCATAAGAAGAGATTTTTTTTTCTTCCAAAGTAGATTATGTAGCTTTTAAACTGAATATGTCTATTGTTTCTGGGAAAACTTTATATTCTCTCCAAGGAGTCTGTGTTTTTCATTTTATAGTTACAATGATACAAACGATTTTTGAATGCCAGCAGGAAAGACTGGAAAAGTTAGGTGGAGAAGATGTGAATAAGTTAATAGATTCAAAGGAAAATTTGACCTGGAATGCTATTTTTATTTTATAGTATTTTCTCTTGTGCATTCATGAACCTATACATATAGTAAACATAATTCTATCCTGACTGTTTCTAACATTGCAACATGGGGGATTAAGAAACAAAGCATGATTTAAATTGAGTACCATTGTCCAGTATTTTGGCACATGGGACGCTGCAATTATTGTAATTCGGTATTATGAATTATTTGCTGCTTAAGTTGATCATACATTTGAAATAAGTGCATGAATTTTACAGGGAAATTCACAACTTTCTATGCATATGGGATCCTCTTCTTGGTTAGGCTTAAGCACATACCTTTCTGTAAGTGCTTTCCCTGCTGAGTCACAATGAAATCAGGGTGAAATGGGGACCTGCTCTGTCTTCTTTCATTTTTTATTCGCCCTGTTTCATTCACCTGTTTTTTTTTTTAAACTCTGTTTTATGAAGGAAACACTAGCTTTATCAATATCTGTTGGAGTTCTGCCACAGACTTCAATGGGATCAGAATTTCATCCTCTAAAGTTCAAAATGGATAAGACTTTCAATGATTCAAATGGGATAGTTCTGTGGATGGAGAGCTGACTAGGTGGGTTCCTACATCTATATTTCTCTCTATGTGATTCTGTTTTGCTGGTTTATTTTTATTCCTGCTGTCACTTTGTAGCACTCTTTTCAGTGTCTAGCAGACTGCTGGCACTACATACATAATAAATTACTAATAATCATAATTTTGATCACAGAGGACAATAGTCATAACTGAGAATTCTAGAACTGGTATATAATTATGATGCTCAGTGATTTTCATGCCAGAAAAATTTACTGAAAAGAATATAGGACGCTCATGTACTTTATCATATGTGATTGCTCTGAACTCATGTATATTGCACAAACACATTCAGACAATTTCCAGTAAAAAGAAATCAAACAAAAGGCTGTTGTTACAAACTTCTTACTCTAGCCTACATTGGGTGGCAAGAAACAAAGACTCAGTGTCAATACTCTAAGAAATGAAATTACAGGTTACCTAACAACTATAATTTCAGTAAAATTAGAGTACGGTGTTCATTTTGATATGAATGGCATCTTGTATAAATAGATTAAAACAATTGCAGAGGGTCACTGAAGAAAAAATCACTTAAAGCTTTTTTATATGGACCAACCTATTTAAGGTTATGAATGTCTGTAAGTCAACTTCCAGAGTTTGAGTTTATACATGTCATATGTACATCACACTTCCACTCAGACAAAGAGGATGGGCATGTTTTGTAAAACACTTAAGGATTCCTGATCAATAATGTTTTCTTTACATGCACTGACATGTTTAAAAAGAGAACAGCAGCATCTTCATAAATGTTTTTACAGTAACTAAGTCGTTATTTCATCTGGTTTGTTTGAAATGAATTATGTTGCTTTTCTTTAAGCTTCCAATTTCTCAGTCAAAAAAACACATGAAACAAGCACAAAAAAATTGAAACAAACATAAGAAAAACCCTACTTTCTTAAATTCCTAAAGACAATCAGATCCCAAAGTGGGATGTACAGTAATATGGCAAATCCAGTAAGCCTTCTCAAAGGTATCCTATCTTGCTCTCACAGTTGTTTATTTCATGAAAAGGGAAAATAATTGGAATGTAATGAGAATTCAAGTACTAGCAGTGAGTGTGATGTTGCCTGCACTCATGTCAAACTACTTTCAAGGAGAACCAATTTTACATGTGAAAAAGGGTACATAAGATAATAATGACTTAAGGGATATGTCTACGCTGCATGTTCCTTACCACGGTGGGCAGAATACAAACACTGCATGTCCCTGGCAGATGGGTAAAAATAGCAGTGTATGGCGTGAAGCACTGCTTAGGGAAAAGACAAACCAGAACCTTATGGGGCCTTCTATATGTCCAAACAGTACCTCCTACATTGACACTGCTATTTTTAGTAGCATAGTACTCCACTGCCAGTTTTTTCTTGCTGTAGGAAAAGACTCCAGGAGCTCCCTGCTGCTGGAACATTTTCTCTCTGCTTCCCTCCTCTCAGAGTTTTAAGCTGCCATGTGGCTACACAAGCGTGGTTGCAGCCTGCTTTTTGCTGCTCTGTGTAGTATAGAAGTAGCTTCATTCAAGATATTTACAGAGGTGGCTTTAGACAGTTTGCAGCCCTAGGCAAAGGCCAATTGTGGGGCCCCCTATAGGCCCCACAACCCCATCTCCACACTGCCAGATCTCCCGGTGGTCCCAGCTCCCTCCCCTGCAGCCCCAGCTCCCCCCCACTGGCCCCAACCCCCCCTCTACCCACCTCTTCCATGGCCCCAGCTACCCTCCACCCCCCACAGCCATGACACCTCGCCACCCTTCATGGCTCTTGCTCCCTGGAGCCAGGCTCCTTCATCCACCAGGGGCCCCAAAACCCCATGCAACCCCATCGTCCAGTTCTCCCTGCAGCCCCAGAGCCCCACAAGTGGCCCCAACCCCCCCAGCTCCTTCTTCCTCTGGCCAGCTCTCTCCACAGCCCCAGCACTGTGAAAGGGGCCCCAAAAATGGCCCTGGTGCCCTGCTGGGGGCCCCAACCTCCTTACTCCCAATGGCAAGGGGCAGGGCAGGAGCACAGACCTGGGCCTCTGGGCTGCCCCCCCCCCCCGGGAACAGAGCAGCTGGCCCAGGTGCAGGCTGGGAGCCCTGCCTCTGGGACAGCACACTCAGCCCCATGCCCTCCCCCCAAGCACCAAGGCTCCCACAGACCAATTGCCCTGGACCTCAGCTCCCCACAAAGTACATCCCCCACTGCTGGCCCTAGCCCCGGCCCCAGTCCCCTGCCATGTGTTCTGCAGGGTGTGAGGCAAACACTGCTTTTGAGGTATGTGAAGTGGCCCCTTGCTGCTCAGGGGCCCTAGGCGGGTGGCTGCTTAGCCTACCCCAAAAGCCGCCGCTGATTATTTACATGCTTTTGAGGCAGCACGGTCTATACGAAATGAGCTCAAAGCTTAGTCAGGAAGTACTAACTTTGACTCCCACCACAAGTTGTTCCAAGCATTGGACAAATTGTTTCATTTCTCTGCCTCAGTTTCCTCATCTGCACAATGAGTACAAGAAAAACCAAATAACCATTTAGAGACAGTTCCAGCACAAAGATGCTCTAAATAAAAGGTGAGTGCATTTATATAGCCCATTTACTACAAGCTATCTACTGAAAGTTATGTGTTCACCTGCCACCTTGGGTTTCACTGAAATTTCTGTAAGGAACCATGCCATTGCAAGCCAGTTGAGAATCTGATCGAGGAGAGGTATAACCACCACCTTTTCCAACTGAGATTTTTCATCACTCAAGTCAATGGAGGTAGCGGCCTCTCATCTTGCCACCAAATTTGGATTTTAAAGTTAGATTGTGCAAATATAAACCTTTACCTTTGCACAGAGTTCTGTGAAGATAAGTGTAGGTTTATGCTGGCATATCACTTTGGAAGATAAGAGCCTACAGTTATAACCTTTATCTTGTATCAGCAGGAAATCTCTTTAAAAACTTTTTTTCTCAGGACAAATCAGAAGGAGCTGGGTTCTGTGTCCTTACAATTTCTGCCAACTTGTCCAGTAGAGTTTGATACATGTCTCAGGTCTCCCCTGCATACGCCACAGAAAAAGCAGATTGCCTCCTTCCTTTGCTGCTTCTATGCACCAAACCACCTAACTTGCTGTGCATTTCACAATTGAAGAAAAAAGAGCTATGATTAAACAAAATTTGCTTTATGTCAAAAATATTTCATGTTTGAAAACTCCTCAAATACTTCATGTTCCCGCTCTTCTAACTCAGTGGCTCCCAACCTGTGGCTTACTGGCTCTTCCAGAATCATTCCCCACTCCCCCACCAATGGCTGGAGAAGAGAATCACTGCCCAAGAACCAGAAGAATGTGTTTCTGCAGGGCTAAAAGAGGGCTGCAGTCTCTTTGCTACAGCTGAAGGGACAGGAGAACAGTGATTCCCTCCCCCACCTGGTTCTGTAGGTGCTAGGGTCCCTGCTAGAGCCAGACGGAAGGGAGCACTGATTCCTTCCTGCACCCCGCCAGAAGAGAGCTGCTGCCTAAGGAACAGGTGGAGTGCCTGGGTCTGCAAGTTGCTTGTGGTTTCCCTGATGGAGGCAAGGGGTTTGGAGATCAGAAGACTTTCAGTCTGGCTGCAGTTTCTGCATGCTTAGATCTCAGTTATTCATTTATGTTTACAAATAAGCAATGCCTCTATACAAAAATGCCATTTTTACATTTACATTTTTTTTCAGTTTTATGAGCAGAAACCATCTTGCAATGGCATGACTCTGTAATAGCTAAAAACTATGCAAATTATGTCATTTCACTGACCCTTCCCTTTCATACCCTGTGCCCCAAAAGAAGAAAAAACACCACTGTATCAAAATATTCTTCGCTGAAGGCTTAAAAAAATTACATCTCCAAGGGATAAAAAAATAAAGATGAAAAAGATGCAAATGAAACTGCTAGATATAGTAAAAGCTTAGAAGTATCCTGAACTGTATCAGACATGGCAAAGCATCCCCTATAAGCTAATGCATTTCCCCTTTGATTGTGTGCTTAATTTCATCTCATTCTATTTTTGTCAGTCTGGTTTTTCCTGTTGCTGGTTTTTGTTTTATTCTTTTTAAACCTTCAAGTCATGGCAGCTATGTTGAATGCTGACGAGGTAACATACTGTGTATTTCGTGCTGTCAGATATTGGGGTACTATGCTTAGACAGTGCCCCCATGTTTATCTCTGATACCTTTCAGTTTCAGGAAAGGCAACACAGGTTTTCCGCACCCCATTTCTTCTGTCTTTTTATGTTACTGCAGTTGTTGTTGAGATCACAGTTGTCACCTTACTGAGTCCGACATCTAAGCACGGCACAAAAAATATGGAAAAAGGTGAAGTTAAAGCAGCTGCACAGGCAGATCTCTGCACAGAGATGTGGTGAGGCAGGGATTTAGCACACTAGCAGTTGGCATTTGGTGACCTGGAATGAAGTGTGGCATGCTGCAGGTGACAAATGAAATGAGTTTAGCACTGCAAACATAATCCCCAGTGGACATCTGTTCACAGCACAAAATATGGCAGGACTGAAATTCTGTGCAAGAAGCTCCTTCTGCTAAAACTCAAGGCTGATCAGGACTGAATTAGAGTGGCAGTTGCAATGCAGAGACCTTACAGCTTTTGACCACTGCACGTTAGGATTTAGCTCCAGAGATAAAATGATATTACATAATTTCAGATACCATGACAGACAGGCAGATTGATTCATCAAGAGCATTCATAAAAAGATTTTTAGCAAATCATATCCTCCATCTAAAAAAACTGCTATGACTTTATTGCTATTTCTGTGCTACCGAGAAGCAATGCAATAAAATTGTTCTCAGTCACAGAACCATCCAACACAACCAGCTATGATTTTTATGTATTTAAACCAAGATATTTTTAAATGATTGTAGAAAGAGAAAACAATTTTAAAATAAAACCAAAAATATCTTCTCTTTATTTGGATAGCTGTTGGGATTGCCAACATGGGAGACACTATTTTCCAGAAAGAGTTACCATATGTGAATTTAGACCTAATTGCTAGTGAAAGCTTTGAAAGTTTAATTAAAGAAATCTCAGTAAATGTGTGAAGAGAATGAATACTGATTACTTTTGTCTTTAAGTATGTGGTAACATAAAACATTATTAAAATCTGATAACATTATTAAACTGCTGTTCCTGAACAATCTAGAAATTTATAGAGCAGTATAACTGAGTGTAAAATGTAATCACAGAAGTATTTCCCTTGCGGTTGTAGATCTGCAAGCAGAGCTAAGTAGCAACGGAATACATAGAATGATCCACTAAGCTGCAAATAAATAAATAAATAAAATCACTTGTATAACAAACTTTTAATGAAAATGTAAGCTTTTTGTGTTCAAAGACACTATTCTGCCTCATAATAGAGCTCCTTTTCTAGAACCATCTTCTCACTGCAATTCCTGCAAACACTATGATGGCCAAGCCCAAATATTCAAAAGTCAAGAGTGAGGCCACTACAAGCATTTTAAAATAATAATTTGGATTCTTTTCCTTTACTGTTCTGTAAAGACTCAAAAATTTGTAGGCAAAGAGGAGAATTTTGCAAGGCAGCTCTCTCTAGGTCAAGGAGGAATGACTACCGTATATACTTGGGTATAAGCCGACCCGGGCATAAGCCGACCCCCCAGTTTTGAGCCCAAAAAGGAGTAAAAAAAATGGGCACCCTGGGTATAAGCTGAGACACCCCCCCTTTTGGCCCCTAACCTCCCCACTCAGTGCTGCTGCTGGCTTCCCAACAGCTTCCCTAACCCCCAAATCTCTGCTGCTGCTTTTCCCCTGCTCTGTCCATTCCTCACTCCTGCCCCCCTGCTTTGCCCCTTCCCCACTGCTGCCCACTGACTCCTCACTCCTGCCACCCTGCTCCACCCTTTCCTCACCGCTGCCCCCCTGGTCCTCCTGCTGCCCCCTGCTCTGACTTTCCCTCACTACTGCCCCCTGCTCTGCCCCTTTCTCACTGCTGCTCTCTGCTCCTCCTACTGCCCCCTCCTCACTGCCACCCCCTACTCCGCCCTTCCCTCACTGCTACCTGCTGCCCCCCCGCTCTGCACCTTCCCCACTGCTGCCCCCGGCTCCTCACTGCTGCCCCCCTTCTCTGTTGCTTCCCCACTGCCACCCCCTGCTCCCTTCTCAGTTCTGTGCTGTTGCTCCCCTGTTCCTCAACACCCTTTCCACCTCTTTGCCTGTC
>ML681981.1:36426789-36439517 GCA_007922195.1 Podocnemis expansa
CCCCCCCCCCAATCCCTGGTCCCTGTCACTGCTTCCCTGGGCTCCCCAAAAACCCTGGGTCCTCCTGACGCTTTCCACGGACTCCCCAACCCCCCAATGTCTGAGCCCTGCCACCCCTTCCCTGGCCTCCCTGAACCCGCCCCCCCCAACCCTTCTGGCTGTCCCATCACTTTCCCCAACTCCCAGACCCCCTCCCCAACCTCTGGTCCCTGCCGCCACTTCCCTGGCCTCCCTGAATCCCCTCCCTCAACTTCCACGCCGACCCCCCACACACACAGGGCCTCCTTACTTAGCTGCTCCAGATGCCGGGGTCCCTTCCTTCCTCCAGCCCCTGCCCCGGCCGACTGCCCAAGATGGCCACCTGGCAACACTGGGGCTCCTGCCGGCCGCATGGTCAGGGAAACTGCTGGACATGGGCTGTCTACCGTATTCTCCCGAGCATAAGCCGAGTGTCTGTTTCAAAGCCAATTTTCAGGAACAAAATTCTCGGCTTATATGCGATGATATATGGTATGTCAATCTGCCTTGTGCTTGCTGTGTGCCTATTTGACTGATGTTTTTTGTATGCTTTGTTGGGAGCGGTGGAAGGAAGTGAGCAGTGTACTGACTTTAAAGGCCTGTTACCCTAGGCTGAGAGATCCTAAATGAGGCTTTGATGCCTAGTCCATTTAGAAGCCCTTTACTAGGGTTCAGGGCTATTCAAGGAGAACAGGGATTTTAAAAAAACATCTACTAAGAAGAGGTAGTGAAAAGGAGCACCAAACACGAAGTTTAAAGAAGGAGCAAGGCAGATGTAACATTCTCTAAAAACTTATGTCAAACATCCTCCTGCCTCCCTTAGCACAAAAACTGAAACACTACAAGAGTAAAATGCAGACAGGAGTCCAGCAGCAGGATGTGCTTATCCAGTTTACTGCACTGAATTCATCATATATGATGACCTGCCTTGTGGGCAGATGGCACGCGCGTGCATTTGATGCAAGCAGCTCATCATGTACAGATTCTTGAGGTCAGAGTGGCTGAACTGGAGGTGCAAAGGGAAAGAGAGAGGTACAGAAATGAGACTTTTGGGAACACAGCAGAACCATTTCATCCCCCACTGAAAGCACCTGTATTGATGAGGAGGCTGAGATTCATAACGAAGGAGAACATAAAACTAGAGCACAGAGGAATGACTCCACAGGTAAGACCTTCCTCCCAATGTCATGGTATCCTCTTGCACTAAAGATACACTTCTAGGGGAGGGGCCCCCATTTATTTGAAGACACAGATAATAGATAAGATACTGAACTGAATGGACCAATGGTCTTACCCAGACTATGTTTACATTTGCCACAAAATTTGGCAGCAGTCTGTGGGGAATACACATGCTACAAAGAACAGCTTGCCAATCTCCCATCAACTTCCTAACTTCTACTTACCGTGGTGTCTTCAGTTTGCTACCAGACAGGACAGAGACTCTCCCATCAGCGCAGCATTACTCCACCTGGTGGAGGCGGATTAGTAGTATTCATTTCTGGGTCGACTGAGCGGGTCTCCACTTCCATTCAGTCAATATGGATAAATTGATCCAATGGCAGAGAATTTGCCACTGTCAGTGTAGACATAGCCCCAGTATGGCCCTACTTAACTTACGTTCACCTAGCTCACATCTTCAAGCTTTTCTCTTGTAGCCTTTGGCTATACCTTATATTGGGCTTGCATGTATATATTATCCTCTAGCTATTTTATATAGGTATATTTTCTTTTTCTTATAAAACCTAGAAACTTTGGTTCTATAGTAAGGAGCTTGGTACTAGTTCTTTCCATAAGCTGAAATGCATGTATCCTGCAGCTCTTTGCAAGGAGTGACTCAGTTTGCAAAAACTGCAAGTAAGTTTTCTGCACAATAGGATGAGATCCTGCAAGCTTTGTAAACCAGAGTTTGCATCTGTCTGTGCAATTGGAGACGACTAACCAGGTGAGAGGTGAGCGTAGACTGTGCAGAATTTGGCAATCTCTGCAAACCTACTGCAAAACTCAAGCTGGTAAACGAGAAAATAGAACAATATGCTAAAAAATAGACGTCAATAGACCCCTGAACCAATAATCTCAGACTACCCCCAGCAATTTCTGGAAAACACCCATATTTGGGCAAGGAAGAATGAGATAATTTGATTTATTTTTTGAAGGGTATAAAAGGTAACCCCCCCCCATACTGTGCAAAAAGGGTATATAAAGCCCCAAAATTTGCAGAGGGGTGGAAGCTTCCAATTTCTGGCCACTGAATTCAGACAATGCAAGAGGAAACTGCACAGGCCTACAGCAACACTTCACCTGCGTTCTTTCAACTAGGTTTCTTTGTTTTATTTTGGTTGACTAGTTTTAGAATTGTTAGTTCAGTACTTCAACTTATCTTCACTTGGAGTGTGAGTATAACTTTTACAATTGTATCTTAAAGATAGGAAATCTTAGCAGCAATACTGCTTATAGTCATTATAGAAATGTATTGATGTATTTCTTTATTATTCACTCCACATTGTATCCATTTGTATTCTTACTCATCACTTGCTGCATGCAGTTAGCAATAAAAGAATGATCAGAAAATCTCAATTTGAGTATTCCTTGACCACCTGTTTTTAGGGAGGAAATCCTATTTAATTAACATACCTGTAGTCGATCTGGACTAAGAACACTTGTCCTTCAAATTGGTCTATCAAACCTATATTGGCTATCCCAAATTCCTAAAGAATTATAGAATTTGGCTGCACTCTGCAGTTGTGAGAGATAGATTTTAAATAGATAAGCTGAGAGTCTCACGTTTCTCCCAGGGCTTTCAAATGAAATTTCAAATGTTATGAAACTCATAGTGAGAGTTAGTGACAACTTCAAATGTAGGCTGCTTAAGAGCTACATGGATCCTGTAAGGGAAGACAAAGGAGCAAGACAGAGTACCAGTGCAAAGAAGTGCTCGAAGGAATTTAGCCTTGAACAACCCAATGCACAAGGGCTACATGACTTCATATAGGTTGCAGGATCATAGGCTAGCCCTGCCTATAGTAACTCTCCCATAGTAAGCCATATGACATGAACCTGCCTCAGTTTCCCTTCCCAGTAAGACAATAACTTCATTACAGCTCTCTGGGCTCTGGGGCAATCTGTTCTTAAAACCAATGTGTAATTCAGTCCATAACAAAATGTCTGAAGCATAGGCCATGCCCTACTCCAATGCAAGTAGTCATTAAAACTCAAAGAAGGAAGCTGTGTTAGTCTATGTACAGCAAAAACAACACAAGTCCTGTGGCACTTTTAAGACTAACAGATTTCTTCGGGCATAAGCTTTTGTGGTCTCCAGCCCACTTTGTCAGATGACGAGGTTGGTTGGAGCCCATGAAAGCTTATGCCTGAAGAAACCTGTTAGTCTTTAAGGTGCCACAGGACTCTCATTGTTTTTATTAAACCTCAAGACACCTCATCCTCATTGCACCACATACCAGTGCCTTCAACTGTGCCTGGACTCCATCAGTTCTCTCTTGTCTTTGTAGCAGGATGGCCACTTCATCCTTCCAACTGGAATGCAACCCCACTCTTCCAAGCACAGATCTTTTTGCTGGGATTATCCTTGTCGTGGAAGCATCCCTCACTCCCTCATGCCCTCGCATGTTTCCTTTTAGTCCAGGTTTCAGACCTTACAGACATCAGCAGTCCTTCTCCAATCCCTTACCTTTGCCCTCTCAAATCCCAGCTCCCAGCAGCTTAGAGTCAGCAAACAACTCCTTCTGCTGCTGCTCCTGCCTCTGCCTCTCTCACAACTGCCGTACATTCTGCTTTCTTCCAGGACTTCTCCAGTCCCTTGGTCTCTGGTAGCTCTCACCTACCCTTCTCACTCAGGGAACCAGTCTGCTCTCACTTGCTGTGACTCCTTTGTCACCAGGTCTCTCCCATGTGGACTGCTCTATCCCCTTAAACAGGAGCATCTGTTCTGGTAGAGGGGTCCTGGACCTACTTCATTGAAAGGTATGCAGCATATGTGTTCCTCAACACAAGCCTGGCTTAAGGGGGCAGGCTCTTCTGCATTGTGCCACACCTGCATAAGGTTCCATGATTTACTCACAGACTCCCAGAAATTCAGAGACAGCTTGTTTAGTATGGTCTGAGATAAGCACAGTCACAGGTACCAGATTTCAGGCTTGGAATGCCATCAGTTCACTGACATCTCTCACCATTTATAAGGAGAAAAAGAAAAAAATCTGAAATATTTATGCTATTTAACAGAGGAATTTGCAAGTAATCCCGTGTAACCGTTAGCTAATTAATAGCATGGATACATAAGAAAATGGGTTTTAAAATGTTTCAGGCATGCCATGCTGCATGAAGTTATCAGAATGCAGCATTAGTGTAATGCAAAGGAAAGCTAGTTAATCAGCACACACTGATTTGCAAAGAGTATGGCATAAAGCCTGTCACTGAGGCAAGAATCACCCAGCTCCTAACACATCCAGTTTTTGCAAGGAGGTTTATTTCCTTAACAGATTAGAAAACAAAGAGAAAACCGGTCTTAACTCATTCCTTAGGGGCAGTCTTCACTGCAGCAAAGTTGATGCTATCAGATTGAATGCCCCTATTGACTGCTCAGGTCTGTGAAGACCCGTTCAGCTGATCAGGAAGTTTGATCCTTGAACTTGACCCTAGCAACTAGGGTTGTACTAAATCAAAGGGAGGAGTTTCCCTTTGACTCAGCACAGTGGATGTGCCAGGAGTAGGGAAGTCAAATGCAGATACACAAGTTATTTTAAGTAACTTGTGTATCTCTGTTCAATTGCCACCAAAAAAGGCAGGCACTGTAGACCTGCCTAAAGACTCAGGCCACCCAGAGATCCCTGGCAATCCTGGGCCTGGCAGCTTCAGTGAGCAGCAGCAGACCTGGCTGCTTCAGTGAGCCTCCAGCCCCTTGCTTCAGGGCCCACCACAGCAGCTTCCTCCACTCTGCTGCAGTGTGGCTTCCCCTCACCAGAGCTCAGCCTACCCCTCCTAGCTCCCTTCTTGCAGCCCCTTATAGGTCCAGGTGTAGCCTGGTGTAGCCTTTTACAAGAGTTGATTGGTCTCACTTTCTCCGATTCAGAGGCACTGGGCTTAGTCTACCCACAGAAACCAACTATCCAGTGACAAAGCCCTATCATCAATGAGGAAAACATTTACATTTTTGTTACATCTGCAACCGGATAGATATAATAGGCAACTATGATTGAATATCTAGATTTTTTGAGACTTTTAATATGGAAATAACCTAACTATTTGTAATTATTAACGCCCATTTGCTTATGAAATGGTTGTGCTCTCCTGGTAGCAATTTGGCTTTACAATACAACTGTCTATTACAGGGATGGCCAAACTTATGGAACTCAAGAGCCACACAAGTCGATTATTAAACCTTCGAGAGCCGCACTGAGGCATATAGCCATATACTTTTACTTACTCCAAAATTACTAATTTTAAAATTCATCGCACACTTTAATTTTATTGTAAGAAGAGGGCAAATATTGGTCCTACTATTGTCAGATTCTAATAATTACTTAAGGTTACTATGAAAATTAGCATTATACAGTAAAAACTTAGCTGCTGCTCGATGTAGAAGACTGCAGGCTAGTGGTGAGTTTTTTAAAATCCCAACCATGCCGCGCTTCTCCCCACCATCCCTGACCATGCCACCACTTCTCCCCACCCCCCGACCCCCTCCTGAACTCCTAGGCTGCGGTTGCTTTCCTGAATTGATTTGCTGATGTTCTTCTGGGAGCCACACCTTTTCATTCAAGAGCCACAGTTTGGCCACACGTGGTCTATTATATAACTGGCTGTAATGCAGTTACATATTGAGTGAAACATTGCCACCCAGTTCAGAGTCTAAAAGAAAAACATACAAAGAAAAATGAAAATCTTGGGCCAGACTGTCAGCTGGAGTAAATCCCAGTCAATAAAACAATGCTAATTTGCAGCAGCTGAGGATTTGGTCCCTTATTTTTAACCTTGATAGTTAAATATTACTTCAACATGGTGCTTTAAAATTGGCAGCAAGGCTGATATTTTGATCAAAGTCTTTCACCAATGTCTTTTGAATGGAGTCTAACCAACAAACAGTCAGATTATGCGCACTGGTTTCCATGACAGTCTTACCTATGTATGCACTTTGGGGTTCAATCCACAAGATCTTAAAGAAACAATTCCATTTTTACTGTAAAGGCATTAACAAAGGAAATCTGCCAGCCAACCAATAACTGTTAATGGCTAATTACAATCAGCTTTCAAGAAAAAAAAAATGATTAGCTCCACCCCTATAAATGTTTTTGGATGTGCTCAATTTTATACATGGGCTTCAAATACATTTTGAAGAATTATTAACATGCCACCTCAAGACAATTTGAAGTGAGTATTTCCCTGACACTGCAGGGTCCTTATAGCTGTCTGCAATTGAAAAGACTGGGAGACAACACAGCCCCAGGTTCTGTGGCCATCTCCCTCTAATGTCCACTTCCCATCTAGACCCATTCCCGCACTTTGCCATAGCAGGGTAAACATTCTATTCACCCATATTCAGCCTCTGCCACTGCCTATCAGAACCACATCAATTGTGGGGCCAAAGAAGTCTGAACAGCTCTTATCTACAACTAGATCATTAATTAGAACTAATCTTTTACTTCTTTGAGTGAGCGTCTCTACCTGTGCAACTTGTGCCACCAGCCCAATCCCTTTAGCAAAGGCCAAGTTTATACTGACAACAGCAAATTTGCTGCTGTCAGTTTGTTCTTTCCATATTGACTGAGAAGTCAATGGAGACCCACTCAATTGATTGGGAAGTCAAACTTGTAAATCCACACCCTGAAAAAGAGTACTGCTGAGTCAAAGGGATGGCCTTTACCTTCAACTCAGCACAATGGAGATGCTGTGCTAAGGAGGTATTAGAAAGTCACAGCAAGATGTACAAGCTATGTATCTTCCTTAAATTGCCATCAAAAACCTTGGTAAGTGTACACCAAGTCACAATCTCTTACATCTCCTCTGCCCTCATCATAAGAAGCTCTCTTCCCAAACAAGCTGCTATGATCCGAACGATGACACTAACTCCATGCTAGCACTGCATTCAGGATGCTCCCCTTGTCTTCATCTCCTAATCTTTTGTCATCTAATGAGTCAAACTTCACCATCACCAGATCAGTATGTCAATTTAACCTGCACCATTTGTCTGTTTTATAATGATCTAAATTAGCAGATTAGTTGAATATTTTCCTTTTCATGCCTATCAACCACTAATTCTTCATAATATTTTATATTTTGTTGAGATGTATACACCAGCTTTCCTTCTTATGTCAATCATTTATCTTTTTTTTATTGCTGAACTCATCATTATCCATAATATGAGGCATACAGTGAAGCCTTATTGTTCTAGGGGGAAAAATCCCTTGATGATTACTTTTTATTTTATTTTTTTTATTTAGTTGTGGTTCACTATGACTTTGGTCATATTTACATTGATCAACCCTTCAATAATGATACGTGAGCTTAAGAAGGGCTTTAGAGTAGTTGTGTATAAGTAGCACAAGAAGCAACTATCACTCCAAGCAAATCCAAGCTGAAATCTTTTCAGCCACATTTCACCCTCTTAAGCACTGAGTAAGAGACTTAAGGGCTCTGCAGGTGGAAATTTGTTCCAGGTACATAATGTCTCTGAGGGTCTAATTCAGACACCCTTACCTGTGATGTGAACTATTTTATTTCACATGCAGCCCATCAACATTAGGACATCTTGCACTCCACGGCTATGTCTATACTAGTCTTTGGCTAGTTCAAAACAATTTTTTTTTTTTTTAGTTCAAACTAGCCAAACCTTAGTTCAAACTAACTGCTTAGTTTGAACTTGCTGCTTTGGCAAGTTCGAACTAGCATGATGTAGTCATGCTAGTTCAAACTAAATAAGTTCAAACTAGCAGTTAGTTCAAACTAGCCATGCTTTTTTAGCTCAAACTAAAAAGTTAGTTGGAACTGAAAAAAGTGTGGCTAGTTCAAACTAACTTCAAACTGCTTAGTTCGGACTAATCAAGTCCAAACTAAGCTTTTAGGTATAGACATAGCCTACCTGTTTATCAAGGACTGAATTCAAGAATTTAGCAAAGGTATTCCATTTGATTTGTCAGCTCATTTTTAAGGAGATTTTGACTGTTGTCTATTCACTTTACCTTTATATTCATTTTGCATTAATATCAAAGCATAAAACAATATGCGTACAAAAATAAAAATATCTGTCCCATGTCTTCTCTCCAGAAATCAGACATACTGAACTGTTCTTTCCACCTGGAATATCACTACCTTGATTTAAACATTACACTTGTAAGGCAGGCTTAGGAGCTGTGCCTAACAGCTTGTGAAGGGGGACACAATCTGCATGGGTTTTGTGTTTGCATGAGCACAAAGAATGCATTAGCATAATCAAACTATGGATGCAGGGCCATAAAGGTAATGGTATTTGAGTTTATTTGATTGCAAATCTATCAATATCTGTAATTCTACTGAAGGGAAACATTAAATTCTGCCTTTTGTGATATGTTACTTTCTTTATTGTTCAAAATCTGTTAGGTTAGTTGAAGGGTAAAAGCTAGCCTTGCAAAAAAGAAACTTGTAAGAGAGGCCGCTGCCTATCTCAGCCTGAAAAGGTCAAGACAGGGATGGGGGGGTTGCATAGCTACTTCTGGAGCTATGCTCTGAGGTATTGCCTCACCCCCTGGTCCCATTGTCAAATGATAGATTTGGCAGGGCTTCTTATGAGGCCTTTCTTTGTTATTTTAATGGAGGAAGCAGTTTGCAGCTACTTGAGGTTTAAGAGCTGAAACCACTGAGAGAGGCAAACTCTCTCTGAGCTGAAATCAGTAAGAGAGGAAAATCCTCTCTCTGAGCTGAATCACTGAAGAGGAGCTGGAGATGGAGTAAGTGACCAGTGGGTGGAGCCAGCGGCTGGTGACAGTGGAGTGCGAGTGACCAGTGGGCGAAGCTGGTGGAGAGTGGGCAGAGCCAGCGGATGTTGAGAGCAGATCATGAGTGACCAGCAGTGGAGCTGACGAAGCCAGTGGATGGTGAGAGCAGAACGTGAGTGACCAGAGGGCAAAGCCTGTGGGCAGCTGGCATGAAAGACAGTCCCTATATACTCTGAGGTTTGTTGGGGAACCCTGTTTTGCACTGACTCTCCAGATCAGTGCTGGTTTTGCTACTGGATTTATATATTCTGTTATGCTGTGTGGGATCATGTTGGGAAGCTTATTCTGCACTGATTCTCCAGATCAGTGCTGATTTCTACTACTGGGTTTTTACATACCATTTTTCTACTATTAAGAGTTCTGTATACCACACTCAGGCTCATGCTTACAAGTGGGGAAGTCTTACCCCTTTGGGGGGCCCAGGGAATGGTACATGATTTCCCAGAAGACTGGCTGGGGGCTCAAGCCAGTTGGTGCTGTAACATTACTTGGAAATCCCTAGATATAGAACCCAGCCCTTGCCCTGCCATCTCGTCCTGGCAGAAGGATTACGCACTTATCATTTAGTTCAATCCAATTTCTTCCTCTTTGTTCATTTCTGGTTTTTCCTTTAAGTAGTTTCTACTTAGGTTTCAATATTCTGTACTGACTTCCAAATGAACTTCACAATGAGTAAGAAGTAAAGACCAATAATCACTTTGCACTTTCTTCAATCTTTGTTTAAGAGGATGTATCAACTCACTGTTGCTTAGCCATTTTAAAGCAAGATGACCATTCCAAACCTGTCCAATTAAACCTTTTTACTCTAGCACACTAAGACTCCAACAGCTGCTGCAGCAGTGCACTGAACTTTGGGCTACAATACCATCATGCTCTATATCACAACACAATCAAATATTTCACACTCCTCTTCTACTGTTTTACATTGCATCATTGAGTGTTATAATAAAAATATTTTTTATTTATTCTGTTCAAAATATGTGGCATCAACAGAACACAATAGCTGGTGTGTGATATAAAAGGTTTATCAGCACACTTTGGGGATGGGTGCTTTTTGTTGTTTACACATACAAAATGGGTAAAAATGCAGATTAAAAGCCAACAAAAAATCTTGCTGTGTTGGCAAAACTTGATATTTCATTGTGGAACACTTATCTACAAATAAAGTTCATAAATAAACATACGCAAAACCACAACACCCACTCTGAACTGATCTATTCTCCCCACCCTTCCCACCACAATATGAAAGTTAGCAACTGCAGCCCAAAGAAAAAAAAAAGAAAAGAAAAAAATCATTACTCAAATCAATTCACAAAATTAATCAGATCAGTATGAAAGTGCCAGGCTCCTAGAATGGACTGACTGCTAAACCCCCCCCCCACACACACAGATGTAGAACAATTCATTTCAGTAGCTAACTTGTGGCTATATGGAATTCTCTCTTTTTTCTATTTTCTACAAACTTATCCACAAAGATTCCCAGATTCCTGTGGCTGCCAATAAACAGCAAGTTCCTCTGTCATTTAGGCTGCATCGTTTCTCGGATCACTGTAGAATGTATTAGTCACACCATACAATTACTCAGAATAAGTCTGTAGTATTTATTATTTGTATTCCACTAGTGTCCACTGTCATGGTCTCTAGGTAGGCTCTCTTCTGAAACCCTTTCACAGTTCCCCAGGATACCCCTTTAAGTGAGGGACCCCTGCCTCCACTGTCTCTTTTTTTTTTTTTTTTTTTTTTTTTTTTGAGGAACAACCCAACAATCCAAATTACCCTGACTTCACCTCTGGGCTATCATTTATGGCTGCCAACTCTGAAACCTAGCAGCCCTGATGTCTTCAAGAGTTTCCCCTCAGGATCTTGTGATGGTATACATTTGCAGTGAGCAAGAAATAGGATCTTCAGCACAAAGTATGACTGATTTCCCTGAAGAGTCACAACACTCAGAGAAATGGGTTTAAAACAGAAAGGTCTGTGTGCATTTTGGCTTTCTATGCTTGGCATTCCCCTCAGCCATCTGGGTAGATATGACTTAAGCTTGGTGTCCTCTGTTCTCTTGGAGCTCTAGTTACAGGTTTCTTGCTGCAAATCCTGACAATCGGTGCCGCCTCACATGTCAACTCTCTACATTCCCTCGACAGCCTCTCCCAACTCACTCAACTGTCTCCCATTTCTAGGGTCAGGATCCTGTTCCCTTTTGGTATCTCCCTTTGATCAAAGGCTAAGGTTTGGGAATAGTAAACTCTTCTAGCCTATCGGGAATCAGGTGGGGGTAATTCCCCCTTTAACAACTTCCCTATTAATTCCGCAACCACTTACTTCTGTCATCATTTTGCCTTTTTGGTCTAGTTCTTTTTAGCCATCACTTTTGATCTAATTTCACAACAAGTAACAAAGAGAGGTATAAGCATTAGTCATAAAAAACAGACATTCTCTGTCTGTCACATCAACAATGTCCACTGTCCTTCCCCTGCCCACACACCTATGCACACGCCCTAGGGGCTGGTCTATGTCTGTATGGTACAACACTCTAGACTACAGAGGGATCAGTTGTAGAGTACTCTAAAATGTTGTACTGTAATTGCCCCATGCAGACCCAGCTGGTGCAAGCCGAAAGGTACCCAATTTGCATTAATTAAAACTAGATACCATTTAGTTGACATCAGTAGAGTCTAAGGGCAGTTAGAACACAATGCTTTAAAGTGCCCTACAAATGCACCATTGTCTAGACTACACACTACTGCAGTCAAGACCAAGACTCTTCTCCACTGAAATAGTCTCTGAACCTGAAATAGAATCCATATATTTAGATCCATATGCCCAAACACACTTTCAGTAGCATCAACGGAGCCCCATGTGGGCATATCAGATCACCCATGTCAATTTCATTGCAGGTCATCCCTAAATAAATATTTATCTAAAATATTCATATGTTATCACTGTGAAAATACACATACACCTGAACAACATATTTTTGCGAGCCTCAGGTAACACTGGTGTCACTTATTTGACACCTTTCTTTTTCTACTACATTGTAAAATAAAGACATGTTTCCTTCAAAACATCAGTTTACAGTAGAGGGTTCCCAGGTGCAAAATTCATATCCAGATTACTAACTCATTCCCCCAAAGTCCAACAATGTTTGGACTGAGAGTTTGGTTTTAAAAATAAATTCTATAGCTGGCCAACCTGAGGGAGTGTACAGACCTGAGGTTGCAGTTTTTCTTTTTCTTTAGTTTTCGCAGGTGAAGTTCAAAGCAAAATAGCCTCATCACCAGCAGATAATACTCAGGAAAAACATTAATCACATCTTTCTTTTTCAAAAGGGCACTGGCTTCCCCTGTGGCCCTTTATAAAATTTTCAATTTGACGACAGAATTGTTGATCTTACAAGGAATGAAACCTGTTTGATCAACCAGATGCTCCATTTGATAGTTGAATATGCTGTTTTGTTGTTCCTGCTCTCTCATAACTTCAAGTTCATCTGTGGTTTACGGCATAGAGTAATTTAGCAGTCAGTGCAGAGAAACAGGAGATACATAGCATGCCACTACTTTTGACAATACTCCAAAAAGAAAATACAGAACTAACATTTATTGTTTATTTTGCCTACACTTTCTGCTTCCACAAACAAGTATTTATAATTGCTGTTTTTATGCTCCTTTTATTTATTTGTTTGCACACACACACACACACACACACACACACACACACACACACACACAC
>ML681981.1:36445187-36455923 GCA_007922195.1 Podocnemis expansa
CACACACACACACACACACACACACACACACACACACACACACACACGAGATGCATCTCAAAGACTTCAATGTTCTGGGAATTCTGCAGACTAGAACTATTTTGTATTACAAGCGTTTGCAAAACAAATTAAAATAGACCAACTTTCTCCCCTTTAATGTGATCCCATATTTTGACCATTAATTCATTTTAAAACAAATTTTGTGCAAGCCAAAGAGGAGCCTTTGGTAATAGGCATTAGGGAATAGGCTAGGCTGGCATGAGGGTATGTTCCAATATATGCTAGAGTGTCTTCCTCCATTGGAGCTGTCTCTTCCTTTCCTTGCTGTACTCATCCCACTCCTGAACACACATATCTCCCTGGCTTTTCTTTAATACTTTATATTATCTTTGCTATTTTTCCATGCTCTACCTTCTTTTTAATCTTGTTTTTCATTGTACTTTTAATTATTCCTCCTACTCCCAGACTATTTTCCAAATATGTCTACTAATGTTAAAACCTGAATGACATTTTCAAACCAACAGAGTTGAAGGTAGGTCCCAGGAAAGATAAACTGAGTTTTTCCATTCCTAATGGGCTGTGTTGTTCCTGCTTGGAACAGGCAATAAGTGAGGTTCCCCCCACATAACATCTCTGGGTCTGAGAGTCTGTATGGCCAGGGGTACAGACTGATGACCAAAAAACATAGAAGCTGCACAACATAATGTGTCTAGATATCTCATGACAAGCTGCCATAGAGATGCTATTCCATGTTGTTTGATTAGAGTCCTTTTTAGCATGGGGTAGCTCTCTCCCCTCTGGGACTGTTGTGAGGTATGGAAGCATTTTCTCCATTTTACAGATGGGGAACTTTGGCACACAGATTAAGTGACTGCTGAAGGTCACACAGGAAGTCTGTGGCAAAGCAAGGAATTGAACCTTAGTCTCTCAAGTCCCAGGCCAGTGCCCTAATCACTAGGTCATCCTTCCTTCCCACAAAGTGATATACACTTTTCATATCAAATTGATGCTACAATCACTTTTTTTGTGCCCTCATTTATAGGTCATTTTTACCTGATTTCCACAAGGTCTCAGATAAACCAAAACCAAGCATTATCCACAAACCACACAAGGTTTTTGTGATGATAGCAGAGGCCTCTATTCACACAGCTAAAGCCTGCTAGTTTTACTCAGTGCTTAGTGAACCTCAAGCCATTGTTAACTTCAATGGGAATTTTGTCTGAAGAATCATAGAATTTGCCTCATGTTGACTGAGAAAATATTTTTGTGCTCCCGAAGATATCTGCAAATAGCAGCATAACATGCACCTCTGCTTAAATCATCCTCTCCCACACACAAAGAGGTGATTGACATGTACCATCACTCAAAGGCATTGAGTGGATCCATCACAGTCTGGAGGCCTCCAAGTCAATGAAATAAAAGATGACCATTACATAACCAGCCATCTAATGGATGAGTCTTTCAGTTGCGACAGATATAATCAAATAGGCTAAATCTTGAGCCTCTTATACAGCCTATATTCAACTAAAAACATCTATCCCATTCACTGAGTTCAGGATTTGGTCAAATAATAAAGTTTACCTTCAAAGCACTGTACGAATAATAGTCAATTATTCCTCTCAACAGCTCCCACGGGCATATTATTCCCTGTTTATGGACTAAACATGAAATAGAGAGTGGTTAAACTTCAATAGGGAGCTTAATTTGGTGAAGAAATTGTGCCATTTCAGTTGCTTTTAATGAGAAGATTGTAAAATATTCCAGCAAAATTAAGAGAACCAATATCAGGTCACACTTTGGCCTGTCTATTTCTCATAAGCATTAGTCTAAGAAGGAAAAACCACCAAAGAAGAGACCTGCTATTGCCAGAGAACATAGACCATCCAAACATTAGATGCACAATACCTCTAGCAGACCACCTTCATGTTTCTGATTATCACTGAGGACTAACTAGTGTCCAAAACCCTCCAGATTCATTGAACTCAAACCTGTTCAGCAGTCCAGTCCCTCTCTGACTATGTAACAGCCTTCCATTGCTACTCATCCTCTTCTCTATTCATTTAAGACCTCCAAGCAACAAATCCAAGCACCGCCTATAAAATCTAGGAGTACACCAATAACTCCAACAAGAACCAATAAGTTCTTTAACACTGCAGATACCCATAACACCAATCACTTACAGAGTCAAGAGCTTATAAAAATGTGAAGCACTCCAATCATTTTACAAATGCTGTGGGCAGTGTAGGATAATTTAAAATAACTGAGAAGCTTCATATTTTTTTTTCATAGCTACTTCAATTTAAAAGGGAGTCCAGGAGCAATTCCAGCATATTGAGCCAATTTAAAAATTTAACACATCAAAAAATTGAAAATCAACACTTTTTATCCTTAGACTATAGAAAAGGATAGGTATCACTACAATGTGTCTTGTAGTGATAGCTAGATAAATATTTTATCTGTAAACAAGTCTCTATATTTTGATTGGGTGTGATTTGTTTTATTTGGGAGGGGCATTTTATTGACTGATTTTCCCTGCATGGTATGGGTTTTTTTCCTTTCCTCATAAATCTGTAGCTAAGCCCCCATCTGAAATTCATTGCTCATGGGAAGACTGCTGTACTTACACAGGACTTTATGGACATCAGTTTAGCACCATATTGTCTCACCAGCTCACTCATACTGGCACATCAAAATATAAAATGGACTGATTTTCAAAAACACTGCCTTCCCATTGACTTCAGATTGGTGGTTGTATGTTCATTGCACTTAAATTAAAGCAGCCTGATTTTTCTGAAGTGCATTCCTCTGAATTTAGGAGGCAAACGTTAGACACCCAGGGTTGAAAACGCAGAGCACAGAAACATTTTTTATTCAGGTGTGATTAAAGAAAGAGCATATGTTGATAGATAAAGGGAATCAGGCACAGAAATGCAAGAGTTGCTCAGCTGCTCATTCGCCCATCCAGTAGCTAAATATTCCATGTGGCAGATTAAAAAAAAAAAAAAAAAAAAAAGTAGGTCTGTTCAAATAGAGTCCACAACACACGCTTTTCCCTACCTTCCTTGCTCCCCTGGCCTTTTTTTTTAACACTTTTTTCATTCTAATTTTTATCTCACTTTAATTCCTCCATAGATTTTAATTAAGCACATTCTGGGCTTTTGAGGTTTTCTATTAAATAAAATAGTGTGCTTGCTCACTAGGTGGACAACTCCAAGCACTTACTGCTCTTTTCACATACTGAATTTTCTTTCTTATTGGTGTGCCTGACTGTTGCTCTGCAGGGGCGGGAACATATCATTACAGGACATTTGAATTCAAATGATGCATTAGGAGAAGCAAGACAGCTGCATTTTACTGATTATTTCTGAGGTGTAAACAACATTGATGATACAGCCACTGCAATTTGTTCAATGACAAAGAAAAGGGAGGCGAACACCAACAAAAGTACATAGAATGCATGGATGGAGCTACAGTGTTTTGACTATTACATTTAAAGATCTAATTATTTCTTCCCACCCCCTCTTTTCTGCCAAGATTTTTTTGGCAATGGTAGGAAAGTAATTTCAATCAACTTAAATGCCTCCCCCCCCTCAAAAAAACAAAACAAAACAACAAAGCCAAACAAACCCAAAACCACTGATTTATAAACTGAAAGCAATAATAACCCAGTGATTTGTCCAGTCTACAAATATTAAGTCAGGCTAAACATTAATCTAAATGTTACTGAATCCCAATAGTTCATGAGAGGCTAGTACATGGAGGAGAGGTGAGCAACATTATTTACTGATTAAATAGGATCTCTGTGACCATGGCAATATTAGAAGATCTGATGTAATGTGTCTTCAGCCTACACAACCTGATATCAAAACGATGAATGCCAGACTCTTGGCTGGCATCATTCCCAGATGCGCAGCCTTACAAAATCATAATTGTCCAAATACGGGCAACAAAGACTGGCAACTGCCATGACATTCCTGATGTCATTAAAAGGCAGCAGATCTCTCTCAATGCTTAGAGCATTCAAAAGTGACTCAGGGACTCTAACCAATCCACAGATTATACTAAATGGGAAATTAAAAATGAAGATTTAGAAAGTGTACTGAAAATAGTGGCTAAAAATTTCCAGCCTTAGGAGCATGTCTCCACTGCAGCAGGGAGCAAGTCGCCCAGCTTGGGCCCAAGCATGATTTTTTCAAACCCAGTACGAACCTGCAACATGGGCCCTCTCCCTCACTTGTGGGGACCATGGTCCTAGCTTGAGTGCACATATGAGAGTTAGTAGTGCTCAAGCAAACATGCTAAATATAGAGAAAGAATATTCTAGCTCAGGGTCTCTGAAGGCTACATGATCCCTTAGGCTTGAGAACTCATATTCCAGCTCAAAATGGAATGTCCACTCTGGGAGGGAAGAGAAATCCTTTCCTTAGCTCATGCACATGACTAGCTGAAACCTTAAAGCAAAAGACAAAATGAAAGGGACCCCAGGCTCAGAGCCTTGCTTCCCCAACTTCAAAAACAACCCTGTTATATAATCCCACTCAAGTTATTCTAGCTCTCTTTTAAACTAATTACATTGTTTGATCAAAAAACTCCTACTCATCACTCCCTTAAGGTTAGAAGTCTCCCAACTCCCAGCTTCAGTTTGGTCATAGCCAATTTATACCTACTTGTTCTTCTTACAAAATTGTTCTAGAGCATTTTATCTTAATGTTTAGGCTGCATGGTATTTACGGAGAGCAGTCAGAACCCCTCTCAGCCTTCATTTTTCTATGCTACAAAAGTCGCACTCTTCAGGTATGTCTATGCTTAGAACTGAATTTGAATAGATGACAATCAATTTGAATTCAATTAAGGGCATGGCCACACTTGTTTTCCTCAATTCGAACTGAGGAACTCCTCAGTCTGAATTGATAAAAGCTGACTTTGAATTGGTCAAACCTCATTTGACTTCAAAGTCCATGTCAATTTGAAGCCAGTAGTTCGAAATGACCCAGTGTGGCCATGGCAATTTGAACTCACTGTGAGTTTGAATTGACATGGACTGACCTTCCACGCAGGGTGCAAGGCACACTGGAAGGAAGATGAGACCTTTAGCATCTGGGACCAGCAGCCCCAAAAGTGCCAACCCCCCCAGCCAGATTGGGATGGGGGTGCAATGGTGTTCCTGTCCCTTAGCTGGGGGAGAGAGACCCTGACAGGTGGCTCCTACCCTGCTTGCGGCTGGGGAGTGGATCCCTGCTGGGCTGGAGCAGCGTTTCCTGTGCTGGAGAAGGAACCCCCAACCATGGCTCAAGCCTTGCTGGACGCATGCGGGGAGGGGACACCACGTACAGCAGGGCTCCCTCTGGCCACATACAGGGAGGCAGCCCCCATGTGCAGCTGGGCTCCAGCTGGCCGCACGCAGGGCGGGAACCCTGGCACGTGGCTGGGCCTCTGCTGGCCGCATGTAGAGAAGGGATCCCCACACATGGCCAGTGGGGCTCCTGCCACACACAGGGATCCCCTCCCTTCACACAGCCAGTGGGGGGCTAGCCATGCAGGGGTTCCTTCTCCCTTGCCCCGCTGCGCTGTCAGTGCAGGCAGGGGAAATTCTCGCAGCCGGGCACTGACAGTGCAGCAGGGTTAGGGAAAAAGTATTCCCCCGCCCCCAATGACAGAGCAGTAGGGGTAGGGGAGAAGGGATTCCCCTAGCCCATGCTGACAGCTCAGGGCCAGGAGAATCCTTCTCACCCACCCCCCTCCACTGTGTGTGGAGGGGGGTGCTCAGGGAAAACATCTCCTGCCAGGTTCCTGCCTTCTGAAGCTGGCATGGGGGAAAGCATGCCCTGCCCAGCTCTAGCCAAGGTGGGACTAGAGCTGGGTAGGGGATGCTGTTCCCTGTGCCGGGCTCAAAGGGCTTGAGCCTGCCAGGGTATTGGGTGGTGGCATAGCCCATTTTGGGGTTCATGTTGCCACACCTCCCATAGTGCCCCTCCTTCAATTCAAATTAGCAAGTCCAGTTCATGGACATTCTTGTTCAAATTGGAATTTCTAGTGTGGCCATGTCAATTTGAATTGACTGAATTCAAACTAATTATTATTAATTCAAATTGACTAGTTCAAATTCAGTCAATTCGAATTCACTCTCCAAGGGTAGACATAGTCTTCTAGTCTTCTCTCATTAGGCAGGCCCCTTATACCCTGATAGTCTTTGCAGCTCTTTTTAGTACTTGCTCCAATCTGAATTAATCATCTTTCTTAAATATGTGTGAGTAGTCCCATTGTAATACACTATATTTTGTGAGATAAAATATCTAGGAGGTGCACCCAGTACAACAGTAAAGAAATTTGAGTCAGCAGTGTGCTCTTGCTGACAAAAAGGCCAATGGCATACTGGGCTGCATCAAAAGAAGTGTTACCAGCAGATCAAGGGATGTGATCATTCCCCTCTATTCTGCACTGGTGAGGCCACATCTAGAATACTGTGTTCAGTTTTGGGCTCCCCACTACAAAAAGGACAGGGACATGCTAGAGAGAGTTCAGAGGAGGGCAACCAAAATGATAAAAGGGCTGGAGCACAAGCCCTATGAGGAAAGACTGAAAGCATTAGGCTTATTTAGTCTGCAGAAGAGAAGATTGAGGGGGGTTTTGATAGCAACCTTCAACTACTTGAAGGGATGCTCCAAGGAAGATGGAGCTTGACTGTTCTCGGTAGTAACAGAGGACAGAACGAGGAGCAATGGTCTCAAGTTGCGGTTAGGGAGGTTGAGGCTGGATATTAAAAAAAACTTTTTCACTAGGAGAGTGGTGAAGCATTGGAATGAGCTGCCAAGGGAGGTGGTGGAGTCTCCATCTTTGGAGGTGTTTAAGGCCCGGCTGGACAAAACCATGACTGGGATGGTTTAGTGGGAGTGGTGCTGCCTCTGGCAGGGGGTTGGACTAGATGACTTATGAGGTCCCTTCCAACCCTATGATTCTATGAATTCTCAGACTTTCAGAGGTAATAACTAACAACATCTTTCCTATTATATATCCGCTTGTAAAAAAAAAACACATGCCTATAAAAAAGATGGACATAAGTTACAAAGATAACTTACAAAGGTAAGGAATGGAGACAGGAAACAAAAGTTTAAGCCTCAGGGAGGGGAAAAAAAAAGAAATGAGAAACATCAGGATTAAAAATAATTGAGGCACAGATTATCAAAGAGAGGAAGATAAAGTTCTTGAGCTAGTGTTGGCAAAATGATATATTAGTACTAGACAATAAGTTAGAACTGAATTAAATAAGGGAGCAAAAAAATTCAATATGATTTTAGGCTGTGTGAACTGGAAACAACATACCATAGACAATGAAAGCTTTTTGTACTATATTTAGGACTGAACGTAGGCTATGGCATCCATTTACAGGTACCTCAACAGAAAGATCAACAAACTGCAAGGAATTCAGACAAAAACAAAATAAATAAATACATAAAATGTTTAAAAGGGTGGCTATTTATGGGGAGCTGGTTGTTTAGAGAACAAAACACATGAGTTCAGCCAAAAGACAAAGAGGCTATGATAACCATCTCCAAGAACATGTGGCAATGGCTGGGAAGAACATGTGCTATGAGGTGTAAATGAAAATGATTAAATGAAATAAAGCAAAGCAAAACTTAAAGTGGATATTAGCTACATGGGCAAAGAATGTGGTTTATTTCACATAAAAGCAGTGGAAACTTCAAAAATTGAGTAACATAAAATGGGATTGGAAAACAGCATTTGAGATACAGTGTGTGATCCTGCACCCATTAATGTTGATGGTAAATCTCCCATTCTCTTCAAATGGGCAGGATCAGGAACATTAGGAGGGATGTTATGGAATAGACAAAGTTTGGACCAGGAGATCTAGTTTGTCTACACCATCTCTTACCCCATAAATCATCATGGCCACATCGAGAGAGATGGAGGAGAGCTGCAGATCACTTACTGGTACAGACTGGGAGAGGTAATTAGGCACATACAAGTGGTTCCATTCACCAACACAGCATCCCTCGGGTGACAGAGTGTGTTGTTATAGAGGTTTTCATATCCAGGATCCCCTGACAAACACTTATTTGGAACTGAGAGGGCTTCTCTGTCTACATGAGAGGGCTCTCTGTCTTCTGTGGCCTCACCTGGTCACCTTTTTCCAGCTCTGTCTTCTTCCTGGGTAACAAAAGTCCAACTAAAGACCCTACACCAACATCAAAACAGAAGATCCTACTACACTGAAGTTTTCTCCTCTTCACTATTACTTCTGGGAACTGCAGAGTCCTTTCTTAGCTTGTTGAGCTAAACACTGTCTCCCAGAACTTTCTTCCATGTCTTCATTTCATAAGTTTGACATCCGCAGAGACTATGGAAGCCTCTCCCAGGAATCTCCCTTCTTCATACAGCAGTGAGACAATGCAAGCGGAATGGAGGCATGGAAAAGGGGGCCCAGCACCCTTTTTTGATAATACTACAAATTCACATGTACTAAAGTCACAATCCTCAAGAAAAGCATGGGTTCTGTCTCACAGGTCAGGAGCCCAGAATACCAGAAGTCAGGAGGCATCTTGTAGGCTGGGGCCCCAGAGGCCTACAGCTGTGCTGTTGGATTGTGTGTGATGCCAGAGGCATTTAGCAGCTTTTGCCAGCAATCGAGCAGACAGCATAAGAAAATGGTAAAAAGACATGACCCCTTGTATGATCTTTTTGGGTTGTCTGAAAACTATAGTTAGAACCTTAACAAAAGATGTCCCAGACACCTGAATAGGATAGGTGCGCCTTGGTCACAAATTGTGGATGATTTTTAAGAACAGTTAAATGTCGAGGCAGCAAATACACAGGATGTGGTCAGTGTAGGCTGTCTCCTCTCCCCATCAGCTCCCTTTTTCTAATGATCCACTTGCAATAAGATAATTTGCTGCTACTGCAAGTATTAGTGATGATTCTACAACATAAAAATGAGCAAGTCAGGTTGTGAAATAAGGGACTCCTGGAGTCTGAAGACCAACCTCCTCATGTATGAAGGAAGGTGTAGAGCAGAAGGTCCCTCCAGAGCAGAACCTTGAGTGGCTAGCAAGATTCACCTGAAGGGTGTAACACCAGTTGGTGAGCTATAGCTTTACTGTTTTATTAACTTATCATGAATCTAATCCATTCTTAGCAATAGTATAGCAAGAGGTTAATTAACTAGTCCCTAAATTGGACAGATGTGTTGTGCTCTCATGAGAGCCATTAGCTCCTTTCTGAACATTGAAAACTTATGTCAACGAGCTCTCAGGGGAGAGGAACTGACAGTTGTCCTCGGGGAGCAGGCCAGATTGAGAAATTAAGGAAGGTTTATTTCCTCCAGGGAGCCTCCGGGGGCGGGGGGAGGGAACTGGGGAAAACTAACTGACTTCTCTTCAGTGAGTCCTCAGGGGAAGGAATCCAATGGGTCTATTCAATGAGCATCTAGGAAGGGAGGAATCTGAATTACAGATGGTGACCTCTCAGAAGAGGTAATCTGACCTACTAGCCCAAAGGCCAAGATAATTGTGAGTGCATGATGTGGAGGTGGGAGAAGATGGTCATGACCCCACAGAAAAGCCCTGAACACCAATCTGTCAAGCCAGGACTCAGACCGCACCCCCCCATGCTTTATGCTTGGGAGTGAGGGAGGCAGGTTCCCAGCCATGTGCAGAGATGATATCCCATCCACCTCCCAACTAGGGGGCCACTGAGGGGGCAGCTTTGGTGCCAGAATATGCATGAAGCTCATGGTGGGAGTGTGGTAGCTTGTGCAGTAGGGGTCTATCCCATGGTGCCTGCAGAGCACATCTGCTCGGTAATTCTCTCCAACAAAGGAGAGAGGGAGTGGCTCACTGTGGAACTGTTCTTAAGTGAATCTGTTCTGAGATGAGGAGTTACTGAAGCAGATGGAGAAGAGCCCCATCCTCAAAGGAGCCGAGGAGGATGAGGCTCTTCCTCCTATAGAATGAAGGGTCAGGAAGGTGGAGACCTCAGCTCAAAAGCAAGGGACAAGCTGGCAAGTAACCTGGGCCCTCTCCTTAGGAAAATCCTTTTTGTAACAGATGGAATCTCAGGGCACCCCATGGGATGCTAAACTACTCCCTGTGGTTCTCTTCAGCTTATCACAAAGAGGGTTTTCCCTCCCACTGAGATCTCTTCTTTTGCCAAGTAATGTTCACTGACCATGCCACAGAGCTGGGATCCCTAATTGAAACATGAGTCATGATAGGTTGGGAGTTAAGTGGTAGGCCACAGCAAGGCTGAGCCAGATTGCCCTTAAAAGGGCATTCAGCCTGTGACAGGAGGGTGGCCAGAACAGAGTTTAGGCTGGACATACTTTAAAAGGGAAAAGAACAGGGAGATGAGGCCTAGATGTTATAGCAGAGTACAGATGCTTCGTGCCACACCAGCAGTATTGGCCCTGGAAAGAATGAAAGGGGTTTCTTTGATAGTGTTGAGGTTCCAGTGACCATCACAAGCCCCCTCTCTGCTGTCCACAGAAAATATGCCAAACCTTACCTGGTTTCCAGTCCATGGGTGCTATACGTAGCTAGGCTCAGTTACAGCGGCTTTTAGGTTCCTTCAAATTCTCCCATGGGAAAACTCCAGCACATCATTGGCAAATTAAGGAAGTATGGGTTAGATGCATGGACTGTAAGGTGGATAGAAAACTGGCTAGAACAACGGTTTCAGCGTGTAGGAATCAATGGCTCCATGTCAAGTTGGCAGGCAGTAAC
>ML681981.1:36460923-36490977 GCA_007922195.1 Podocnemis expansa
TGGGAGTGGTCCTGCTTTTTTTGGCAGGGGGTTGGACTAGATGACCTTGTGGGGTCCCTTCCAACCCTATGATTCTATGATCAGCTTATACGACACAAAGATGAGCTACAGAACAGTGTTTCTCAACCTTTTAAGTAGCAAGCACCCCAATACTCAACTGCCTCCCAGCTAGGACCTGGGGAAGTAGGTGGATGCCATGTGTACTCCCTGTCTGGGTCTCGTGTACCACAGGTTGAAAAACGGTGATATAGAATTTATGCGCCTTCCTTCAACCCTCATCTCCATCAGTGTTCTGTGCAGATTGGCCATGCCCAAGATCCCACCCCAAAACAGGACAAAATACAACCGTTTAAATGTATAAAAGTTAAAGATCTTGATATTTCCTTCATGAATCTACGCAACTAACTGCTAATTAACATACAATAAAACTCTCTTCTCTGCAAATTAAAATAGGAATATTAACATCTTGGCACATTTGACAACTACTATTCATTTCCTCTTTTTCCACTTCTCCTCTACTATATATGGCGTTTTCAAAGGATTCAGGAATATTAAGAACATTCATATGGTAAAATCCCATTAATCTTATTTTTCTTCCTTCTCCATACTGGGTGCCAAAATACATATATTGTTCTCTGTTATTTGTCATTCGTCTTTACAGCAATTAGCTTGCTAATTGAGGAACAGAATCTGCAATTATTATTCACATTGGCTGTTGGAGAAAAGGGGACCAGCAATTCATATTGCGATTTTTTTAGTCCAAAACTCACATTTTTTTCAGAATATGAGACTACATTCATGATATAGTAATCATGTCTATTATATAGCCTTGCTACCTTAATAATTTCATAAAGCTTTCTTCAGAACAGCAATGAACAGTCTCTGACCTTGGAAAACTAAATTACAGCTCAGAGCGGTTCTATCTGTTAAGTTAGCACTGGTACTTAACCACAAAGCAGCAGCTCTAGAGCATATTTCTGTAATTATAAATATCACATACTGTGAACGAATTTACTTACCAATACTTGGAAAGCAGTTCTCTAAATCTTAAAAATAGATCACTCTAAATTAGATGGTTGCTCATGCAGCTCAACTCATTAATCAAGAGAAAAAGGACTATCTTATGATTTATAATCAAAACCAAAACTAATTTTCTCTCAAAGGCTAAAACAATTCACTTGAGCATCTTCAGAGAGAACTTACAAGTGAAGCAGTTTATAATCGTTATGGACAAAGCTCAGGAGGTTTGGAGGTTGACTGGGGATTTTGCAACCACTCAAAGTTTTGGGTTTTTAGTCAAGTCTCTTCACATTACAGAACTAGCTTGGGAAGCAGCAGTTTCTAACTTAAGGGTTGTGACTCCACTTGGGGTTGTAATGATAAAAATGGGGTCACAAAGATGCTTGACAGCTCCCATCTGGGAACACTGGACACTCCAGGCTGCATGGGGCAACAACAGTGTCAGCCTGCCAGCTCCTAGGCAGGCGGCCTCCCTCCTTTCCTTTCACTTTGCGTTGTCCTCTGACCCCACCCCACATGCCCTCCCTGGGTGCACGGTGACATTTTCAAGTACCTAAGAGTTTGTCACGAGGACAGAAGGAAAAATTGTTCTCCTTAACTGTCAATGATAGGACAAGAACCAATGGACTTAAATTACAGCAAGGGAGGTTTAGGTTGGACATTAGTTAAAAATTCCTAACTGTCAGGGTGATTATCCACTGGAGTAAGGTGTCTAGGCAGGTTGTATAATCCCCACCACTGGAACTATACTGAAAAGTTTTGTTTTGGTTTTTTTTCGGGATAAGGAGGCAGGCATTTGCTTTTGCGAAAAAAAAGCAAGTTTGTATTTCAAAAAAACTAAGCACTTCTTTGAAATTGTGAAACCTGCTTTAATTTTGAAAAAGCAAATCTTTTATAAGTTATTTAGAAAAAAGCCATTCCAAGACGTGGAATTGGCTTTTTTGAAATAATTACCAGAGGATTCCCCTTGGAGGGCTGTATTTTGCCCCAGGGTGCCTCCCCAGGCCGGGCAGGATTCCCTGCCTGGGGACAGATGCCCCCTGGGATTTTGTTCCTGTGACAGAGTCCCCTGGTAGGGCACCCAGGTAACCCTGGTGGGACCGCGGTCCTCGCTGCACAGCCAGGGAACCAGGGGTGCCACTTCCCCCCCGCCTGCTGATCTGCCCCCTAAGCCTCCCTGTTCAGAATGGGGGCTAGGGTCTAGCAGGGGGCTAGGAGCCTAATTGGGAACAGAGCTGCTTGAGGCTTCCAGCAAGCAGCTCCCACCCTGGTCAGTTTCACAGCCATGAAATTGACCAGGCTGGAAGCTGCTTGCCGGGCACCGCAAGCAGCTCCGAGCCCGACTGGACTCCTAGTCCCCTGCTATACCCCTGCCCCCATTCTGAACAGGGAGGCTCAGGGGGGCAGATCAGCGGGGGGGGGGAAGCGGCACCCCCGGGTGGAGGCCCCCTTATGTCCCCTTAGTCACCTGCAGTGCTTAATTTATAATGAAAGAGGTGCCATTCACATCTGATGCAATAAACCTAAAGGTGCCAGGGCCATGAACTGCCAAGCCTAGAGGAGCTAGGATACAGTTCTGGCAAGCGCTGGCAAAAATGAAGTACTCATCTCCTAACTAGTTGCCTTACAAGGGCAGCAGCTAACTTGGGTGAGATCCCAGGGGACATACTCATGTATCCCCACACTTGGAGCTGGGGTGTGATTCCCACCTTGAAGGCAATATGCACTAAAAACAGAATGCAGCCATGGCCACACGAGCTGCAGGATGATCTGGCTCCCCTGAGTACAACCTAGACTCTCTGACAGATACATACTCAGGGCAGTTAGCACCATCAAAGAGACATGCTGTTGTGTGTGCTTGATAACTAGCACAAGTACATTTCCTCACATGTCAAATCACTACCCTCAGTCCTAGTGTAGACATGATCTATGTGGAGAACAAACACAGGGATGGAGAAAAAAAAGCTGAACAACCAAAACCAGAGGTAGGAGGGGGGCTATGCCGTGCTAAGCTCCCATGGCCTACAGAGGCTTCAACCCTGGTGGTTGCTACAGCTGCACTTTTGCCAGTCTTGGCAATTTTGGGTCTTTTTTCCCACATGGTATCAGTTTAAAAACAAAACAAAACAAAACCAACTTCAAACTTTGAGTGCACTGAACGGGACCTTGCTAACATGCTCCCAGGAACTTTTAATGTACCCCAGAAGTGTTCACATGGGCCAGGTAGTGCACAACCTGCTAGGGTGGAATAAAATTCACACTCCTCTCATGCCAGCTACAGCACTATGTGGATGTAGTTCATAGTTCCCTTAAGTTCACTGTTTCTGGGAATTTGAGTTGCCTCCTTGTTGTTTAGTTGGTGTCTCACTGCACTATTGTCAAGGTTTGCCTGCAGGTAGGGAGGTAGGTGGGTGGGAGGGTAGGTAAACAGGAAGGCAGAGAGAAAGTGAACAAGAGAGCAAGAGAAAGAGCATGTGTAAAGAGAGAGCGATCAAACAGCCTGTGCACTCTAAGAATCCCAATTCCTCTCCTAGAAGCTTGCTTTCATCACACCATAGCAAAACATACCATAAATCAAATCCAGTTCCCATGCTAGTAGTGAATGCATACTTATTTTACCCATTTCTACTTTCCTACTAATTACTAGGAGAATTCTCTTCATACAAGCCCAAGAATACAACTCTCACTGATATTAGCTGGGGCTGCAAAAGTGCACCAACCCCCAAATGGATGGATAGATACATTTTGAGAGGGATGAAAAAAAAAAAAAAAAACTTTCCAACAACTGAATTACCAGCTGTCCTATCCTAAAAGGCAAGGTGTTGAGAAAGGGTCCCTTTAATTTATTGGATTAATTTAACCCTATGTTTAAAAGCAGATCTTTAAAAAAAAGGAAACACACAGTAATGAACTTCTTCATAAAAGTAATAATGTGATACTTAATACAGATCATTTTCCTTGTGCCTGTATTTTGACCTTTAATATGTATCCTGATGTCTTCAAATAAAGTTAGCTTGGATGAAATGCACAAAGACAAATTAACAGCAGAGTTAACAAAATGAAGTTACCAATTAACACTTTATGGGACTCTGTTGTGCACATTAAATTATACCTAGAAAAGGTGATGTCTGCTAACAAGCAATAGTACATGTCATACATGATCAAGATGGGAAACTACAGACCAGATTTTTAAAAGCATAATGGTCAATACCTAACTGATTTAGGAGACTAAGTCTAATTTTCAAAGTGATTTAGGCACATAGAACCCTAAATGCCATTGACTGTGAATAGGGGTTTAGCTGTTAAGTGCCTACATCACTTTTGAAAATAAGACTTAGGTGTTAAAACACTGACCACAACAGCATCTACTATAACTTTTACAAATCTTTTACAAAGCTTTTTTCCCCCCTCTCCTTAAGTTTACTCAGAAATTTCAATAGTCAGAAACATTCTAATGAGACATTGCATAATAAAACCTTTGAAAATGATAAAAGTTGCAGCAAGCCTAGTTTTCATATTTTATAATGAAAACTATCATAACCCAGCAACACTGTAAACAGCCATATTTTAAACAGACTAAACTGTTAGGAGATGTTTTACATAAATACCAAATTAGGTGTTGATTATTATTTGGTTGCACAATATTTTAAGTGTGCTTGTCAATCTAATTGCACTTCCCTTGCCCACCTCCCTTTTTTAAGTTTATTCTCTGATGATGGTGTCCCACACGTCAGTTATGGACTTTCTGTCACACAATGAGTCCTGCTCCATGAATTATTGAATCAGGTGCCAACCAGTGATGAGGTATACATCCTTCCATATCGAAAGGCTTAATATAGTCCCTTCTACAATATCTTAGTTTTCCCATTTGGTAACAGAGCATGCTTGTATCATGCCATGTGATTGGCTGCATGCTATTTTTTACACAATGAGCAATGTTCACTTACTTACGTGAAGAAATTAATCACAAAAGGAGAATAGTTTCTAAATTAAGTCTCTTTTAGTAACTTCCTCAGGGGAAGAGATGTTGTCAAAACTAAGAACTGAAAGCTAGATTTTTCAAAAGTTCTCTCTTCTTTGGCTCAACTTCTCAGCCTGTAAAATGGGTCCATGACTTTGTGTGCACAAAACTGAATAAATAAAGCTGATTTACAATTGAAAACAGGTGCAAACAGACATGTGTACACTGTGTGAGCGCAATTTCCACCAGGTCAGGAACCTTTTTCTTCATAAAGTTGTCAATACAAACACAGGCCCCTTTTTGTAAATGAAGCACATGATGAACTTTTAACACTAGAAGTGCTCTGTATAGTAAGAAATATTTTCTTCCTATCAGATCACAACTGCTCTCCTGGGACCTCATCCTGTATCACTGAATTCAGCAACAATTCTGCCATAGATATTAATAAGCATAGTATCAAGTCCTTGATTTTCAGAATTCTCCATGGGCCTGCTATATCTTCTCTTTTCTTATAGCCACACAGTCCCATTCAGAGTGGGAATCTCCACACTGTGAATCTCCACTCATATGAAACATTAAGCCACAATAGATCTCTACCTCTCACCTCTAAGCATTCTTTTCTGTTCAGCATTTTGATTTACACTTCCTATCTCCTTCAAGGAATGGTCAATCTTGTCATCCAATCAAGAAATGTCTGCATGGGCAGATCAACAGTCACCTCCTGCCCTGTAATACAAAGGGCTTCGCATATCCCCTCTACCCATCTCCCCCCCCCCCCCCCGAGTAAAGCAAAAGAACAGCCTTGCAAACAGAACACAAGTTAGTGCCATCTTCACCCCAGTTTCACATGGGCATAGCGCTCTCCCACCTCCAACCCCTTTAAGGTCTCTCTGCTTCCCAGTACCTGGAATAATGGAGTTAATCCTTCTCTACAAGCCTTTGTACATAGGCATTTGCAGTATCTCCCCTACTCAGGCAGAGTCTTGCTCAGGTTTCTCGCTTAAGGAGCTCACTTCTTCACTCACTAATGCTTCTTGCACTTTTACCTGACTGATTCACACGTCTGTAACAATCTTACTCCCTGTTATGTCTACAGGCCTGGTTGCTGCAGTCTCCTGTGCTTCTGCAGCTTACTAGCAAGCAGGCTTTCCATCTCTCACATTCTCAATTCCTCTCTCAGTCTCAACCTCACATCCAGCTGTCTGCTGTTTCTCACATTGTGATCCCTTGATTCAATCCAAGTGTGGCTGCTACTGTAACGAGGCCTGGCAAGCCAGCCCATAAAACGAGTGTAAGAATAAATTTATGAACAGCCAGCTTCCACCTCTCCCTATCCTCACTTTGCACTAGCTACGGTATAAAAGAAAGTAGGAACCAAAGGGCAATGGTGGGCACCTGAGAGATTCAGATCCAAATATCTAAGCTTTTGCTTGCTTTAGACTAACCATCTGAAGTTTTCCTATCACCAGCTGTGCTGCCCAAAATTCAGTGTTAGAAAGGATTTTAAACTCACATACACCATACATGTTTAGGAGTTCTACAAGACAAAATACAGGAGCAGATTAGCTTTTAAAGAAACAAGGATTGTGTTTCAAGCAAATGAAAATGGGAAAGGAAAACAAAGGAAATGTGATGTAGAAAGCAAATTGTTTTTAAAGGGGCTGTTTTTCTAACATTTCCAAGCAGCATCGGCACCTCTCTAAATATTATTGATCATTCTGCTTACTCTTATATGGAGTACCTATTTATCACAAACACCCTTACCTCACACATCTTATTTAGAGTCCTGTCTTGTTTAGCAAATACAATGAACAGAAAATAAAACAAAAAACTTATCCCAACACATTGGCTTCTACTTCTCATCCTGCAGCACTGAGCACAAGTACCTTACTCCAGGCACTGTGACATGGTATACGGAGTCACAGCACAACTCAGGCTTGCCGCAAGGAGGAATGGGCATCCGCCAAGCATGGGGTCACAACACAACTCATCTGGTACTGTCTGTATGCCCAGACCAGAAAGCTGAGCCCACCACCAGAGGATCCAACACCATGGGTATTTCTCCACTGAGTCTTCCCCCAACCCACAAGCCAAGGCCTGATACACACCCCAGAGCCCATCCATATCCCCACCTGGGGTCAGCACTTGACTCTCCACCCTGTCCTCAGCATGGATAAAATGAATACAAAATTCCTGAAAAATAAATTTAAAAAATGAAAATAATTTCATGGAGCCCTAAGGATTTTCTTTGTTTGTTTTAAAGTCAAAGGGAAAACAAGAATGAGGAACTCTGAGCTGGGCACAATGCAACTGCCTGCCCCAGCAGCTGGTGAAATTTGGCTATTAAGAGGCCATAGCCAGCCAAGGGAGATTTATATGTGGGGCAAAACTCGCATAGTGGCTTCTATGTCACTGTTCTCCCTGCTGCCAATATATGGGGCATCACCCCTGTCTTCATATACTCCACTAATTTCCACAGTCCTTATCAGCCCTTTGGAACAGTTGGAAGCAGTGTAACCTTCATTTTACTTTTATTTATGCCACAGTGCTGGCCCAGCACAGAGCCCGTACAGCAGAGTTCTACGCCACCATTGGTCCAAAATTACAGAGCCTGATTCTCCACCGTCTAACACTTGTACAGAAGACTGAAATCAGTGGCATTAAACTAGCATAAAATAGGCACTCTCCTGAAGTCTGACATATGTAGTTCACATTTGAACTTTGCAACAACCCCCTAAACCAGTGAACTAGTGAGCTTCGCTTATTTGCGTATTTATATGTTCTGTGAAGTTCTGCACCACTGTGTTGAGATAAATGGACTGCTCAATACACAATCCCCTCTACTCAGTGCTTTTTCTGGTGTTTTTTCTTCTTTTTTTAAACAAAACAAAACAAACAAAAATAATCAAGTGCTGGTACTCTTCTTTCTCCTGCTGACCTTGCTCCCCCAGTTGGGCTGCAGGGTTGGCAAAAAAGGTGCCGGTACTCCATACCCCTGCATACCATCACAAAAAAACCCACTGTCTCTACCTTTCAAAGGAAAGGGACCCTTCAAATAGTCAGTGCAACACCTGAGATGAACCCTGGAAAGAACTGCACTTGATTTGCATGATCAAAATATAATTGAATTTGGAATAAAAAGATGAGTAACATACTTGTTGACTTTTCAAAGTGATGCCTATGCTCATTAAATTCACACACTTGAGATGCAAGTGACTTGTGTAGAGAAGGCAAAACTAATGGTATGTCTACACTTACACTTTAAATCAAAATAATGGTGATTATTTCAATTTAAAGTAGTGCATGTCTACTCTAGCTTTCCTTATTTCAAAATGAGGAGCTACCTCATTTCATTTCAAAATAATAAACCTCACTTTATATCAAAATGCCAGTTAAATCAAAATGATTTCAAAATAACACAGTGTAGCCACATTATTTCAGTTTAACTGTTATTTCAACTTGATTCTTCTTGCGCTTCTCCCTCCCAGGGTGTCTTCCTCTTTTTATATATTGGGTGGGGCCATGGCCCTTCTTGGGGGCCATCTTGCCACACCTCTTATGGTGCTCCTCTCCTAAATCGAACTAGCAAGTCCTGTCCATGTACATGCTAGTTTGATTTGGATTTCTATTGGGAACATTTTAAACTGATTTAAGTTAAATCAATTTAATGATTTTGATTTCAATTCAATTAGATTGATTTAAGTTAAATCAACTTAACAATCTAAGTGTAGCCATAGCCTAAGTGTTCTGCACTATGTAACTACAAATTTATTCTTCTGTATCAGTGGAATGATTTGGCTTTATTACTTATTTTAATTTATTCATCTAATTCTTTGGCCCATGAGTTGGGAAAGTAAAGAATGTATGTATAGATTGCAATTTTATATACCAGATTTGTCCTCAGGACACATAAGAAATTATTACTGCACTATTTGACAGATTATGTTGTACATGTGTGGACACTGTAACTGTGAACCTGCTCAAAGACTCCTGGATTTATCCAAAGATAATACTTAACAAGGGTTAAATAATGAACTAATGTGAGCAACTTTTTTATGTTTTAATAAGAAACCAAAATACAGTGGAAAACTTCGGAAAAAAATAGTGAAGATTGTGGATGACTAAATTTTATTGGTACTGAAAAAATGTCAGTTTGTGTTTGATTTTTTTGTACTGGTAAGACATTAGTTTTGGGAACTCAGCAAGGAAAACTCCAAATATTTACAATAACCTTCAAAGGCTAATGGATTAGACAAACAATGGAAGAAATTGCACTAGAGGTCTTTTAGTAGGTCAGACTGTGGTATACCTCTTCACTAACCATTTCAACTTTGTGGTCTTTATGGTATTTTGTGATCAACTTTTTTCAAAAACATCTTTCCTCCCATCTATCCTTTCAATGTCATGTAGCTGAAAGACAAGAGATTTTGTGCAGTCCCCTGAGGTTAGCTGATGAGAGAACGCCATATGTTTCTTGTCTTCTTCAGAGATTATTGTACATTATATTTACCAGCTGACTCCCCAAAACAATTTCAGATTTCTTTAAATTATACTGGCAGATTGATAATGAGCCATTGTGGCAACTGCCACATTTTAGTGATATTTATTATATTGTTATGAGGCATGAAGCAATGTGGCATTTTTCCTCCCCCAAACAAAAAAAATGGAAGGTTAGATGGCTTAGCTATTCTGTGCATGTGTCTTGTTAAAGATCATTACCTTTGTGTGTGCAAAAAATCTGATATACAACTTCTATAGTATTATTCAACAACAAACACAAGAAGATTTTAACACACTGGAAAATGCTTTACAGTGACTGTTTAAACTTTTTACATTCTGAATCTAAACTAATTGTTTTTTTAAGACCAGAAGGGACAATTATGAACATCTAGCTTGATCTCTTGCAAAACATAGATCAAGTCCTTTAAAGTTAAAATTTTGCAACAGTTGTCATATGCCTATTCTAACTGTGCATGGGGAGTAGGACTTCATGAAAAATATCTTAACTAAATGTCTGATTTAACCAGACAGTAGTCATCCAATAAAAGTGTTGAGAATTCTGTCCCTAGAGTTAATAGAGCAAATTTTGATTTCTGAACTCAGAAAAAAAGGGTACAGTGACTTCCATTCCAGTCTACTAGAACCTGCTTCTTTGAAATGTAATTACAATATATAGAGGATTACCAAAACATACCAGACACACTTTAACAAATGCAAAGAAAATAATTTGACAATCCATCTTTTAAGAGGCAGAAACAACACTTCCACAATAATAATGTTTAGCACTTTTCATAGTCTTTATTACTGTTGACACTGAGGCTTAATTTTCTATTAACAAATAAACAAGAAACAACTTAAAATTTATAATTCAATTGAAGTGTCTGTTATAAGAAGTTATTTTGTCCTTTTCAATCCACAGAGCTGCCACTACAAGCCTTGGATCAAACTCTCTCTAAGTCACTTAACCTATGTTTGTGTTCCACTATTCTATGTCTACACACACATTGTTATTTCGAAATAACGATTTTGAAATGAGTTATTTTGCAATAAGTTAATTCGAATTAACAAAATGTTAATTCAAATTAAGGGAAAGCCTGCTATTGAAACTGCTGTTATTTCAAAATGGTTATTTTGAAATAACAGCCGTTTTGAAACAATCAGGGTTTAACCTGTTTCGAAACAGCAGTTCTTATTTTGAAAGGATGGGATCTGTCTTTTCGAAATAAGAAAACATCACGTGGACCAAATATCTTTTATTTCGAAATAACCAGTGTTATTTCGAAATAAAAGTGCTGTGTAGACATACCCTGAATGTTTTACTTCCTGGGCCCAGTGCTTCTGACGCAAATAATAGATAATTTATAGAGTGAGCTTTATGAAATTAGGATACATGCTGAATTTCCCCCTCCTCCTAACAGCTGATGAAATTCAGGCCTGTGCAAAAGCCCCATACAAGACCTATGGGCTAGGCTATAAATGCCTTACAAGTCCTTACAGTAAGGATTAAGCATGATTAAATGAGACATAGTTACAGTGCTAGCCCTCTGCATGTGGTAGCCCTCACCCAACACCTAACAATCCTAACAAGCAGGGACATAGCCATGGGTGTGCCTGGGCTCACCCACTTGGAGATCAGGACTCCCACAACAGCACCTAGCAGCAGTGCAAATTTTGCCACCACGGCTGTGGGACTCTGCTCTGCTTGCAATTGCAGCCACCAGCTGCTCGCTTGGCTGCACATCCACGGCTAAGAAGCTCATGCCACTGCCAGGCACTGTAGCGGGAGGGCCTGAGCTCTCTACCTCTTCCCCTCCCTCTTCCTCATGATAGATCCAATTGCTAAGCAGCAAGCAGAATCAGAGCACTGGTGGTCTGGATCCATTTGCTACCTAGCAACTGGAGCATTTTTCTTGCAGCTTCTGGTAATGTAACCAGAAGTTGCCCATGGCTGGGCACACCCTCCAGACTGGAGCCTGGGCAGAAAACCCTGCCTAGCTACACCCCTGCTAACAACCAAGAATTAGGTGTTTTAGGAGGTACTGTAAGAATGATAAGCCATTTGAGTCCAGGGGGTGGGGGGGAGAAGATCGTAATAAAAGTAAATCTATATTTACAAAATACTGAACAGGACTTAGACCTACAATACCTACTAACGATAGCCTGAGTTATGTGGCTAGGGGCTTCGTCCTGGAAGGTGTCAGGTACCTCTAGTTCATAATGAGAACTACAGCTGATCAGCATCTATCTGGACACTGGAACCTTGTGAAACTAGGATTTAGACAGGTTTGTGTAGAAGAGTAGCCAAATAGAAGAAAAAAACAATAAAAAGGATTTTACAATTGCAGAATCCCCATTCATCACCAATTGTACTGAACACCATTCCAATAACCGACCTCACAAGATGGTTAAAACTTGGGTCCTTAATATTTTACTTCTACTGAATTTCTCAATTCTCCTATTAATAACTGTGAGCACTGAATTAATTATCTTAGAAGCTCTTCTGAAACTGTATTTTATCACTGCATTTTCTGATTGCTTCAGACAAGATAACCTTATCGTGTTACAGCATTCCTGTTCCTCATTTTGACAACACATCAGTGGTTATAAATCTATTTTCTTTCCATATCACATCTTTAAAACAAACAAAACATAACCTAATTTTGTTTGTTGCAGAAAGTTATTTTTACATGGTTAATCTCATAAAGAAAACAACCAGTTATCAAGTAACAGGTAGCTAATCCTTCACTATCTCTTTTTAAAAAATAAGCTCTGGGTTTGCGTTACAAAGACTAAAAGGGATTACTTTTTACTGATAATTAACATATGCTATCATGCCTCAAATATTCCAAAATATATAACTCTTGCATGATTTGTATACTTGTATTTTAAAATCTACCCCTTATCTCAAAATACATTAAATGCAATACCTTGAGATATCCTGCCATGTTTGCAGAACTGTTTTAAGCAAAATGTCTGGAATCAATCAGAATGAACAAGTATGCTCACGCTAGTATATCTAATCTATTCTATTCCCAGGAATTATGCATTTCTTGGAGGAAGAGGACATATGAGACATGTACATTTTAAAAGAAAAACAAAATGAGCCTAAACCCCCTCCCAAGTCTTTTCTTCTTTCCAAAGGGGTTCATAAATCTTCAGATTAGATAGAGTGACCCATCCTCAGCTAAAACAAAGGACTATATAGCCCACTTGAGGACCAGTGGCATAATGCTTTCCTTTGTATCTTCTCCATCCTGGGTCAGGAAGAGAACTGAAAGCTGAAAACTCTGCTGTACTAAGAGGTATGTCTCCATTTCATTTCACAGTGATGTGTACATGAGCATGCGTGCTGCACCTGCAGACAAACTGGAGCTATCTTGAGCAACTTCACATACTGCAACCAGTGAAGTTGCACCAGTAAAGACTGGACAGACCTGCCCTGGAGCTCTACTTAACCCTCTCCTGCCTCAACTTGAATACTATTAGTAGGTGAGTTCACTAGATTAAAGATAAATGCCCTGACTGAGTGGAAACACATCTGAAATTACCAAGCTACCAACATATCAATACAGATCCATGGGCTGAAGGGCCATCCTGATTTACTCCTCCACTTTCTACAGAGGTGGTCGTGTCAGATCAATTATGCAGTCCCTACACTACCAGAGAATCCACACTGTGAGATCCTCCTATGTAGCATGACTACCCAGGCCTACTTGGGTGGGACAATAACAAAATATGCATTTCAAGTCCAGCCCAGGCTGCATGACTCCAGGACAGCATGTGTCCCTCACTCCCTTCAGACTTCTCTGAACCAGACTGAGGCTCAGTGGTGCAAGCCTCAGCATGAAGCCCAGGTCCTTGTTTCTCCTCTTCCCCCCAGGCCTCTGCTCCTGGCCAGGCTAGAAGCCAGAGCCAGGCATGATAAGAGCTTTCCAGAGAGCCTAGACTACTGTCTGTATCCTTCCACCTGCCTTGGGCAGTATGTGTGGGGGCCAAGGATACAAACCATGGACTAATCATGGACATCCCACTGCACTCCACTGCCCAGGGCAGGCGGAGGTTCTGAAGCTCCGCACAGCGGCCCAGGTTCCTTGGGCTACACTTAACGCTGCCTGGCTCTGGCTTCCAACCTAGCCGGGGGCAGACCACAGAGGGGGGCGGGGCTCCTGCATATGTCCTGTTTTTGCATTTTAGAAACTCACCCTACTCCTAAGGCCAATTAAACTGACCTCACACCCAGACCACCCTAAATGCCAGCTAGGTATGGAGTCACAAGAACCTCACAGGAGGCAGTTTGCTCTTTGTAGTTTCAGACCTTTAGAGCAATGTAAATCAGGAGTATCTCTTCAGAACTCAATTGAGTAACTGTAAATGAGACTGATATCAGGCCTTATGATCATCACAAGTATATGATAAACACCCACATAGTTCAGACTATTGGAACATGACAGCAGAAATTACCCCACACGAGCTATCATAGTGGTTAGTGTCAGAGTGATAAGCACTTTCATTAGAGCTGCCAGAAGAATACACAAGCAGAACTGATTAAAAACAAAACAAAACAAAAAAAAAAACCCACAATGAAAAATGTTTGTCGTTTTTTCCAAATATTTAATTTCAAAATCCAAAACTATTTAAACAGTTCTACCAGCAACCTAGCTATTTTTCCAGTTAACGCAGTATTTTTGTATTAATTCCAATAATTTCTTGTAACTCTGTTAGAAGTAGTATTCAAAACTTACATTCACTTTACACAGGGCATCAATTATAAAACATGAGGTATTTACTTAGGCTGCAATCCCACAAAGATTTATGTACATGCATATCTTTGAAATCATGAACAGTCCCATTTAACTCAGTATCAGGCCTCAGACAGCCATCTTTTTGGGGCAGGGATCATGTTTACTTCTATACTTGAAGAGCGGTTAGCACAACAAATCCCTGTTATGACTGGGGTCTGTGGCTGTACTGTAATATAAATATTAATTGTTAACAATGCTGCTACTTTTTCATTTATTCTGCTGCAATTAACTGGTTTGTTTTCAGCTGTCAGTCATAAAACTATGCTATGCACAGATGATCAATTATAGTCTCAAAGGCAACATCAATGAAAAATGAGAATTAGGGGAACCTTGCTATCCACTTCAAGGCATATTCTATGTAAATTTTTATAGTTGATTTTCTGTCTCAGGATACTCCATCATTCTGTGCACATGGAAATTATTTAAACAAATTAATCTTATTAATTATTCAACGAGATGACTAATATATCAGATTAATTTTTCATTCTGTGGTGACAGAGTTGCTATGTAATCCAACTTGGAAAAGATTAGGTCAGTTGTTATTAAATCATGAAATATATTTTTCGAAGCACTGTGTTTCTCCTCTGATGGTAAGAAAGTGGCTTACCAACTCAGGTAAGTAATATAGAAATAGAATTGGTGATAAAAATGGCAAGTATGTAGACAAATGTCTGTGTTATGCTTATTTTTGTTTTGTTTTTAATACAGAGTTCCAAGCTATTTTTTGTTTATTTCAGCCTAATGTTTAGTGTTTGTGTTTTGTACTTGGTTGACAGCTGTGTAAAATGGAAGACTCCCCCTACCCCCTCCCAATCCACATATCTATTCTCATTACACTATCCTGTTGAGATACTAGAATCCTAAATGGGAAACTGCCTTCAGGGATGAAAGGATTTTCACATAGGGACGGCTGCCCAGACCTATTGTTGTGTTTTAAAAAGTTAAAGTCATACATTGAAAATATTCAGAACTCTTCAGTTCTTTGGCCTTCTGCTGGGACAAGCACAGAAAGAAAAAGAAAAGAAAGAAAGAAAGAAAGACTTTTTGTTATTGAAACTGGATTAGAATAAAACTCATAAACCTGCCTGGTAATTTCATTTTTACCTTATGATTTCCAAGACAGTTATGAAAGAAAAGATGCATTCAGTAAAATGCCTATGCAATTCCTATCCTTCTAAGGTTATACATTTTTTTATAGAATGGAAGTTCTTTGGGGGACAGAGAATGTATGTTCATAAATGTTTGAAAAACATCTAAACATAGCACATGCTACTAGAATACAAACAAATAACAGGAAACAGGAAAAAAGATTTTCACAAAATCAGTTCAATAAGCAATACGAGCAATAATGCTCATAAATGTCAATATGAATTAAGACAGTGAAATCTCAGCTCCACTGAAGTCAATGGGTGTTTTGGCTGGATGATGAAGTTTTATAATCCGGAGCCACAACCTAGCAAAAATCAACATGAAGACTCCCATAAAATTCAGTGGATTTTGAATGAAGTCATATTGTATTTGGAACAACTAGCTCACATTTATCTTCCATTTCATAGAGTATGTCTACACTTAATAGAATTTGAATTGATGACAATCAATTCAAATTCAGTTCTAAGTGCATGGACACACTAGCTTTCCTCAATTCAAACTGAGGACCTCCTCAGTTCAAATTGATGAAAGCTGACTTCGAATTCATCAGCGCTTGTTTGAATTTGAAGTCCAGGTCAATTCAAACTGAGGAGCTCAAATTGACCCAGTGTGGCCATATCAATTTGAACTCCCTGTGAGTTCAAATTGACATGGGCTGACCTTCCTCCCAGGGTGCATGGCACCCTGGAAGGAAGGACAGCCCTTTAGCACCTGGGGCCAGCAGCTCCAAAGGTGCCTCCTCCCCAGCCAGATCAGGCTGGAGATAGGGAATGGTGTTCCTGTCCCCTGGCTGGGGACACGGACCCCAGTCAGCACTCCAGCCATGCTGGCCGCATGCTGGGAAAGCACCCCAGGCAGCCGCGCGCAGGGAAGGCACCCCAGTGCGTGGCTCCTGCAGGGCTGGCCACACGCGGGGAAGGCACCCCCATGCACGGCGTCTTCCCAGGCAGCCATGCGCCAGGAAGGCACCCTGGTGCGTGGCTGCCAGGGGAGAAGCCACATGTGATGGTGCCTTCCCCACATGCAGCTAGCAGGGATGGAGCCCTGCAACCAGCACTGCTCCAGCCCCACTGGGAGGCAACCCAGGTTCCAGCCCTGGGGGGTGGGGGGATTCCCTTCCTGACAGGGGCAGCCCTTCTGGGACAGGGCAGGGGCAATACCCTCCCCCCTGCAGGGTAAACTTCCCCTGCCAGGCTCCAGCACTCTGACTCTGGTATGGGGTAAAGCATCCTCTCCCCAGCTCTAGCCACACTGTGGCAAGAGCTGGGCAGGGGATGCTTTTCCCTGTGCCTGGCTCAGAGTGCCAGAACCCAGCAGGGGATTGGCTGGGCAGTGGCCGTTTTCCATGGCCAGCTTGCCACACTTCCCATGATACCCCCTCCAATTCAAATTGGCAAGTCCAGTTCATGGACATGCCTATTCAAATAGGATTTCCTAGTACGGCCCTGTCAATTCAAATTTATTGAATTTGAATTAATAATTATTAATTCAAATGAACTAATTCAAATTCAGTAATTCGAATTTAATCTCTAAGTGTAGACATAGCCATAGAGAGCTAATGGAGCACAACTGATCATTTTATTGAAATTAGTTTTCTCTCAAGTTTGCCTGTATCTAAGTAGTTCAAGCTAGTGGGAATTTTGTTACAGTTAAACATTTATATTTTTTTCCCTTATTTTTAGAGTAGGGGCTAATAGATCAGCTTGACATTTGTCTCAGAGACACACACATTAACTGACTGGTTTGTCGTGGATTGAGTTCCACACTGCTGGGTTGCATGTGTCTCGATTTCTGAATTAAAGGAAGTACTGTTTTTTGTTTCATTTTTCCATATGCAGTCTTTAACTCTGTCTTGTATAGAGACTGCAACAGCCTGAGGAAACGCACTAGAGATGATTAAGGATTATACACACCTGAATTAAAAGTACTTGTTCTAGTTCTAGATGCTACGTGAAATTCTTAATACGCAGCCATGGAACTGAATACTTCTGTAACACCCCTACAACCACTAGTCAATTTATCCCCAACAATAGCCCAGCAACAACCAAAAAAAGAACGAACTTAAGCTTCTTCTGCCAGAATTGTTTTATTCCTCAGAAGCCAGGGAGAACCAGTGGACCTTTTAACAATCCATGAAGAACATCAATAAACTAGGGCTTCTGTTGCCCAGAAAGTGGAGTGACTGAATTCAAAAGCTTAGGGGGCTGCTGAGAACATTCTGCCAGCTGGTCCTTCTCTGATGTGTAGCTATAGTTCAGGTGCTCCTTTGTTCATGAGAGGCAACATTGCACCATTTCAAAAGGATAGCCGTGTTAGTCTAGTCCAGTAAAAAAACAACAAGGAGTTGTGTAGCACTTTAAGACCAACAGATTTATTTTTTGCATGAGCTTTCATGGGAGAAGATCCCACTTCCTCACATGCGTCAAAGATAGGTGAACTTACAGAAAGGAATGAAACTAAATGCAAGGGGGGTGTAAAACACAGGATCAGGTCATAAAGTAACAGCAAATCAGAGCAGTTTACAGGCTCAAACCATGGGAAGCCTGAAGTCAAATTACCCTTTGTAATGGGAAAAGAACCCATAGTCTCGACTGAGTCCTGCTTTCACAGAATTTAGCTTGCATATTAATTCGAGTTCAGCTGTTTCTCTTTGATGTCTTGATGTCCCAGGTACATCTCTAATGACAGTCATTAACAAATCCGTCATCGAATGATTAGGCAGATGGAAGTGCTCAGCAACTGGTTTCTTTGTTCTTTGATTTCTGATATCAGCTCTGTGCTCATTCAGTCTCTTACGGAGTGATCGTCCTGTTTGTCCAATATATAAGGTGTTGGGGCATTTCTTGCACATGATGGCATAGACCACATTAGTAGATGAGCAGATAAATGAGCCTTTGATGGAGTAGCAGGCTTGATTAGGACCTCTGATGGTATCTGTTGTGCAGATATGTGGGCAGACTTGGCAGCGTGGTTTTTTGCAGGGGGGTGTGCCTGCTTCAATGTTCCTGTTGTTAGATCTGTAGTTGCTGGTGAGTATCTGTTTAAGATTAGGGGGCTGCCTATAAGCAAGGAGTGGTCTGTCTCCTAATGCTTCACAGAGTGAGGGATCATCTTTTAGAATAGGCTGTAGGTCCTTAATAATCTTTTGCAGAGGTCTGACTTGAGGATTGTATGTGGTGACTAGTGGTGTTCTGTTGCTTTCTTTCTTGGGTCTCTCCTGTAGTAGATGACTTCGGGGAACCCGTCTAGCTCTGTCAATTTGTTTTCTTACTTCCCCAGGTGGGTACTGTAGTTTCAAGAATGCTTGATAGAGATCCTCAAGATGTCTGTCTCTGTCTGAGGGATCAGAGCAGATGTGGTTATATCCTAGGGCTTGGCTGTAGATAATAGATCGTGTGGTGTGTTTTAGGATGGAAGCTCGAAGGATGTAGGTAACTATACCGATCAGTAGGTTTTCAGTATAGGGTGGTGGTGATGCGTCTATCCCTGATTTGTACTGTAGTGTCAAGAAAGTGGATCTCCTGTGTGGAGTGTTCCAGGCTCAATTTGATGGTGTCGTGGAAATTATTGAAATCTCTGTGAAAATCTTCAAGAGCACCCCTGTTAATGACTGTCGTTAGAGATGTACCTGGGACATCAAGACATCAAAGAGAAACAGCTGAACTCGAATTAATATGCAAGCTAAATTCTGTGAAAGCAGGACTCAGTCGAGACTATGGGTTCTTTTCCCATTACAAAGGGTAATTTGACTTCAGGCTTCCCATGGTTTGAGCCTGTAAACTGCTCTGATTTGCTGTTACTTTATGACCTGATCCTGTGTTTTACACCCCCCTTGCATTTAGTTTCATTCCTTTCTGTAAGTTCACCCATCTTCGAAGCATCTGAGGAAGTGGGATCTTCTCCCACGAAAGCTCATGCAAAAAATAAATCTGTTAGTCTTAAAGTGCTACACAACTCCTTAACATTGTACCAGACGATAGTTGGTGTAAAATCAGTAATCCACTTGAAGTCAATAGGAAAACTCCCACTGACTTCAGCAGCAGTATAATTTTACCCCACACCATTTAGAAATGTATACATCAAAACCAATACCTTCAATTCTACTTGCTACTTAAGTAGTCAGTAAAGATCCAAAAGCACTGACACAATATGTTCTCAGAAGGATATACCCAATCACACAACTCTACATCACCTTCAGTTTTGGAACAGGTTTCAGATACAACTCTATGTAGACCACACTGCTATAGTCTAATCTGGAGAGGATAAAAGCAGTGGGTGACAATTGCAAATCAAAATCCATAATAAAGAGTCACAATCTCTGTGGCACCAATGATATCCCAGAGTGATCTCCTCTGGGCCAGCTTATGGCAGCAGAGCGGCATAGTACTGCCACTGCTCCAAAGTATCTGGTCCACTGCCTTTTTTAAGTTCCACTTTAGAATCCATCTGTTTTCTTGAAACTGCTACTGTGCATCAGTGCATGCCAGAACAAGGGTGCTAGAAGTGGTCCAATCATATACAGGGCTTACAATTCAGTTCTATGTTTCTCAACACCCCCACTTTCAAAATTGTTTCTTGCACCACTGCCATCATGCTGTTTTTATGTAATTTAACCTAAAACTATCCAGGTTTCTTTTTCTCCTGCAAAGGGAGTAAGCTAGATTTACCTCAAAAGAGCAACAAAAACAACAAACAACAAACAACAACAACAACAAAAAAGACATCATGCGCACTGAAAAAAAAAGTTTGAGTAAATCATACTCCTCAGCAGGCGATGAACCATTCCTCCGACTTCAGATGCAACAGAATACAGGAAACCCTTTGTTATCCATTTCTAGTCTATAATTTAAGACTTAAAATATTTAATGCTGCTTTTATTTGACGTATTACATGAAATTTCTGCACAGATTACCTCTTCAGGTTACACTTAGTGCTATGCTTCAAGGAAAGTTGTCTGGATAAAAATCTTTTTTCCTGCTTGCTGCTAAATTTATACCAGTGAATAAAGCCAGCATATATTGACATTTCTGGGAGACAGTTTAACAGAAGTAGAGCTCGGAAAGAGATTTCATACTAATCTGAACTAAACTGCTGAGTACAGCAAATACAGCAGAAAGCAATCATTATCACAATGAAACACAGTACAGGCAACTTGGTGATGTTAATTCGGTCTCAGGATATTGTTTTCAACTTAAGCTGCCTGTGCACACTGTCGCTCTGTTACTGCACTCAAATGCATGTAAATCAGAAGTAACTCCATAGAAATCAATGACACTGCTCCAGTTGAAAACTGGTGAGAGAACAAAATAAGAATCTGTGTCTTTACCTTTTTTCTGCATCAAAAAGTTATAACTGTATAGAGATAAAATTGTTATAAACATGCCTGAACCTTACAGGAAGCAACAGGGTTGCTGGCTTCATGGATTGTATTTCTTAAAAGGAATATGTGCTTATACAGTAAATATGTTTTGATTTAACAAACTCCCTAAAAATATACATTTTTGCTGTCTCCCACCATGAACTACACTGATACTTAGCAAAACAAAGGAGTCCTGTGGCACTTAAGGACTAAGAAAGGTATTTATTGCAGGAGCTTTTGTGTGAGAAAATCCCACTTCGCTGGATGCTTAGAAGATGGGAGAATTTACAGTAACTTTCTGTATATTCCCTCATTCTCTAAATGTCTGAGGAAGTGGGATTTTCTCCCATTAAAGCTCATACAATAACCATGGGCCTCTGATGGGAGTGGGTGGAGGAGAAAGGGAGGAAGGGAAAACAGATAACCAAACATCCCACCATACTTTCGATGGCTGAGATCACAGCTAAGGAGACTTTTAGGAAACACAGAATAACACCTGAGGATTTAAAGTGCAACAAGGGCACTGAAATGTTGTGAATCTCAGCCTTTCCTGGCTTCATTCTTTCATTAGTGGACAGATTGAAAAATGTTCATTCTTTGCTAATTAAACAGTCAACAAGGTCTACTTTCTATCATTAAGTAATATTTTTTGAGCTTCTAAGTATCCTTTCTTCACAAGATCTAGCTACTCAACAGCCAGGCCACAAGTGCAGTGACACATTCATCCATACCACTGGGCACCAGTTTGGACAAGAGGGCAGAGGACAGAAGGTTGAATGTGATAATCTGAAAATAAGCCCTGTCTGAACATTGGTACAGTATGAGTCACCTTGACACACCGTTGCTTCAGTTTGAGAATAACCTGTGGGATGAATTAAATAAGTGATATGCTGTGGTATTAATTTGGGCCAAAGATGTTAATATAAACCACTCACTGTCCAATGTAATGAAGTTGGAAACATGGTTTAGAACATAGAATACAAAGATCTGAGTCTGCTTAGTGCCATGGCAAATAAACCAATTAAAATCATCTAAAATCTTTTATTAAAGACAAGAGAAAGAAAAACAGTTAAAATATTTTTTTAAAGGATTTCATTTTAACAACTTCCCTTTTTTCTTTCCCTTTAGATGGGAAAAGGATTCAGAAGGAAAAAGCTCTTGTTTGAGAGTCTGTTTGATGGTATCAAGAGGGCGATAACTATTCTTTTGGGGAAAGAAGTTGTTTATTGAGATGCATCATAACTATCATTCTTGGGGTTGCTGCTGCTGTTAAAGCCTTATTCCCTTTCAAGCCAGGTGCTCTTTGAGACTGAGCTGCAGTCAGTAGAGGTAATGACATCATCTGGGTCCCTCTTCCCTGTTCGGGGAATTCACGACATATCAGAATTATGGAGGCTCAGGGTCTCACATAGTGGTGGTGATGACATCTATAATGGTGAAGCTCACTCCTATAGGCAAGATTTATCCCCCAAGACTTTAAGGACCCACAAAGGCAATAGTGGGCAGAATAGAGCATCCCTCTATTATTTCATTACCAATTAGGTCTGGTGTTACAAGGAGGGCTTTAGGATGTATGGGCACTGGGAGGCGTTCATGGACAGAAGACTGTTTGCCAGGGATGGATTTCACCTGAGCAGGGAGGAAAACAAACTTCTGGGAGGGAAGCTAGCTCAACTGATTAAGAGAGCTTTAAACTAAGGAGTGTGGGGAGATGGTTGGGAGATGCTCGGACAATCTCTACGCCTGATGCTAGCATTGAGAGGCAGGAAACTGAATTCAGAAAAGACAAAGATGTGGGAGGCAGTATAGATGCTAGAAAGGAGGGAAGCACAAATACTGGTCTGATGGGAAATGTTGGCAGCTGCAAAAAAAGGCCATGTCGGGTACAGAATGTGAGCAAAGTTGAGCAGCAAAAGCTAAAATGTTTATATACCAATGTGAGAAGCCTAGGTAATAAAATGGAGGAACTGGAACTACTGGTAGAGGAACTGAAACCAGATACATGGTGGAATAGTAGTCACAACTGGTGTACTGGCATTGAAGGCTATGTGTTCTTTAGGAAAGATAGATGTAATGGCAAAGTTGGCAGTGTGGCATTGTATATCGATGATGCAACAAAATGCAAAGAAATTCAGAGTGATGAAATTAGCAGGACTGAGTCTATCTGGCTCAAAATCACAATGGACAAGACAGCTACTAGAGTTTCTCCTGAATTAGTGCTTGGGATGTGTTACAGACTGCCGGGATCTGATTTGGACATAGATAGAGAACTCTTTAAGTCCTTTAAGGAAGTAAACACTACTGGGAACTGTGTGATTATGGGAGACTTTAACTTCCCAGATATAGACTGGAGGATATGCGCTAGCAGCAATAAAAGGGCCCAGATTTTCTTGGAAGTGATAGCAGATGAATTTCTCCATCAAGTGGTTTACAAACCAACAAGAGGAGACGCGATCTTAGATTTGGTATTAGTCAGTAGTGAGGACCTCAGAGAAATTAGTTGTAGGGGACAGCCTAGGTTCTAGTGATCATGAGCTAATCCAATTTAAAATGAATGAAAGGGTAAACAAAAATAAATCTGTGACCAGTCTTTGACTTCAAAAGGGCTAACTTCAAAAATTTAAGGGAAATAGTTAGGGAAGTGGACTGGACCAAAGAATTCATGGATATGAACACTGAGGATGCTTGAAACTGTTTCAAGACAAAGCTGCAGGAACTGTCTGAAGCCTGCATTCCAAAGAAGAGGAAAACATTTTCAGGCATGGGCTCTAAACCAGGCTGGATGAATGTACATCTTAAACAGCTGATTAGGAGGAAACACAAGGCCTACAAGGAGTTGAGGTTGGGAGGGATAGGAAATGAGGACTACCTTTTAGAGGTCAGAGCATGTAGGGATCAAGTGAGGAAGGCCAAAAGCCAGGCAGAGTTGGACCTTGCAAAGGGAATCAAAACCAATAGTAAAAGGTTCTTCAGCCATATAAATAGAAAGAACACACAGGAGGAGGAGGTTGGTCTACTATGCACTGAAGATGGGGTAGTGATCAAGGATAATCTAGGCATGGCTGAATATCTAAGTAAGTATTTTGCCTCTGTCTTTAATGAGGGTGATGGTGAGATTGGGGACAGAGGTAGGGCAGCTAATGGGAATGAGAATGTAGAAGTGGAAATTACCATGTCTGAGGTGGAAGCCAAGCTTCAGCTGCTTAATGGAACTAAATCAGGGGGTCCAGATAATCATCTGAGAATACTGAAGGAACTTGCACATGAAATTGCCAGCCCTTTAGCAAGGATTTTTAAAGTATTGATGAACACAGGGGTTGTACCTTATGACTGGAGAATTGCTAATGTGGTCCCTATTTTTAAGAAAGGGAGTAAAAGTGATCCAGGTTACTACAGGCCTGTTAGTTTGACCTCAGCAGTATGCAAGGCCTTGGAGAAAATTTTGAAGGAGAAAGTACTTAAGGATATTGAGGAGAATGGTAACTGTGATAAAATACAACACGGCTTTACAAAAGGTAGATCATGCCTGACCAACCTGATCTCCTTTTTTGAGAAGATAACAGAATTTTTTGGAGAAAGGGAATGAGGTGGACTTAATTTACTTAGATATCAGCAAGGCATTTGATACAGTTCCACACAGGGAATTAATAGTTAAATTGGGAAAGATGGGGATTAATATGAAAATAGAAAGGTGGATAAAGAACTGGTTATAGGAGAGACTTCAGAGGGTCATAGTGAAAGGTGAACTGTCTAGCTGGAAGGGGGTTACTAGTGGAGCTCCCAAAGGATCTTATTCAACCTTTTAGTTACTGACCCTAGCACAAAAAGTAGGAATGTGCTAATGAAGTTTGCAGACGACACCAATCTGGGAGGTACTGCCAATACAGAGGAGGATCGGGATAGCATACAGAATGATTTGGATGACCTTGTAAAGTGGACCATTAGAAACAGGATGAAATCCAACAATGGGAAATACAAGGTCATGCACTTAGGGACAAATAACAGGAATTTTTCTTATAAGTTGGGAATCCATCAGCTGAAAGTGACGTGGGAGAAGGACCTGGGCGTACTGGTTGATCATAGAATGACAATGAGTAGCCAATGTGATGTGGCAGTGAAAAAAGGTAACGTGGTCCTAGGGTGCATCAGAAGAGGTATTTCCAGTAGAGATAGGGAGGTGTTAGTACCGTTATACAAGGCGCTGGTGCGACCTCACTTGGAGTATTGTGTACAGTTCTGGTCACCCATGTTTAAGAAAGATGAAGTCAAACTGGAACAGGTGCAAAGAAGGGCTACAAGGATGATTTGTGGAGTGGAAAATCTTTCCTTTGAGAGACAACTTAAAGATCTTGGTTTGTTTAGTCTTCTCAAAAGAAGGCTGAGAGGAGATATGATTGTTCTTTATAAATACATTAGAGGGATAAACACAAGGGAGAGAGAGGAATTATTTGAATACAGCGCCAATGTGGACACAAGAACAAATGGATACAAACCGTCCTTCAGAAAATTTAGGCTTCAAATTAGATGCAGATTCCTAACCATCAGAGGAGTAAAGTTCTGGAATAGTCTACCAAGGGAAGTGGTGGGGGCAAAAACCTTAAGTGCCTTCAAAACTGAGCTTGATAAGTTTATGGAGGGAATGATATGATGGACAGTGTAGCTTGGCCATTGTCTGTCTTTTCCTACTGGTGATGGGTATGATAGGGATGTGTGAAGGGGCATTTGTTTGAGTGTATTCTGAGTTATTACAGAGAAGTTCTTCTTGACTGGCTGTTGTGGACTTGCTCTCATGCTCAGGGTTTAACTGATTGCCATATTTGGGGTCGGGAAGGAATTTTCCCCCAGGGCAGATTGGCTTGGGCGCTAGGGTTTTTTTTGCCTTCCTCTGTAGCATTGGGCATGGCTCACTTGCTGGTTGATTCTCTGTATTAAAGTCTTTAAATCATGATTTGAGGACTTTAATAGCTCAGTTATGGGTCTGAGGGTCATTGTAGGAGTGGGTCGGTGAGGTTTTGTGGCCTGCACTGTGCAGGAGGTCAGACTAGATGATCATATTGGTCCCTTCTGACCTTAGAGTCTATGAGTCTATGAACTTCTGGAACAGTCTAGGTTTGAAACATGGTTCTCAGCACACTGTTTCAAGGGACTTGGGACACTGGGAGAATAGCTTACTGAGATAATTGACCAACCGATTCTAGGAATGCCATAAATGAGTAGTAATGAAAGAAATGTGTTCCTTCACACAAGAAGTCAAAAAGATTCACTGCTTCCTGGAAAAGCTGATCAGGCTTTGTCTCTCCCTTCCTGTTTACCTAATACATAGGAATAATATCGTCCCTCAGTATTTAGATCTATAAATCGTTGAACTTAAGGATGAAAATATAACTAGCTTTGTGAATTACTCAAAGTTGATATGAATAGCAGCTTCTCACTCCATCAGAAGGGGACTTGAAAAAGATACACCTTTTCATTCATTGTAATGATATGTCCGCCATTTTAGGGAATGTAAGACTGCAACAGAAAACCAGAAAAATGTGTCTTGGGTTGTCCATTCAGTCAATAGACTAATCTCAAACACCCTTAAAAATGGTGCAGGTAAAGTCTGTCATGCAGGATCTTATTGAATACAGGAAGCCATTTAGATCAGTAACTTTAAACGTATTCAAACCGTGGTAGCGGGGTGTGACTTGAGAGAGAGAGACAATGGGTACATGAATTAAAATCTGACTTATGAGAGGGTACAGGGAATATATAAAATTGAGTAGGGCCCCAACAAATATGATTTCTTTTTCTTCAGCATGAGTCCCTGTTACTTATCAGCTCTGTGCTCTTAAGGAATCAGAGCATGGTATCCAGCCTCTGACTCACTCCCATATGTCTTCCCCCCTCCAAACTCTGCTTAAACAAGAAACCAAAAATAATAAAAAGGCAGTGGGAGACATCAACCCATAGCCAAAAGCCATCAACACACTAAATGTAGTTTCATTTGCATCAAGTATGGAGAACCTCCAAAGCAGGAGTGCACTGAACTCTGGGATTTAAGAAGAAGGAACCACACTGAACTCTAGGACTGAAGAAACAGACAAGTGTTGCATGATGGGGGATCTCACACCAAGGCTAACAAGCTCAGCAGTTATCAGACCATTCTAGTTATAGACATTCTATTTGATACCCAAAATACTGAATCTGCCTGATTGTATTGTGAGCTTCCCTGCACCATTACCCCCCCCCCCAGCCAGGAACATATATTGTCCACTTAAATGTGTCCCTATAAAAAAAAAAAATCTCTACCCAAATCCAAAAGGGAGTCCTGAGTCTTGATATCTGGTTCTAAAAGCTGCATCAGCTCCACTGGGATGTCACCTCTTCCTTGCTGATTGCTGTGACAGCTATGACTGTCTCTATCCAGCATGCTGACCCTGAGCAGCACAGCCTGTTTCCTGGAAACTTTTCTGCTACACAGAGTTGTGAGGACCTCCCCACCCCCGTTCAAATATAACTCTCTCTCTCTAGGCCTGATACAACAGAAACTAGGTAATAATATAAAGTGAGTGTTTTTCTTTCCTGTATGGTTATTAATGCTGTAACCGTTTGTGTACTTTGGGATATTTTTCTCTCCTTTTGTATTTATTACTGTTATTGTAAGTTTTAGGTACTTAGCAATAAAATGCCTTTTGTAATGAAGCCAGTTGCCGCACTCTTTTAAAAGTTTCATTCCCTCTCCTTTGTGTTCTTGGCTTCACTATATTGCTTCACAGTGACATTTCTTTTGCCTAGCCAAAGATCCCTGTGATGCCCACAGTCCTGTAAGGTTTGCTCATTAATGGGGATAGCAGCATGATTGACTCCAGGAACATGTAAGGGGAACAGCTAAAAAGTGCTGTATGACTCAGCCTGCTCAAGATGCATGCTCAAGCCTAGTCTGGTGCAGTACAGGGGTACATAAGGGTAGCAACACAGAACTGCTGTGCGACCCAGCCTGGGGTCCAGGAAAACAGATTTCAAATACAAGTCACCCTGCCAAAGTTGACAAAAACAATATCATAATTTGCATGTTCATATCTCCTAAATAGGATCTCCTTTTATTTTATACACATTATTGAATTTGGCCTTTCAAGACCTTGGGAAGTACATACATTTATTTATTCTCTTTTATACACATGAGGAAACTGACGGACAAACATGTTAAATGGCAGGAGCAGAGCTATATCACAGCCTGGAATCAAACACTAAATTGTATTACAGTAATGTACAATAATAAATCACTCTACATAGAATACTCACAGTACACATCTACTACTTTTTATCTGACTCCAGGACACACAGAGTCAAATGCTGCTAAAACTTATAAGCAAAAATGCTATTGGAATCCTCTTCTGTAAAAACATACAGAAAAAATCATGGATTATTGTTTTTGAAAAGCAAAAAGATTGGTCTATGATAAAACAAACAAATAAGACAAATAAACAAACAAATAAAACAAACAAAAAACCCCACAAGTTCAAATTTCCAAACGATAAAACCTGTCAAGGTATGAAAACAAAAAACTACAACTTTCCTACTTTTTCTGTTTTCAACTGATGTGTTGCATATTTTTGGTGCACATAAGAAAACCATTCTTCTGTGAACATATATAAATTAGCTGTTCCTTAGGGCCACATGCGTCTACTACATAAAAAAATCTAGAAGTCAAGAGAAATCTTTGAATCTGCCACCTTTGAAGCATGAAAAAACCCAACATGGCCCTGTTGCTTCAACTGGCAGTTGCAGTAAATTAGTTAACTCATTAACAAAGGGAGACAAAGGCTCACATTTTCTTTGCGTGAATTACAAAGAGACAAAGGCATGAAGAACTAGAAAGCTCCATGAAGAATGAAATCCAACAGCATAAATTTTACCCTCAACAGTTAATGTATAGAAGGAGAAAATCCATGTCTGTATGTAAAAGAACATGAAAGAACCAGGGCCAGGCCCTACAAGTCTATTGTCAACAAGTTTCTCTCTCTCTCGTGTGTGTGTGTGTGTGAGAGATATTTCATGCTATTGTTAGAAAATTACTCTTGCATTTGTTTCATCTGTCTATCACATGCTGTGTACACAGTAATAAGGAAAACTGATATTTCCTTTCTGTTGAATATTATCAGTAGTAAATTAGAAACAACTCCACTTATAAATAATTTTGCCAAGCCTAAAGGCATCTTTGTTTTTATTTTTGCAATGACTTCACTAAACCAATTCTACAAATTCTCAGTTATAGAATGTTTTTAGGAAAATTAAAGATTTATATTCCAGCAGAGAATTAGTCACACTTATTTTGTCTTAGCAGGTGCTTCAGAGTCTTACAATCATATTCATTCATTTTGACAGAATACATTAATGTGAGAAGCATTTTGAAGAGAAATGTAAAGAACACAGAAATCCCAAAATCAGTAGGCTGGTTCACCTCCTTATGAAACCAGCTCCTTCAATGGCAAATATGGTCTAGGAACTGGACCTGCTCCAAAATGTTCCTATTTTGCTGTCTCTAAATAATTCTCTCGCTCGATCCTGCAGTAGGGATCCCTTAAGATGCTGAAAATGGGCTACTATGGCCTTAACTACCTGCAAGCATAACCTACACAGCCAGTAGTCAGATATTCTGCAATAAACTGGATTTTTCCAAACTTGATTCATCTGCTGCTGCTTTCACCTCAATTAACAATTTACTAGAACTTTTCTGGGTAACTGTTACTAATAGAGCTGATTGAAAATTTTCCAGCAGTTTTCCATCTGAAAAGGCTGATTCAATGGAATCAAAATGTTTCACAGGAATGTGATGGTTCCATTGAAACTTTTGATGGAAAGCAGGAAGACAGGCAAGCTGTCATAATTGTGCCTACAGCTGTACCTTAACTGTGAGGTCAGCAATGAAAATTAAAATTTAAGTTCATAAGACGTCACTAACTTATAAATACAATGTTGATGAAACAGGATACAAAAGGGAGATGAAAAGCCTGAATTAAGTCAAAAAAAAAAAAAGCCTCATGATGTAACTCAAGAGCTGTGTTAAGATTATGCTTAGTAAATAAGAAAATTATGGACCCAGAAATGAGTTGTGTTGGAAATGAAGCCAGAACAAGGCTGCTAGAAGTGGTCGAAACATGTACAGGGCTTACTATTCTGTTCAATGTTTCTTGGCATTGAGGTAGGGGTAATTCCACTTAGGGTGACCAAATTTGTGTGTGTGTGTGTGTGTGTGTGTGTGTGTGTGTGTGTGTGTGTGT
>ML681981.1:36490987-36608418 GCA_007922195.1 Podocnemis expansa
GTGTGTGTGTGTGTGTGTGTGTGTGTGTGTGTGTGTGTGTGTGTGTGCGCGCGCACATCCAATTTTAACAACAACAGACCATCTCAATTAACTTCTCTTTTTCCCCAAAAGGACAATTAGCATTGAAAAAGACTGTCAAATAAGGTTTTTCATTCCTCCAAAAAAACTCTACAGATAAAGGGAAAGAGAACAAGCAATATTTTTAAAGTGAAAACCATTTAATGTATTTCAAATGCATTAACTGCCCCCCCCAACCCCCTGTATCTTCAGTAAAGGTTGTGCTTGCCAAGATACTAAACAAGCCAAGGTCTTGGTATGCCAAGCCCCAGACGTTAACACTGTTTCATGTTGGAAAATTACATTCACAATACATTCACAGTTCTGGCCTATATACTTCATCAAATTGATATAACAGGCCTCCACACACCCACAGGTTCCCAGGCACCCCAGCAGTCCACCAGACAAGGGCTAGCTAAATTGCTAGCTTGCACATTTTTTGGAAATTTCATTTTGGTTTTGCCAAAATATAATTCTTCAAATATTTTCATTCAGCATGAAATTCTGCATTTATGAAACTAATGAGATCTCAGCCTACTCCTGGCAAGGTCAAACTCTCATGCAGGTATTGCATATCCACCTCACTCTGCAGTGTGCTTCCCAATTTCAGGCTGCACCTGTGGCTTGCTAGCTCCATGATTGCACTGCAACATCAAACACAGGAAAATCGCCCTTCCCTGTGACTTTACATCAAATCACTTTATTAGTGATTCATTCATATCAAAACAAACAAGGAGTCTGGTGGCAACGTTAAAGACTAACAAATTTATAAATAAAATGAATAATAAATTTGTTAGTTTTTAAAAGTGGCACAAGACTCCTTGTTTGTTTTATTGGTTTAGACTCACATGGCTACCCCTTTGGAATTCGTATCAAACACTCCCTGACAATCTTCAAAAGAGCCTAACAAAGTATTTAGGTTTATTTACTTTGACAATACTAGTTCAAAGAGTTTAGCTTAATTAACAGTTCTTGCCAGAAGATTTCATGGGATATTAGATAGTGTATTCCATAACAAATATTGCCACTCTGAACATCGTACCCTGAAATAATTAATGGGTGGAGGGGGGGAATAAAGGATGTGTTCAGACGACAGTTTTACTTCGAAACAACACCCATTGTTTCTAAATAAAAAATTCTTATGTCCACACAATGTACTGTTATTTTGAAACAACGGGTCCCGCTGTTTCGAAATAACAGCTGTTATTCCAAAACAGTAAAACCTAGCAGGTAATTGAAATAGCCATTGTTTCAAAACGGTTGTTTCAAAACAACGGCGTTTGGACACATTGTTTCGAAACAACATGTCCGAACATCCTTATTTCGAAATAATGATTTTGAAATAACAGCCGTTTCGAAAGCAGTCTTTCCCTTAATTCGAATTAACATTTTCTTAATTCGAATTAACTTATTTTGAAATAATGACTTTAGTTCGAAATAACTCAGTTCAAAATAACTTAGCTCAAAATAACAGTTTACGTGTGAACATAGCCAAAGTGACTAATGTAACTTATCTCAAAAATCCATCTATTATAGCATTTAGGATGAGAGCAGATTAAAATCATTTTTCATAAGGCAGATAATGCCACTATTATTTAGGAATTAAAATAACTTACAGTGTTGGTAGAGAAATATTTATGTATATCTTATATAGTCAAGTTTTGTTCTCTCCAGTAAAGTAAATAGGGGATCAGAAACCTGGAAATATAGAGTGGGAATGGAAAAATGGAAAAGTGGTTCTACTACATGTTTTCCACTCAACTCTGAGCTTGCCCAGGCTTCTCCACCAAAGTCGCATGATCAAAGGTCAGCATAGTGTGAGACAGCAGCAGAGGTAAAGTTACCTCTTTCCATGGCATGACTCATCTCTTATTCTGCTAGATACTAAGGAACACTAACCACTATTCTTGCTCCCTGAGACAAACATCTTCCCAGGGAAGAAACCCCACCGCTACCAAGCATAGGGAGAAAAAAGGTTGATGTTGGAATTCAGCTAGTGTTAGTTTAGAACTACATTTTGTCAATAAAACCAGATTCTAGGAATCTCTTTCACTCTCAAGCATAGTCATAAAATCTGGAACTGGGTGTGAAATTCACCATTTTGCAGTTACTCTGTAAACTGATGACTCCAGGGTCCATGTTTTCCACTATTTGGATGCAGCTATTATTCTTACTATTTATTTGTATTATGGTAACACCTAGAGGCCCCAACCACAACTGATCCTCTTTTATGCTATGTACTGTAAACATACACAGTATCAGACAGACACTGCCTTAAAGAATTTATAGTCTAAATAGACAAGGCAGAACAAAAGTAGAAAGTGAAAGAGAGGCACAGAGAGGTGACATTACTTACCAAAGGTTACAAAGCAAGTTACTGAAAGAGCTGGGACTAGAAATCAGGTCTCCAGACTGCCAATTCAGTGTGCCAGCCCTATGGCCTCTCATTAAACCTTTTTAAAACCTAGATGAATATAGACCGTAGTTATTTCACTGTTTGTCTTGCTTTGAGATTATTCGCCAGTTAAGATTTTTTTTTTAACTGAAATGATCCTTGGCCCAATTTTTTCCAATGGTTCCCATTAGGCACCTTATACAGAGGTTAGGGGATGAATGAGCTAGCTGGCTGAGACTCAGCACAAGATTCACTTGAAAAGAGAGCAAGATAATTCATATTGAGGCAAGACAACCTGAAAAAAAAAAGTGTCAATTGTATCCAAAATTGGTGAGATTGGCTTGTTAGCATCTAAAGTATGTGATCAGCAAGCTCTGCTATATTCTTGTCTGCTTCCAGAAGTTGCCAAGTGCTGTCCTCACCTTTTAGCAAGATGGTTCCATTCTTTACATTGGGATATAGACATCAAGTCTGCCTCATGCTCTGCTACATTGGACTATACTTTGAAAGTCCTTGGAAATTGCAGATACTATGAGATACGAAGGTGCAGCCATTAAGTAACATTTCCCATCAGCAGCATGTTGTGTTTCAAAGCAAAGTTCAAGATGCAGAATTATAAAGCAGTACTGAAAGGTGGTTTGGTTTCTGGCTATTTCTCCCTGCGTCGTACAGTCATCTTATAATCTGAGACATGGTACAGAGTTTGAGAAGGTCTGTAGGCTTGTCTAAAGCAGATTTAATGTTGTTATACCTTGTGCTTTTTAGTGTGTGAATGTCACCTGGAATGTCAGATGAGTATAACAGAAACCTAAAGAAATAAACTGTTGCTGAATTATACTGACTATCTGGCAAACAGCACTTTTCCATACGAAGTTGCCTCTTACAGAGCAAGCAATCAAATGCCAGAAATAACTGTACCATCTGATTATAAAATAATGAATGCATTAAATTGCACTTTTTGTCTCAGGAAACAAAATAACTCTGAGCATGTCCTGTACAACAGTTTGCCATTTTAGCTAATCAAGGATGAAATCCTGGCCCCAGTGAAGGCAAATATGACTTTGCCATTGACTCTGATTTCACCATGGGATTTAAATTGGACAAACCTATCATATCTATGTGATGTGCTTATTAGCTCTCACTATTTGTATATCTGAATTTACGATTCGACCTGAACAAACTAGGGGTGTTCTTTTTTTTGTTACTTTGTTTCCTCAGTAAGCAAAAAGAGAAGGTGCAAAAGAAGTTGATAAAACTCAGTGAGAATTAGAGGGAGTTTGTGGGATTTAACTGGGAATGAACTTCTGAAGGACAAAAGAAGGAAATATGAGTTGTTCTCCTGGATCCTAATTTTAATCTGCAGCATCCATAAGTAACAATTTTATCAACTCTCATTACATTCTGTCAATTACATGAGGATGAGCCTGCAAGAGAACTGGAACTAAGGGTATGTCTACACTGGAGCCTTAGATCGACTTAAGGAAAGTTAAGTCAACCTCCTGTGGCCACACTGGCCTTTTATTAAGTTTACTTAAGTGCTTCCTTAACTCAACAACACCACTTCGTAAGTTGATTTAACACTTAAGTCTTCCTTATTAAGTTGACTTAAGCCAATGTAGATGGAAAAAGCCCTTAAGTCAACCTAATTGGCCTCCATGCTACCTCCTAGAGCTCCTGGCCACCTGCCAGCATGGACGCAGGCAGTCAACAGGAGTTTTCAATGTGGACTCAAACCTTTTTAGGTCAACTTAACAGAGCCTCTAGTGTAGACATACCCTCAGAGCCATCAACTGCTTTACCATCCAACCTTCAAAAAGAGTTTGCATTTCATTACTGTTCACAGAAACTATACCATTATATGCGTACCCATCTTTACACTCATCTGCCCAAAGACAGAATGACATTATTATGACACAAACAAGAAACAGTTATCTTTTTACTAACACACTGAATGAAAAGCAAAATCCACTAAATTGATTTTTTTATCATTAGTCAACTTTTTCCTCTTTAACAAAACAACATTTAATTTAAAACATACATGTATTATCTGAGAGCTTCATGGGCATTAGCTCTTTTAGTATCCTTGCTTGTTTCAGGTCTTGGGGTTTTTAGGCATTTGGATTCAGCATCAGAAAAAAGTAAGCTCCATTTTAAGCAAAAAGAATCACATACTGTACAAGCTGAGTGCAAAGTGAATTCTCAGTAATACACTGGGGTATTAACAATGGTATGTAGAATCTTCAGGGGCCTGACTTCTGCTATATATTTACTTATCATTGGGTTTGGTAAGCAATAAAAGTTTTGCGGTTCTTGACGTACACGGCAAAGATATAAATTGTGAGACTAGAAAAGAAATAAGCCCAAATCCTAATAGAGCTAAAGTCTGTTTAATAGTTTAATATAATAGTCCTAATAAAGTGCTAGTTTTCTGCAATCATCTGCCTATAGTGCAGTTCTCATATAATGTAATTATGCCAGTTTCCTCTCTTTGTTTGGGCGGAGTGGGGAGGAAGTATAACAATCTGTTCTCCTTCAGAGATGCCTGATTTATGAACCAGATTAAGAAAACTGCAATATTCATGAAAAAAGATTTTCTCCTTCCTTCCCATCACTCTTGAAAGTAAGATTCTAGTGACTACAACTAGTTGTTGTCTTTATTAAGCCAAAGCTTGGCCCTTCATGCTCACTTGGATTCTCACTGAATTCCCTTGGGAGTGGGCACATTTATCAGAGACAGACTTACTGTTCATGAGGACAGAAAAAGAATGAGAAGTTATGGCCAGATGTTTCTTCTTTCAGAAACCTTTTCCACTATTTTGTGACTCAATCCCCAGCCCTACTGGGCTCTACATTTTCTTCTTTGTCTACAGTGTAACTATAAGCACATGTAATGTGATCAAAAACAGTATTCATAAGTTCTAACCATATAGTGCTGATACTAATAGTCTGTTAACAGCAAAAATATTAAATGATGAAGCCAGATCTATACTATAGAAATCTTGTTATTGAAAAATCTGCAGTTTAATTCTTATTAATAGTGGTCAGACAGAGCGAAAGACATTTATATTTAGTAAGAAGTTTAACAGAGTAAGGGTGAGGGACCAAGGAGTAATTAAAATGTACTTTGTACTGCTTAATGTATATCCTTCAATGATCACTTGAGTTGAAAAGTGAAAAATGTGACAGTTCACATTTGTGTTATTGATATCATAATAGAATAGTATATGACGACTTATTTTTCCTTCTCACAAACAAGTTAATGAAACAGAATTTAAGCAGTCATTTGGTTAATAATTTTCTACATACATGAAGCAGACATTCACCAGGCTCCAGAACACAGGTGACCTTCCTCAGCCAACTTCTTCAAAGAGGTTCACCAATAGGCCATATCCAAAATCAGAGGCTCTTTACACCAGGCTTTATACATACATCTAATACATTGTAATCACTTCACAGAAAGTATTGACTAAATTTGATACTATAGGCAAAAGGTGGAAAGAAGGACATTTCTTTATTCTCCTTTTACAGTTGGGTAATTAATGTGCAGAGAAATAAAATGACACACTCAAGGTTACATGGGAAATCTCCGTGGGTCCCAGCTCTGCAGCTGAACAACAAGATCATTCTTTCACTCTTGTTAAGAACATAATTAAGCGATACTTTCAAAGAGAAAAATTACTATTTTACCTAAGCACTACAGTGTTGTGGTCTGATGCTTCCGCAGTAGCACAACTGAGACATGCTTTGACTCTAGTATATAAACTCTAGGCTTGTGAAGTTTCAGCTCACTGGGAATGGTTCCAGATGTCAACTACTCTGACATCAGCTCACGGCAGCTTACTCAGTATGTTCAATATAGCATTAAGGCTGCATGACTTATATTTTAGTCAGAGCAACCTGCATGCTTGCCATAGTCTAACTCATAAAGCCCATATGAGCTATTTCTCATTAAGATAATGTGGGAGCAAAATGAGCATTTATATGTGCTTGAGAGTAAGAATATACTTTGTTAGAGAGTAAGAATATAATTACATTTATATGTGTTTGAGAGTAAGAGTGTTACCTTACATGCTCTCCAGTTCTGTCTATGATTCATATCAAGCACCATGCTCAGTCAGACTGCAGAAACTCACTGTGGAACAAACCTTTAAAAACAACATTCGGAATGAGCACTAGAACAGTGAGAATATTACAATACATACATTAACATTTATTCAGATAAAAACTAACAAGTTCCACTATTAACTAGTCTTTGGCACAACCAGTCTTTGCTTTGGAAGATTCCACGTTGGAACAGCAGCTCAATCCACTGAGCAGCTCTGAAATGTACTAGCAACTGTGAATTCAAGCCATATTGGCTGTGGCTATTATTTGCACTTGTTTCTACCCTGTCAAGAAGAAAATGGCATTTTGAAATAGTGTAATATTTATTCAAATACAATTTGTTGCAATGGATTTACACAGATATTACCTTTCATCAATATACAGATTCACAGATATGATGGACTAGAATGGATCTTGAGAAGTCATTTAGTTATACTCTCGGTGCTGAGGCAGGACAAGCATACCTAGACCATCCCGGAGATGTATTTAACCCACCAATTGTTAAAAAAAAAAAAAAAATTCCACTGATGGGGATTCCACAAACCTTGGAAGCCTGTTTCAGTGCCTAAATATTCTTTCAGTTAGTTTTTTCCTAATATCTAACCTAAATCTCCTGTGCTGCCAGATTAAGCTGACTGGGGAACAATTAATCACCATAAATTATAAGAGCCCTAAACATATTTGAAAGCTCTAGTTCCTTTCTCAGTCTTCTTTTCTCATAACTGAGGATGTTAAGTTTATTAACCCATTACTCATAGATCAGGTTTATCACTTTTGCTGCTCTCCTCTAGACTCTTCATTTTTTTTTTAATCTTTCTTATAATATGGTACCCAGAACTGGGCACAGTACTCCTGTTGAGGCCTAAGCAATGCAAGCAGAGTGGGACAGTTACATCATGTCTTACATATTACATTCCTGTTAATTTACTCCAGAATGATATTTGCATTTTCACAACTGGAACTAATATTAATCTAACAAAATAATCTTAAAATGTGAATGCAGCAGCCCATAGTTTTTACAGGTTACATCAGGTTATTGTCAATTAGAATTTTTTCCCCATTACAATGTACCAACCCAACCCTACAGTCTTCTGCCTAAGTAAACAGTGAAGTATCAGACACATCATGATGGAGATATAGGTTTTACACTTCTCAGAAATAATAGAAAAGTTATCACCTCAGAATTATCTCACTTAACTGAATGAATAAATATGGTAAAACACAGTTGGAGACTCAAAATACTGTAAATCTTCAGAAATGGTAGTGAATTAAGCACTTATAGTTGCAGGAAGAAAACTAGAAAGGGAAATGGTCCAGGCACAATGAATTAGAGGGCAAAGATTCAGGAGGAGAATACTCCTCATGGTTTCCTGAGTGTACCTGGTTAGGGTACAGGGAAAAGGAGATTGGGGGAGCCAGTGAAAATTAAAGCTTTCTGAACTTGCAGGAAATTCAACTAAAATCCAAGCTTCCTCTGTCCAGCACTAACTGATTTTTTTTAGATTTCTAACCTCTTCACATAGTAAGTTTTGAGTAATGGATAACATCCAGTGCTCCAGATTCCTCTTTCTCCACTAGGTGTGCAAACTATTAAATAGAGAAGCTACAGTATTTCTTTGAATTCCCACTTTGCTGCCCTTTAGCCCCCATGTTCACATACATAAATTATTGTTTGCTTCCCTCTCCTTCCCATGGGCAATTCCTTCACAAAAGCTCTATTAACTTAGAGTAATCAAAGTTCAAGTGTATTGTAGTGTTTTAGTGTTTGCATTGTTGTGTGGACTGAAGAATTAATTGAAATCTTTCTGCTCCGAAAAACCAAGGCTCTATCGCTTGAGCTAATGGAGAATTTATGATGCAAGTTGCACATTTCAGACTTTGGCCAACAGGGAGCAGTGGTACATAAAACCAATCAGTTCATAATTTCTTTTAAATAGGTATCTCCAAAAGTTAAAGATGTCAAGCATCTCAGCTAAAAAATGGTGTGATTTCCAGGTATTCCACACTTAAGGCAGGTCTACACTGATGGCAACAAATTAACCACCACCAGTTTGATCTTTCTAGATAGAACTGAGCAAACAGTGAAGATCCACTAAATTGATCCAGAAGTTGATGCAGTGAGACCCCCCTCCAAGAAGAGTAGCTTGAGTCACTGGGAGGGCATTTCCCATCAACTCAGCACAGTGGAGATGCCACAGTAAGTAGGTAACAGGAAGTCAAAAGGAGATACACAAGTTATTTTGCACAGCTTACATATCCCTCTTTTATTGCTGCTGAAATCTACACACAGTGTTAACCAGAGCTCAGTTACTTTGTACTCCCAAAAGTTAAAGGATGACATCATTGTGTAATGGGAGGAGAACTGTAAGGAGTTACCTAGGTCTAGCTTAGCTGATCTTAGGATATTTGATCATAGCACATTCCTCTACCAGCACCCATAAACCAGTTACATAAGTATATCTGGATCAACTTTAATGCTGTTATTGTTTCCATTCACAGGAGAAGCCTTTTTAATTCTGTGATTATTGTTAATCATAGAAAGCAGAATTAACACTATAGGTACAAGCATTAATTTATGCAGCAATGATTTCTTTCAAATGACCACAAACCATCTACACTGTCTCTCTTATAGCTTTTTGACTACCTCTCCTACAATGTCATACCTTTATTTCACAAGCTACCTCAACCCTAAGCAGAAGGCATCAGAGGGGTACCAATAATAAGGGAGTTCCATAAGAACACAATTTCTTTTAGTTCACTTCCTTCTGCCACAGTCCTGAACTGTCATAATTTATGGAAAGTTGCTCCCTTGCAGTCGCAAAGCAATGGGATTTATGAATCAAAATGATTAAACTGCCTGCTTTCTACATCCTCTTAATAAAGAAGTAAATTAAAGGAGGTGGGCATTAATCAGTTATAATTATTAAGAACACTTGAGAATAAAATGTATGGCCTTGTTAAATATACAATAATCAGATAGAGAAAATGGAGTACTTCAGAAGTCCTTTCCTTTCAATGTTAATTTACAAGTAATGTTGCATTATACATAATATTCTAACTACTGAACCAGTCTTGAAAATCAGTGTTTATTTTGTGTGAAACTTAAAGTTAACAAATACTTTCAGAAGTCACTTCAAGTTAGGATTAATCTGTGCAACACAAAACAATGTTTTTTATCTTCAAAATTCCATATTAGTTAGAAGAAATGTCATTTTTTCCAGTTAAAGAAATAACACCTAGCATTTTAAGCAAGTGTTAGATGTACTACTTATTCCCAGTATTAACTGTACTGATCAGCAGTGGTTGGCACATTGCAGCCTACAGAATCCTAAAACTCAAACAGATACTTTCCATACAAGTTCAAAGTCAGCTATAAATACTTGAAAAGCAACTCAGCTAATAGCCAAACGCTGAAAAACAGCAGCAACAACAGTCCATTGGATAATTAAAATTTTCTCTATGAAACAACATTGAGATTGAAACTATTTAATAAAAAGAGAAATTCTGTTTATACTGAATCAAATCCTGTTGCTTTGCCCATATAGGCAGCCTCAGGAAATCACTGATGCTAATCTTATGAATAAGGTAGGACATAGCCCATTGTTGTGTGTAGGACTGAATGCAAAACACAATATGTCTCCTTGTTCCAATCACCAGTACATGGGTAAATATTGTTCTTTGAAAAACAATTTCAATTCCTTCAGCATCACAGCCAATAAAAGGTATTTAAAAAAAAATTAAAGAAAGCAGAAACCAAAAAAAATCCTGCGATAGGGTGCTTGCAGGGCCAGGTAGCCTAGTGATTAGCACATTGACCTCCAATCCCTCACCTCGCTTCCAGGGTGTGGTAGAAATGCTCTGTTCCTGACCCCAGGCTGGGAGTGTTTTGGCCTTCCCCCTCTTCAGGTCTTTTTCCTTTACATGAGTCATGGTCCCCCACCAGACCCTGCCTCTCCCATCTGGTCTCAGACCAGGTGCCGTGGTAAGTAACAGCAGCAGGTTCTGGCTAGTAAGAAGGCTAAGTCTTCCACCCTGGGCTACTTTGTGTCTCTGTGCACCTTCAGTTTAAAGAATATTACATACAAGTTCAACAATCAATAGCTTCACAGAAAGTCTCAATGAGCAGGACCCTGCAAGACCTGCTTGTTGGAGAAAGCACTGCCTGGGACTCACCTGGTCTGCATCCCCCTCTCAATCTCCATCTCCTGCCTACTTTCCCATAGAAAGATTCTTCTTTCCTATAGCCTACTCCCCACCCCTTGCCAGGCTGCTGAGATACTTTTAACTTGCTTGTTCAGCAGGAGCATGTTCAAGACCTGCTACATAATCCCAGTTCAACATATCGGTGGTGAGTACTGGCAGCCACTACCAAGATTGGAGACCTGTGTTTGGCTGATGCATGGAGCTCTTAACCCCTTGTGCTCCTTTGTATGTCTTCCAGGAGGTGAAGGCAACCTTGTCGTCTCCTCTTGGGCCTTCTTCAAGCAAGCCCTGCAGGGTACTTCTCACCCACTACTCATCCCTGGTCCTCGGTATCTTGTAATTGGGCTCCTGCTTTGTGAGCTCCCATGGCTACCCCCTCCCATAATCCAAGCCAGAGGTGTGATCTGAAGCAGTTTTATTTATGAACCATGTCCAGGACATAGCTGTGCATGCCTGAGATCCACACCTTTCATTTCCTCACCCTAGTGTTGTCCTGCCACCAAGTGGAGGGACCTTCTGCCACCTGTGGTGGGGAGGTGCCTCCATCAACCAACCTGTGTTCCAGCGACATCCCACACCCTGTTAGAGATTGGTTAGTATCTCCTTCAGAGCCCTGAATACAGGCATGTGCTTTTTGCAGTTTAGCCCTCTCCCAGATTTGTGCCTCTCTTTCGATATAAGGGAGACCCTGGCACACGATTATAGTGAGTGTACCAACTTGCAGCTCCTTTTCTGGCTTTTCCAGAGCCTTGTCCACAGTTTGTGGCTGCAATTCTGCTCCCAAATCCTGATATTTGCACACCCAATCCATAGTCTCATAAAGTCACAAGACCTTTTGGTGAACTCCTCCTGGCACTGGAAGGTGTCTAGAGGAGAATGCTCGATGGGCAGGTGCTTTCTGACTGAGGGTACTATTTCCATTCCTTGTTTTACTCGTGTAACCAAGCAGAGTTCCTTTGGACTGCATCCACTGACCCACTGGACACTTTCAAGGAGCAATGGGTGTTGTCTGGAGTTCTCTGCTTGATGTCCTCCTCTAGCTTCCAGCTTATGACTTTGTGATCCTCACTCCTGTCCATATACACCATCAGTTCATTCTCCCCTTAGACTGGAGGGAGAGGGAACTTTAGATGTTGGCAGGCACATCCCTAAATTCACATTAGAGAGCACATGTTCTTCACATTCAAAGGGGGACTACCTGGGCCCAAAATTGTCTTTTAACCCATCTGAACCCTTGTTGGGTTTGTATACTCCATCACACAGCCATAGATTTGCAATTTGTTGCTTTTAACTGCTTGTTTAGCCACACTTCTTTTTTTTTCTTTTTTCTTTTTTTTTTTTTGAGGCTGAATAGTAACTGTAGTGTTTAATTATGTTCCTTTTTTAACTGTTCAGAGATAGTGTATATAGATGAGAGAGAGAATTGCACTGTAATAATTAAAAAATAATAAATATTAAGATACCACCACAAAGGCAAATTGAATTAAAGTAAATTTATCTACAAATCTGTTTATTATTCAACCAATTCCAGAAAAGAATGAGAAGAAAAACCTATTACTAAAAAAAAAAAAAAAAAAAAAAAAAAAGTTGAGGTTTAAATTTGTTGTCTTTAATTTAATTTTTATAGTCTTCCTTTTCATAATCTGTTATGGATTTTTAGCTATTCTTTAATCTTGTTAGCATTTCATTTAAAAAAAAACAACAACATTTTGTATTTCCTTATTTAGTAAGCCTTGGCTTGTATAGCTTCCACAGTGTGTGTTTTGGTTTGGTTTTTTTAGGTAACACAAACAACTCTTGGGTACACACTCATTAAAAAATAATTGTGGCAACACTGGGCTTTTGTTGGGGATTAATGACTGGATGATCAAGTTGATGACCCAAGATATTAGCACATTGCCATTAACCCTAGCTTTTCCTTATTATTATATTCCTCAGGAAATATCTTGGGTCAATATTATTTATTACTGCTATAAAATAAAAACGCAGAGTCCCACAGAACTAAGGTTATTTTTAAAGGCTTTTCTAAACAAGTCTCTGATCTCATTTTAGTTCTCATTAAAAAATTAGTCTATTGCCAACTGCCTCATCTCTTCAGCCATGGTCCATAGGTAAAGGTGTTAGGTTGGACTAACAAGACCCAAGAGTAGTAGCTTGTTCTAACACTGGCTTCCTGTGTGACTACTGGCAAGTTACTATTTCACTTCACCTCAGTTTCTCATCTCTAAAACAAGGCTTAGAGCACTTTCCTATGTCACAGGACAAATACATTAAGGTTGTGAGATGCTCAGATACTACAGCAATGGTGGCAATACAAGATACTAAGATAGACAGATGGTTTTAGAAATGAAACAAAGTTAATTTTTTCCTGACTTTTTTCTTTTAGGTGAAATCTTAAAAATTGAAGAAAAATTAAAGCTGGCCTGTAATCAGAGAGGTTCCCTACATACATCAAAACAATAATTCTTTCACTCTCATGAAGTCATGGAACCCTTACCTGATTTATAGCCTGGTTGCATTGTTGAAACCTTAAGAACCAAGTTGCAGGAACTTGAGATGTCTCTGACCAGCCATAAGCCCAGCTGCTGCTTAATTTCTTCTTTTCTATGGATATGCAACAGGCTATGATAAAGAAGATATATCATCATCCACTGGTCTTATTCTATCTACAGAGCAAAGTCTCATAATTCAGATGATTGTTTTCCTTGCTAACACTATCATATGACCATATCTTTCTTTCCTCTTCCTTCTGTCTATTCTAAACTTTCTCCCATCTGCTACTCAGTGTTTCATCTCATGTACCACGTATCATCTCTCTAGGTTTCTCATCTACTATTACTCTATACTGTATGTTGCACAGAATGCCTGTCGTATTGGGCCTCACAACCAACGATTCTGTGTTCAAGGTACTTATCTAGTTCACCAACACTAACAGTTGCCACAAAGTACACAAGCAGTCCTCTTAAATTCACAAACCCTTTCTAGAGTTTGAGAGAGTTAGTATTATGCTTGAACTTACTTCTTTTTGTATATCGAAGCAAATGGTAATCTAGAAGTCTTAACAGCCACTTAATGCATTTGTGAAGTCACTAATTCTAAGCACCTTCCAAATGCATAAAACCAATACAAATCCTCTCTATTTTAGTATTTCAAACAACCCCTCAAGATTATTAACTGTAATGCTAAAATCACCCTGTTAGAAAACACATTCAAGTGCCACATATATACCTAGTATATGTAGTGGTGACTAATCTTAACATTAACCCATGTATTTTAAAAAAACAGGAAAAATAGAGCACAGATATAAAAGTCACAAATTTAATCCATGAATGAACTAGTTTTAATGGTAAATAATAATCATTTATGTTCATGCTGTGGTTTAATATTAAAGGAATAGCAACTAGTATTTTATTTGCCAGAAAGTGGCACCATCAGTTTTTACATTCACAGCAAATGCATATATGTTCCTTTTATATGTTTTCAATGCAGAAGTATCACAGTTGTGGCAACAGACTTTTTACAACTTGAATCCTTCAGGAGAAAAATGTTTCAAAACAAGTACTCTATCATATTTATTGATAGTAATACGTGGACACAGAGATGGAATAGAAAAAAGAAAGACGGCCTCTCAAGGTCAGTTCATACTCAGCACTTCTGGCCAAGGTGGGAGGGACAAAGAACTTTACCCCCACACAGAGAAACTCTTACACCAAATTCAGCAGTAGGACACAACAGTGGTCTTTTTTTTCTTCTGGAGGTCAATAACTGTCACCTTCACAAGCTTCTGACACTCCCAAGTGAGAACAACCAAGTAATGCACTAGTCTGTTCCCACCCTTCTTCTATGCACAGCACCAGATGACAGCACAAGTTGGATGCACAAATGAATAGGGAAGAAGCAGTGTGTAGCAGTCCCGAGAACATAGGGCTACAATCCTACCAGATCCTTATAGAGGTCAGGAAAGAGATGAGACAGCCTCCTCACAAAGTCTAGGCAGAATTTCATACTTCCTTACCTAAGTGACCTTTTATAAATTACAGATTGAAATTGATGTACTTTATACATCAGTGTCTTCCTCATCATCATATTAAATGGACCGCATTATAAAGAAAGGGTAAGATTCTGCCACAGAGGATTTGCAGGGACCCAAAGATATTTTTGCCTGCCCTACACTTCTTTGGCCTCTCTGCTGGCGAACATAATATGAAACAAGAATTCTAACACATGCTCCAAAACTGTCATTAACCTTTATAGGATGTGATCCATTTCCAATACCAACTGTAGTATAACACTACCCCAACAGATGAGCATGCCAGCAAAAGTGTCGCTGCCCTAGGGAAGGACCCGGGGCACAGGCCCAGGTCCCGCCTCCTGGCCGCAGGTCACGCTCCTGGGCAGGGACAGGGCTGGGAGTGGCAGCCGTGGGGTCGCCTGGCCCTGGGGAAGCAGCCGCCACTGCTGCGGGCATCTGGGCCCAGGATCCCCACTCAGGAAAAGGGACAGGAGTGGCAGCTGCGGCCCCAGGTGGCTAGGCCCCAGATCCCTGGCCAGAGATGGGGCCGTCCAGCCTTGGGGAAAAAGCAACCGCTGCCATGGGCGGCTGGACCCTGGATCTCTGGCCCAATCTGTCTGGAGACTGGGAAAGGTGGTGCCCCGCAGGACACAGGGCACTGGAGCCAGGATTTGGGGCACGGGCCCCATGTGCCCGGTGCCAGAGATGACCCTGCATGCCAGTGAGGGTCAGCCTTTTTGCTTCTTAGGTGTTTTCATAACCATTGTGCCCCTGCTGCAGCAAGGCTTGTACGCACTTAAAAAAACAAGCAGTTATGTGGCACTTAAAGACTAACAGATTTATTTTTCACATGAGCTTTTGTGGGAGAAATTTAGTTCACCCATCTTCGAAGCATCTGACAAAGTGGGATTTTCTCCCACGAAAGCTCATGCGAAAAATAAATCTGTAAGTCTTTAAGTGCCACACAACTCCTTGTTTTTTTTTTTTTTTGCTGGACTAGACTAACACGGCTATCCCTTTGGAAATTGACAAGATCCTATGTACTTGCCATTTTCCTTAGAGAACTAAGTTCATATCTGACGTTAGACCAGGGCTGTAACTACAGTGAAGCAAAAGGGGCAAGGCCCTGGGCTCCAATTTGAAAGGGTGCTAGACCCTTCCTGGCCCCAAAGAGGAATGTGCCTTAAAGGCACATTCCTTGGGGAACCAGGGAAGTGAACCCCTGCCTGGCTCTGGCTGCAGTGAAGGAAGGGAACTCCCGTCTGGCTCTGACCATGCTGCCTGGCAAGTGCAGCCAGTGCCGGGCTGGAGGGTGCCTTTCCCCACCACACAGCAAGAACATTCAATGCTGGGCCAGAGGGTGCCTTTCCCCACAGCTCAGCAAGCGCGGGCAGCACCGGGCCAGAGACTGCCTTCCCTGCCACCCAGCAAATGTGGCCAGTGAAGGCACCCTCCCACCTGGCACTGGCTGCGCTTGCCAGGTGGTGGGGAAAGGCACCCTCCCATCTGGCATGGACTGTGCTTGCCAGGAGGTGGGGAGCCCCAGGAGTCCCTGCTGGGGGACTCCTGGATGCTGAAGTTGGATTGGGCTGTGGGGGTTGGCGGGGCCACATCCAGGGCTTCTTGCTCTGGGCACTGTCTTTGGTAGTTATGGCTCTGTGTTAGACAGCACCAGGATGTGCATCCCCTCTGAATTTCTTTTTTTTTTTTTTACAAGGTACAAGTGGGCACAAAAGTTAGTCCCTCCTCTAAAATCAACACTTTCTAAACACAAGTTTTTTATCCTTACATCTATTCCTGTTCCTCCTTTACTGTCAGCTTCACCCTTTCATTACCCAGCCTTGTAACCTTCCATCCTCTCAATACCTAAAGATCAGCTTCTGTCTTCTTTCTGCATGCATCCTAGTACTTGCCAGACCTTGTAGTTTCCCCTTTTAGAGTACCTCCAAAATTCATCTCTTCTTCTCAATCTTTGTGGCTAAAATACTAATCCATTTCATAGTTACCTGCTTTTTCTATGGCAGGCTCCTGCTTCACCATCTTCCTTCTGTCTTAATTCTGATCCCTCCGGTCCATTCAAATGTATGCTGTTATCATACTTACTCTCCCATCAGTTTAGCCAGATTTCACCTCTTTCTCAAATTCTTGTACTGACCCTTTCTCTACTTCTGCAAAAAACTCTTCCTTGGTGTTCCCTGTTGATGGAACAGCCTCCCTCCTCCCCCAGACTCCAAACTTTTATCTTCCAAAACTATTTAAGCACCTCTTTTTCAGGACACATTCCTATCTTCTTTCCTTCTCAAACGTGTATTCTCTTATACCATACCACACTATGTACTAAAGCCCCGATTCTGCATAGAACTGTTTTGAGGGGTTTTTTTGTTTTTTTTTTTAAACACATTCATAAGTTTGTCCACTGTGAGTCGTCATGCTGATTTCACTCCCTTAGTACTGCACAAAATTAGACAATGGGTCAGCATCTAAAATAAGTTCTTATGGGCAAAGAACTCATTTGGCACAGTTCTCCCTTATTTTAGCCTCCTGGGAGAAAAAAAAGTCAGTCAAAGAAAAAATATGCTTTCTTCTTGTATATAAGTAGTCAAAACAAAGATCTTAGATGTTCCTCTTATATAATTCTAAATAATATTTAAGAAACACACCAAGTCAGATTGTACCTACATATAACATAACACCTTGCCTTCTTTCATGTAAACTTGGTAGAAAGAAAATGAAATGTGAATGAAATACAATTCATTTATATTTCTTAACAAGTCAGCAATCTGACTTTCAAGTAGAAAAAACCCAGCTTCTATTAAATTATGCTCTTCTAATAAAAAATAATTTAATTAGATCTAGCACTGTGTTGCTATTAGTCAGGTGACTCATGGCTTACCTTTTGATTTCAGCTTTGACAACTTACATGCATTATAGGATACAGAAATGAGAAAATTCCTTATTTTCCTTATATACTTTTAGCTGTTATTTCTAAAGATGTTTATTAAGAATTAACTGAGCAGACTATATGAAGAGTGTAAGTTAACGTATTTTCCGAAAGACGACTGGACTGTCTCCAATGACCTACAGGTCATCAAAGATCTCAGACAATTGCTACAGATAGAGTGACTAAAAGAAGAGCCCACACAAAATTAAAGACAAAAATGTCAAGAAGGATAGATTTCAACTGTTGCCATGGCTACCTGGCTATGCTAGGCAGCTGCACTAAGAAGTTCAGAATATATTCACCATGTGGAATGCTAGTAACCTTGATTTAAGTTGTGAACAGAAATAGTGATTGTTATTTACTTAACTTCCGAAGCTAAATCCTTTCCACTTTTTCATCTCAGGCTATGTCTACACTATGAGCCAGGTATCTGACTCCCCTCGTTGGGTACACATACTTGCAGTAGCATTCACTGAGTTATCATGAATATAAGTGTTATCACTGGTAGCTCTTAGTTATGCCAGATACATACACACCAGTTTCAGGTGGGTTTGCACCCAGCATCACTGATCTGTACTGCTGCTGCCATTGTATGGCTATACTGCTATTTATGCGTGGCTGGCTCAAAAAGAATTCATGAGGGTATGTGCACACAAATAGGTGCATCATACCCCTGACTTGTAAGGTAAACATAGACTGAAATGTAGTGGAATATAAATTAATGAACACTGTTGAGTAACCCTCTACAGTCCCTGTAATTATCTGTGCTGTGACTGGACATCTCACAAAAAGTCATGGAAACACCATTTGATTCTACTGGCCTTTCACCTATGATAGCAATAGGTATTGAAAAAATATTGATATCAACAGTAGGATGCTCCATCAAATTCAAAACTGTAAAGGTTTAAAATGAAATCCTTATATGATTTCTATGATTATTAATATTTGTTTGTATTATGATGGTAGCTAGACGTCAGAATCACAAACAAGAACCCCATTATGCTATGTACAAACCCAGAACAAAAAAGACAGTTCAGCACCGTAGAGCTCAAAATCTACTGAAGTGAACTGAAACACTCTTGTTGACTTCAATGGAGCCAGGTTTTCACCTTTGATATTTAACAGAAATAGTAGCAATCTGCACTGATGTGTAAGCTCAACTGCCCACTGGTGTTCAGATCCAAGACATTGGTGCTGTCCTGTTTTGATCACACAATAACTTTAAACTATGAACTTCAACAGCGAATCTCAAAAAGTTGTTCAGACATTAATAAATTAAACAGCAGCCCCCTCACTCTTCCACCTCAGTCAAGTAGATATTGTTTTCCCCATTTTACACAATGGGGTACACAGAGTTTAAGGGACTTACTCAAAGTGAGATGCAGAGCCGATATCAGACTTCTATGCCTAGGCTTCAAGACAAGATTATTCTCTCTCTTTAGTTATCACAATATTTGTTAGTCCATGTTAATCTAAACATTTGTCCCTGTATTTGATAGAAAAACAATTTAAAAATATATAAAAATGTAATTTCTTAACAAAATTATTCAAAATTATTCCCCTGTGCCAGCCCCTTCTCCTTGACTGTCAGCCAGTGCCAGTGGCTCCCTCAACAGAATAAAAGTGGTGGCTACCTGAAAATTTGGTGGCAGCCATGGCTGGAGGTTGGGGGGCAGAGAGAGGGGCACTTCCCTGGCATGCCGCTGAAGTGAGCCACTTGCAGAAAGAAGCTGCCTTCAGTGGCTCCTCTTGGCACCATGGCTGGTGACAGGGGTCCCCAGGGATGCCCTGGAAAGAAGCTGCCTGCAGTGGCTCCACTTGGGGTGTCCCCAGCCATGCTGAGGAAAGAATCTACCCAAAGTAACTGCTTGGCTGCTCCACAGCATGGAGAAAAGCTGTTCCAGGCATCTTTCTGCACCATACCTGGAACATGGGCATGGTGTGGACCCTCTGCATCCCAGCTGTCCCTCAAAGGTGCTGCCTGGAGTGGCTTTCAGTGGCAGGAGCCACAATTTCTGTGGCATTGCAGAGGGTCCCACATGTCGCTCCAAATGGGCTCTTGTGCCACTGTTGGCACAAGTGCTGGGGGTTGCCTACTCCTGAACTACCATATCTGTATGTTTGGAACATTACTGTGGACACAACATGCAAGAATGAGGTTATAAATGCTAGCTCTGGTGATGCAAACAATCCAAATGTGAAGATTCCTATGTGGAGACTCAAAGAAATCAAAGTATACATCAGCAAATAGGGTGTGGGTACAGGAAGACTGCAAAAAACCTAATTATGTTAGAGTTTTGAGCCCAACATTTTGTGGTAATTTGTGTCATAAAGGTACAAATTGTTCAGTTATAAAGTAGATTTTTCTAAACAGAACACTTTGAAAATGACAGTGTAGAGCATAAATACGACATTATTCACTTCAATCTTATTTACATTTTTTAAAAGGCTCTGTATCTAGACCTATTGCATGATTTCACTTTAGATAATTCTCAGTTTTGGAGGAAATACTACCATGATATTTTATTGCCTGGAATACACTATGACAACTATTATTTTAATTGGTGTCTTTCAATCAGTTGCCCAATGATCATTTAGAGTTTGAAGTTTTCTCATATACAAGTAAATGCAAGAATCAGAAACATTACAATTATAGATCTATAAATAAAGGAGAAATGGATAAAGAAAACTATTTTTTCTCAGATAAGCTCTTTTAGACAGGGAATGTGCCTTTGTATGCTTATGTACAGCACCAATCACAATGGACTAGCAATTTCATGCGAACATTGAAGGCAATAGAGAAAAACCTCACAACAGTTGATAAGAGAAAAGGGAGGAGAGATTCACACTGGAGATTAGGGAGAGCTTTTAGAAGGTCAACGAAATGGAGCTGTGGGAGTATGAAGCTGAACTGATTTGAACATTACAAAAGTTTTAGGCACCCTTTAATTCACATAATGTGCTGAAATTTGGACTGCTTTGTTTTTCTGAACACCTAGTTTACCCATCTCTACTCCTGACAGACCAGTTCTAGAGGCTACTCTGAAGGGATATTCAGAAAAAGGAGAGCATTTACTAATGATAAATAAAAATCACCTTCTGTAATGGATTAAATGAAGGAAACAGGAGAGACTCAGCTAACATTCAAAAGAAAAGAATACACAACCCCATCCAGGAGAAAATTAGAAGCCATACTGGAAGCAGAAAGGAATAGAGGATGAGACAGCATACGTAAAACCCAGGAGACAACATAAAAATATGTACTTAGAAGTAGAGCTGATCACAAATTTAAGTTTCCAAAGATCTTGATGAAAAAAGGTAGCATGCATATTTTATGTGCAAATGTCAGCTCTCTCTGCTTAGAAATTCTATGGATTGCAATTGCCCAAAAGACCACTGTTCAAGTGCCAGAAATGCTAACCAGAAATACAAACTCAAGGGAAGTTGTGTTTTCATTATAGCTAACCAAATGTAACCAAATTTGATATGATAAAAACTAAATAGTTGGTATGACAAACTTGCTCCATACCCCTCAATCTCAAATTTGTTACCTAAGCAGATTCCCCAAACCTTCATTCATATGAGTAGGTAATCTCAAGGTTACTCTTTAATCTGAATCACCACCTTAGAATAGACTCTATAGTAGCGCACTTCAAAATAAATATCTCAGGCATCAAACTATACCAGAGTTGATTATTCAATCCTCCATGCATGGATCTATGTATACCCCTTCATTTGGCTTGAAAAGAAGAAAATTAATTTGGTTTGTATCCATTCCTAATAATATTGCACATGGAAACATATATGTTCACTGCTTGTTTTTCAGACCTCTAAACCAACTGTTTCGAACCTGGGGTGCAGGACCACCCTGGGGGGCGTCAAAGATTACAGAGAGTCTAGGAGGCTTCAGTAATATTGAGGTTGTTTAGCCTTCCCGCCCTACCTGAGCTCCATGCTGATTGGAGTGAAGAAGCAGCCCCCAGTGGGAGCAGCAGTCCAGAGCTCCACTCCAACTGGAGTGGAGGAGCAACTTCTCCAGTCCCACACTGGTGGAGTGCACAGCCAAAAAAGAGCAGACTCACTTCAGTGGGGGCCTGTAGCAGATCCAGGCAACTCACCAGAACCAACCTCGATTACTGTCAGTCTATTATGGACAGGAAGAGGTGGGACCTCACGGCATGCAGTGGCAACTGTGCCAGGGAAGGCTTAGCTTCTTATTCATGTAACAATACTACACTGTTGCTATGTGTGCATAGGAGTTACATGTGTTCATGGTCAGGGAGGACAGGAGACTGTGTGGGGAGGGTATGCTTAATATTAACTAATGGGGCTTTCATCATGCAAAAAGGTTTGGAATCACTGGCCTAAACTATTAAAAAACATGGATGCCCCCTGCTGGATATGTTGAACAGTTGAGACATTGCATTAGATTCTGATTCAAGAAGCTCCATCATAAACAAGAAGTAAAATTAACAGGTACATATTAGCACTGAGTCATGTCTCTCTTTATTGCAATATATTTTTAATTAGAGTTTACAAGACAGGCTTATGAGATGTAGTGAAGCATGGGGCATGGTAGATGGTTTCTTATGGCATTCACTTCTGTCTATTAAATAATTACAGTGATATATTGTGAACAAAGCAGGATATTAGAAACATTTATTAGGTTATTATCTTCACTTTCCAGGAGGGATTTTATTTTTGTGCTCTGCTTAAAAACATGCAAAAAATATTAACTGGTTTTGAAGATTCACAGAAACCAACAGAAAGATTAAATTCATCCAGTGATTGCAATTTTTCAGGCTTAAATTGCTTAAGAACTCCAAATTTTAGATAAATAATCCACATTTTTCAGTTTATGCAGTGTGTCCTTGTTTGATCCTTGAGACTCTATGTTCAAAGCTTTGGGCTCTTGAGCTGAAGAACACTGTAGTTAATAAACTAACCTGTGACTTGAACTATATATTCAGGTAGGAAGAATTCTTCTTACATGCCTGTGTAAGATTATGTAGACCTTGATTCCAAGTATGTGGGAAGGAGTATTCAGGCTCTACCTATCTACCTACTCACTCATCTTTATATGCATGGGAACAGTTTTGGCTTTCTTACTTTGGGGTCAGCATAACTGATGAGCTGGCAAGAAATAATGTTTTGAAAATCTAATCCACCAGCAATTCACCATATCCCTCCCCCATTTGGCATAAAGGAAGCAAGGAAAGCCTATTTCTTAGTCGGAATTATTCATAGGGTTAATTTTCAGTTGGCGTTGTTCACATAAAGTCCTACTCCAGGCCATACTATAAGTCAAGCTAGACTTTAAATTACAGGGTTTCATTCCATACCCTTTACAAATATGAACATTTTCATTAATTTTTAGGAGACTGTGTGTGTAATGAATGGAGCTAAACAACAAACAAACAAACAAACAAATAATAAACAGTGATTTGGCTTTACTAGTCTCTCTTTATAAAACATATCAAAATTTTTTTCACTCCATGAGTTCATGGAATTCTTGGATTACCCATTAAACTCACTGCTACTGTAAACTGTAAATTCTCCTACCAATTTAAAATCTTTTACGTTATTTCTTCAAAAAACATCATAAGAAAAGTCTGGTTACAGTCATGGAAAAGTCTTTGTAAAAATGGCACCATCTCAACTCAATAGCTCTGTTCTTTGCATTCAGCATGTTACTTTCATTTTTTCCCCTTCATTATACTGCCAACAAGGTTGGGAAAGCCAGTGGTAGCCTTCATTGCAGTGAGCAACAACCACAACTACTGTACTGTAAAGTATTTATCATTAGCAGATTCTGGTCTGTAGAACTTCACAGCTGAGATCTCCAGAATTTGAAAAGATCCCTGTGTGGCATGAGCTTGTTTGAGAAGAGTAGTGGTATAAGTAGAGCCCTGTGCAGATACAAAAATGTGGACCCGCATCTGATCCACATCCGCTCAGTGATAACATTAATCCGATCTGAAATCTGCATGCCAGGGTTTAGCTGCATCTGCAACCAAACTTGGGCTCACAGACCACTATTCAGCCTTTGATTGGTTCATTCCCGACAGAGGTCCCACCCACTTTTTCCTTTCTTGTTTGTGGTTCGCATGCTGTGCTATCAATCAGATTTCTTTGCCCACCTATGAAATCTCTGATTGACAGCAATGGCTTGCCAACTGGAAGCAAGAAAAGGAAGAAGTGGGCAGGGGAATAAGCCAATCAAAGGCCAGCAGTGAGTCTCCAAGTCCCACCTTGAGACTCTGATTGGCTGGAAGATCACAATCTAGGATTGGCCAGAGCACTTCCTGGTTCTCCTGCATGCTGCCGACACAGACCCATGCAGCAGTTTCAGCAATGGATCGCAGTGTGATAAGGTAACAATAGAAGCTGCATCCATGAGTCGATCTGCAGCAAAAGGTCTGCAGTTATCCTCACCTGCACCTGTGGATGCGGATACCGGCGGATCTGCAGGGCTCTAGATATAAGGCACATGAGGTGACAATAATAGACTTCATTTTTGTAAAATGAAAGCTGTTAAACATGATGATGTAAGCTCTACATAAACATCTTCAAATTTGTTAGCAGACTGGTGGAACACCAGTATGTTATGAAGAATAAGCTATCCACAATGGAAATAATCTCTCTCTAGGTGGAATATGCTTTCATTGTGAAGTACCTTAATTCTGACTAGGTAAGATGATTCTTCAGGACCTACACATTGCAGATACTGTACAAACAAAGAAATCTGCATTTTAGAGCTTTAACTGAAGAAAATGAGACATCAGTATCTGTCCCCGTTTGTAACTCTTTTGGGCCTGACAGTCTTATGACAATGTGCCAGGTAGAAAAGACAGGCTGCATGAGGTAGGTGTATATTGTTCTGTTCAGCTCTAGTTATCCCATCCATTGAAAATAAAGAAACAGTTATTTATATGAAAACATCATTATCTGGGCAATGGATATGAAGCCACTGGCTATCAAGACATAAGAAAACTTTTTGTTCACCACTACTTATGGCTGACTTCAGTGGCTTATAGAAATACTGTGAAAATTTTTAGCAGCCTTACAAATAACTCCTTGAAGAAATGGAGCTATTCAAAACAAAGGTGCACTAAATGAAACAAAGACAAAGAGACGACTTCTCTAGATTACCTTATTGGTTTCTCATACCCATGGATGAATATTACAGAGGCTTCATTGTAGAAAGATAATCATAAGGAACACCTTCCTTCTGTTTCTTCCTAACCAGTAGGACTACATTGATCATGCTCAGAATGCTTAACCCATGTAAGCAGAATAAAGCACTTTTCACCATGCTTCTCTCTCTGTCTCTAATAATTACAGGAAATATAATGAAAATCTAGATAAATATTCTCTGATGGTAGAAATTCGGGCAGTAAAATAAATACACTGTTAATCTGTAAAAGTCCACAGTGAGGCAGCAATAAGGTCCCAGATACAGGTGTGTGAAACCAGCTTGAGATCCAGATCCCCAGGCATACACAGATCCCCCAGTCCAGCCAAGCACATAGATGCTTAACTCTAATCATGTGGTAAATTTAACTCAGTGGGGCTATGGTGCACTCAGAAGGGAAAGCATACAGACAAACACTGAGTCTGTTACATGGCTCTGATGTGCACTTTGATAGCAGATTAAAGAGTCTCATACACATATTCAGTTATAAACATTCTGAACAGGTAGATTTGGAGATGCTCCTATAGCTTCCAGTCAGAAACACGCAGTGTAATAATTAAGGCTCTTACACTGTATAAAGCTTGAAAAGAAGTTGTACAAGTGAATGGATCTCTAAAATATACAGTAAACAGTATAGTATTCCAACAGTCACATGGCCCCATGGCGTGCATTCAGGGTTGCCAACCATCCATAAACAGTCTGTTAAAAAGCAAGCAAATTTCCTGCTGTCTGTGAATCCATAATTAAAAGGAAATGTCCGTAAAAAAACCTCCCTCATTCAGCCACTATCAGTCTACCAGCTGCTTACTGTGCTGGCCATCAGCTCCTGCCTGGCTCCCAGGCACCAACCTAAGCAGTGGGAAGGATGGCAAGAGGGCTGATTAACATACAGCTGGGGAGAGGCTCAGAGTCAGTCGGAGTACTAGTGGGAGAGGAAGCACAGCGGTTATTCTTTGAGTGCTGCTCACATCATTCAGCTACAGGTGTCTAAGTGTCGGAGTGCACAGTTGACCAGAGAGCTTTTTGCCCTAGTCTTTCAGAGAAGGATCAGTGGCCAATATTCCCTTTGGCTATATCTGCGGCTATATATATATGATCCTGAACTTGACCCTCCACAGTTCCTTCTTTCTGCCCCCAGCAACGGTACCAGAACAGCCTGTTCTTGCATTCATGCAAGTGCCTGTCTCAATCAATTATAAACTAACCATTTACTTTAGAAAATCTATGCGTGGACATCATTCTCCCACAATCCACTGCCTCCACCAAGTCCATTCAAGACCCTGAGTCTGAACATCACTCTGACCCACTGCTAACCATGCCAGGCTTCAAAATCTGCACCAGCTGCGGCAAGGCCTTCCCAGTGAGTGACCCTCACAAGAGGTGCCTAAAATACCTGGGTGAGACCCACCAGACTGATAAATGCTCCATCTATCACTCCTTCAGGTGAAAGACCCAAAAGGACAGGGAGCAAAGGCCGTGTACTATGGTCTCGGAACAGGCACTGCAGCTAGTGCCAAGTACGTCTGGGGTGCCTAAAGACTTGCTGCACTGCGTGCCAAGTCTGCACTGGAGCCTCTTCGGCACTGCTCTCCAATGGAGCCCAAGAAATCATGCTTGGGATTAGACTTGTCACCAACGCACTAGTGCCGGTCAAGCTCCCTGATGCCACCCCCCCCTCCTGAGGGAATGATTCAGAACCACTGCCTACACCATCCACTCTGGAGGCCTTCAAACCAGCAAAGGCTCTCCTCTAGCTTTCAACTCCCATAACTCCCAAATCTTCAAAACTAGCATTCCTGTCAAAGGCATGGGCAGCCTCGGAGCATGGTCCCTCACAGGCATGGAGGTCAAGTAAGAGACCATCCACTCTGCTATGGGCTACACCAGCACTGGGGTCTTCTTCAATGCGCTCCAAGCCACAGCATGAAGAGGAAGGGGAGTAGCCGACCTTCTCTCCAGAGACCTCCAGGGAGCACTCTATCCTGCACTCACAGGGCTCCAGACAAATGAGGATCAAGTCTGGGTCCTCTGACACCTTCGGCGTTGAATCTTATCACCAACAGTCGCTATCATCCCCGGCACCAACCCCGGCAACCTCAAAACCGGTGGGGAAGCATCACCATAAGCAGTCCCTGACATCACCGCAACACGTGGGATCCCGCACGGATTCTTTGGTGCAGGCTATCTCAGCACTGACATCAGGCTGATCTACCTCCCTGGCACAGACCAAGGCCAAGAGTTAATTGGCTGCAGTCATCGGCACAGTATGGATCAGCACCACTGTGATAGAGGCCACTCCCCAACACGCTGAGAATCGGCATCACATTTGTTTAGTGAATGGTCCAGCCAATGGATGGACTGGTCCTCCTAGGATGAGCCTGAAACACTGGGCTCCTCCAGACAAGACTCCTCTAGGGCCTCGCATTCCCCAGGGGCCTGTGACGAGGAATTCAGTGACGGCACTGATCAACCATGGTACAATAGATCAACAGTCCTTTCATCTTCCTCCCCAAATGAAGCTGCGTACCCAACACCCTTACCATATAGGGACAACCCTTGATCCCACCAAGGCCTCCTACGCCGTATGGTGGCAAACTTAAAACTTAGAGGCAGAGGTTGTAAGAGAGGACTTTGATCCCCTCTTTGATGTGGGTGATGTGGCCTCTCCCACCAGAATCACTGCCCCCTTACAAGAAGGGGTATACAAAATTGCTAAAGCCCTCTGGCAAATGCCATCATCTCTATGCTGTCAGTGTCCAAAACAACTGAGCGCAAATATCACATCTCACCAGATAAGTTTGCATTCCTGTTTAATCATCCCATACCTGGACCTCTGGGGTTGACACCATTAACCAAAAGGAGAGACAGAGATAACCGGCTTCCACTCCCAAAAACAAAGAGGCTAAGAAACTGGGTCTCTTTGAGAGAAAAGTTTACTCCACCTCAGCCCTCCAGCTCCATATCACCAAGGCACTTATTGGGTAATACATTTTCTATCTATAGAAATCTATGGAGCAGTTACGAGACTTAGTCCCCAATGATCACTTCAGGGACTATGAGACTTTGGTGGAGGAGGGTATACTGGCCTCACGCAACATCCTTCTGATGTCCTGGGGCACATCAGATGCAGCCAGCCGTGGTATGCCCTCAGCTGTCACCATGCAGTTTAGTTTAGGAATTTTTGTGACTATCTCGGGATCCATACCTGGAGGTAGTGTTAGGAAAGTATTTGATGGCTTGGCCATCCATGTAATCTGGCCAGAGTCAGCTCAGAAGGGTGACATGGGCCCACTACCCATGAAGTGAAGGGTGAGGGCTGGATGTGCTGTCAGAATGGCAGTAGGAGAGATCAAGAAGGTCTGGCCTTCCACAATGGAAACCGATTCTAAGGAGGTGGAATGTCACTCCATTAGTAGGGAAAGAAACAAAGCTTGTAGAAGAGATGGAAAGATACTAACTAAATGTAGTTGGTCACACCTCCACATACCAGGATTCTAGAAATAAACTTCTCAGCTCTGCTGTGGACTCACGCAAGAGGCTCCAGGATCCATCCTGTCACCACTCCTTTTCATGATCTTCAAGGACAGTGTAAAAACAACTCACACTGGATTCCCCTGCTGATCCACTCCTTGTCTCCTGCCAGGCACATGCAGACTCCCACTTTGAGAGTCACCAGTGCTTCTTTTATTGTGATAAGTAACCCACCACCACAGCCTACAGCCCCAGGAGTTCCACCAGCTCAGCCCAGATCAGCCTCAATTGTCTGCAGCTTTGCCCTTGGCTAGCTTCTTGCCCCTTCTATTTCCTCTCTAGCAGCTTTCATGGAGCCTGGTTAATGAGCCCACCAGCTGCTCCCACCAGCTCTCTGGCCAGCCAGCTCATCCAGCTGGTTTCACATCCACCTCTATTAGGGCTTTGGAGAAGGGACTAGCCTAGCTCCCTACTATAGACGGCTATCAAGGTCCCGTAGAGTGGGAGACCATATCCAGTACATGGATTTTGAGGTGGCATCTCTACATTTGCCTGTGATGATGCTGTTGTTTCTTTACATTGTGATCTTCGACACATGCAAACACTTCACCGCCAAGTGTAAACTGGTTGGGATGAGGATCAGCAGCTCCAGATCAGTGATAGTGTTTCTTTCCTGGAAGAAAGTGTATTGTTCTCTCCAGGGGAGAAGGTTCCCAGTTGGAAGAGTTTGAAAGTATTAATGGGTCTTATTCATAAGTGATGGTAAATAGGAGCATGAGATTGACAGGCACATTAGGGTTGCAGTGACAGTGACGTGGGTACTGGATTGGTCCATAGTGATGGATCTGAGCTAACTTGCTGGATGAAGCTCTCAGTTTATAGGTAAATCTACATCCCCATCCTTACCTATGGTTTTGAACTTCAAGTAACGACTGAAAGGTCAAGATCACAGATACAAGTGGCAGAAATTAGGTTTCTCTACAGCATGTCTGAGCTGACTCTTTGCGGCTCAGCTATTTGGAACAGCCTTGAGGGTAGACTCTCTGGAATGAGAGGAATTTGCAGACGTCATTTAGGTACCTGATGACAATGACTTCGGGTAGGCTTCCTTTGTAACTATACCACGCATATCATACTGAGAAGAGCTCCTGAGACCAATCCAGGACATGCTCGTGGGATTATATCTCTCAGCTAGCCTGGGAATCCCCTAGGAAGAAGTGGGACTTGTTGTGAAAGAAAGGGAGATCATGGTCCTCCCTGCCGTGCATGCTGCCACCAAAACCATCACTAGGAAAAGACACACAAATGAAAAGTAGTAATAATGGTAGTAGTAGTATTCTGGGAGTACCCAGAAAAAAAAATGTACAGTGCAGGTTGAATGAGGATTAAGGGAGGCCTGTAAATGGAAGGACACTCCTGCTAGATATTCTTAAAATACTCTGTAACATGACAACCTCTCCAGCTGTTTGTCTATCTTGCATGACCTTTGGATAGTAATTGTCATAACAATACTGATAGTAACAACAAATGTTGTTATATTTAAAGCACAGAAAACATTTCTACATATTTCAACAAGATCATAACTGTATCAAAAAGTTTCTCTTGAGACTGAAAGATCCTGTGTGTGTATAGAATTTGAATTAAATCATTGTAGTTGCTTTAAAGTTAGCAAACCATTAACAAATAAATATATTATTTTAAACAGAGTTTTAAAACCTAAAAGAATTCAAAAGGGATTAATTGTGAGAAATTCAAAGTGTGCATATTCATAGTTCACAAGAAGGAATGTGACCTTACTAAATACTAATGACTTCAGAACGTTTGACTGTATTTGTGAGTATGCTGAGCATAACTCTTAATTGGCCTCGAAATACCAGTTGAAAGCATTAACTCTGTTTACACAAATGTCACCAGTGAACGTATGGCGCACAGAATCAAAATGCAAGAAAGAGATGGATACTATTAATCTCCAAGGCTATGTCCACACATACATTATTTCAAAATAATTTATTTCAAAATGAGTTATTTTGAAATAAAGTCCTTATTTCAAAATAAGTTAATTCGAATAAAGGGAAAGCCTGCTTTCGAAACAGCTGTTATTTCGATATGGTTATTTTGAAATAAGGCCATTCGGACATGTTGTTTCAAAACAATGGTGTTGTTTCAAAACAACGTGTCTGAAAACCGTTGTTTCGAAACGGCCGTTTCAAAACAACGGCTATTTCGATATTGAAGCTGTTTTAATGGTTTCAAAACAATGCCCGTTGTTTCGAAACAACGGTACGTCATGTGGACATGAGAATTTTTATTTCGAAACAACCAGTGTTGTTTTGAAATAAAAGACTCGTGTGGACATACCCCAAGTCATTTTCTTCCATTTATTATTGGAAAAACTTCCTTGCATCATTTATTCTGTGCCTTGATGTATGCTAGTATTCTGACCTAAAATAAAGAAATATATCTGTTGTTTTCTTTCCAGATTATTGATACAGTTGGAGTCAATACAAAAACCATTAAGCCAGCAGGTATATGACCTAATAATGATATTTTCTTTATACATTTTTTTAAAAAAGGTGGATCAACAATTCTTAGGTATATATTGAGTTTAAATAGCACTTACTTTATTCTACAAAAAAGGGCCTAAATGGTTTGTTCTGGGAGACAGACGTGTGGGTAAAAAATAGCTCCCACTGAAGTACAGCATAAGCTACTTGGTCATTTTCCCCCTTATGTTCTATATAAAGGTTCTATGCATATCATTACTGTCTGAGTCAAACAGAGCTTTAGCTGCAGATGCTATGGAAATGTTGAAAAATATTTTCTGAGATACCTACTTCTGTTTACTCAGTTGGAATCAATGAAAATCCATTGCTTGAACTTTCCCTAATCAGTAGACTTAAAATTTGATTTCTTAGGAACTCAAACTTCTGTTTCATGTATTACTGTATTTTCAGCTGGACCATTTTGTATTCAAATATTAATTTACATTTTAAATTGCTCAGAAGTTATTAATTTACTAAACTAACATGAGAAAATATAGTTGAAAAGAGCTATTTGATTTAAGTGATACCATCAAGTCTCAGTTTACAACTGTTTAAAAGCATTGTAATATACTCAAGACTAATTTCCTTGCATGCTTTGTAACTGTTTATTATTAGAAATGTTAAGTCAGTAGGAATTTTTGCAACATTAATTGTAGTATGCTTGATAAATGTGGATTTCAAGTGTAAATAACAATGATCATGAACCACATCAATCCAGTTCAGAAACATTCACTGAGGTAAATCTGAACAATAGCAATAAACCCAATGTTAATACAGCTATGAAGTGCAAGCTCATTCTGATGTGTATCATTATAGATATAAACAAACTGCAAATATATATAAATGGATTGCAAAAGGGAAATGAATAAAGTCTGCTTTTTTATGTCATTACTTTTAATTATTCCTAATGTCAAGACACTGGATGATTTTTTTTTTTTTTTTTAATTTTTGTCTCTTTCTGGAGTTCTATTGCAACTTCATTAATTCACTCAAGGGTTTTCAACTTTTTCAGTGTTGCAACATGGCTGGGAGAGTTCCTAGTTGTGTGCGACACAGCAAGGCTCCCCTGGGAGCCCCAAGTCTCTGCCCTATTAAGTCTCTTCTCTCACCTGCTGACAGCCCCAAGTCTTTTTCCCCCCCGAGTGTCTCCCCACAAAGCCCCAAGTTTCTTCCCTCCCAGTTCCTTCTCTCCCCTACCCCAACAGCCTTTGAGTCTCTTTTCCCCCCAGCCTCTTTTTCTGCCCCCAATAGCCTCCAACCCCTGAGTATACTCCCTCCACAATGTCTACCTCTCGCAGCCCCAGCTATGGACATGGCCATTGCTCTGGCCCCACTTCTTGCTGCAGCCCAGGCTCTGGCCCTGCTGCCTTGTCCTGGTGGCCCCTCTGCTCTCTCCCCACCACTCTGGTCCCATGGCTCTGCCGCTTCAGCTCTGTCCCTGGCCCCACAGTCACCTTCATAACAAAGAAGCTGACCCACAGATGAGGGAGAAATCCACTCCTCCACCCTGGGCTTGGCACACAGGATGGGAGATTTAAAAACGTGCTGCCACCATCTCCTAGCGTGCTGGGAGAGTAGAGCAGCCTGAGTTAGCTAAGCTGAGGCTATCAGTGTTGCAGCTAGCGGCTCCCACATGGGGGCATTTAGCCTGTGGCACACTAGCTGCTGTGCCACCACACAGGGGTGAGAACTGAATTAGGGTATTCAAATAAGTTAAACTGCAAATAATAATCATGACCTGCCCAATTAGCATCATTTGCTATGACTTAAGTCAGTTGTGCCTTCCTGTTTTACCTGCCTTTCCTATCTTGTTAATTTGACTTCAAAGACCAGCCTCCCCTCTCCCCCCACATAGCCTGTGTGCCTAGCATGTATTACAAGAATTTAATTACTCATGATTGGGCCAAATAACTTGTGTGATGGGTGAGCAGAGTATCAATAATAGCTTATTTTTAATTATTTTCATGCTAAAGAGCAGAAGAGTAGAAGTGAAATCCTGCTCCCATTGCTGCCTGTGGCAAGCATTTCACCCTAAATATTTTTGGTTGAATTTATACATCTTTGAGAGCTTATCAGATCTACCAAGTTAAGCCATCAAGTTCCTTGTTATCTTTACTTGTCACTAATCTAGTTCTCACAATATCTTTTAACCTTTTGTGGGGAGGAAGTGTGGTCTGGTGATTAAAATGGGGTCAGGAGGTCTAAGCTCTTCCACAAAACATCTTCTGTCACATTAGGCAAATAAATGTCTCTCAAGTTCCAAAGGTGTAGCTGCATTAGTCTACTTCAGCAAAACAAACAAGAAGTTCTGTGGCACTTTTAAAGGCTAATAAATTTATTTATTGCATGAGCTTTTATGGAAGAAATTGGGATTTTCTCCTATGAAGGCTCATGAGATAAATAAATTGGTTATTCTTTAAAAGTGCCAAAGGACCCCTTGCTAAGTTTCTCTGAGTTTCTTCATAGCTTTCCACATAGTTGGAAAGTCATGAAGATTGATTAACATTTGTACTGCTTTAAGATCTTTAGATGAAAAGTGCTATGGAAAGGCAAAGTGTTAGCATTGTTTTAAATGACAAGTGACAATAACTGTTGAATTCATTGATTAGAATAAACATTTCCTTTAATAACTTCTCATTATTACTGTTATTTGTTGTTTATTTTTGTTGTAATAGCACTGAGGAGCTCCAGTCATGGACCAGGACACACACAGAATAAAAAAGTCAGGGAGCTTACGATCTATAGCTATGTACACATTAAATTTTACATCGGTATAAGTTATGTCACTCAGGGGTGTGAATAAGCCACTCCCTGAGCAATGCAAGTTACACTGAGGTAAGTGTCAGTGTCAGCAGTTTTATGTTGATGGACAACCTACCAATCCTTGTGGGGCACTAGAATAATTAAGTAGACTGCATCAATGCAGCTGTGTCACTGTATGTTCTGTAGCTCAAATATAATATAAGAAACCACAGATGGATTCAGACAGACAGAGGGTATCAGGGCTGGCTTAAGGGGCGAGCCAGTGTGACACTGGCTTGGGGCACCAAAGCTGAGGGACGCTGGGCTGCACCTTCCACAGTGGGCTCATGTGACTTCACCCACCGACTTCGCCCCATACCTCCTGCCCCAGCAATGGGGGCACAAAGGAAAGAGTTGGCTCAGGGCACCACAACCCCTTGAGCCAGACCTGGAGGGTGCAACAATGAGCTACTTTTGTTTAAACAAACAATTGATACAGGAGGTGAACAAAGGGGCTGTAACATATAGGCAGAGTGAACATGAGATGTCAAACGCTGTGTTAGTTCTACCATTATTTTGGCTGCTGGAGATGGAAAATGAGTAAGTTTACTAGGTAGGTGATCAGCTAAAGAGAGGAAAGGGGTGGCGGTTATTCCCCTTTATTTCTAACGTGGCTCACCTGTCTGTTGTCACTGTTGATAATGGGACAGAATGGCTAGAAATCTTTCAGTGATTATTCCCTGAATTCTTTGTTTAGTTTATTATTGTTTATGTAAAGTTGTTGAATACGGGTGCTAATCTAATCCACATACACATTCTTGAGAGACTCTTTCATAGGATGCACAGGTTGAAACGTAAATCTTAAGAGCTTCATCACCCTAAAGTTATTGTTATCTTTACTAGTTTTTCAGGAAACCATTGTGTAGGCCATTTCTTATTTAGATGAATATTTAATTTCTTTTGTGTAATGGAAAGAATGCCTGTGCATGTCTCAAAAGATGACTGAACAGTGGGGGAAAAAAAATCTCATACCACCAGATACCACACAGAATAAAGAGAAAGCATTCAATACTGATAATGCTTCCTACACAACTAATTAAAGGCACTGAGATCACATATAGAGTTTTCAAAATGCTAAATGTTTCAGGGACATTATATTTGATCCACATACCTTTGAGACTTCATAAATAAATTTATTCTCCCAATTCACATTATTGAGAAATTTATGTCAACACTAAATTGTCTGTCATTTCTATGTTTTTTGTGCCACAGATAGAACATCACACATCTGATGTCCATTAAGTCCAGGAAGATGTATATTTTCATGGGTGTATTCTTGGCAATATGGAGAGTATTGGCTATCTCATTTCTATCATGCAGTCACTATGATGTCCCTAGATAAGTACATATGCATAGCTCTTCAGAACTTAGGAATGTGGATTCTGATTTTGAAGACATAGAACAATGTGATGATTTTGTTACAATGGTAAAGGCAGTTGGGAATACAATCTGTATTTTAAATGTTATATCTATCCATTTTAGATGTTGTTCTGGGTATATCTGAAGGAAATATTGCTTCTTTGATCAGCCAAAGAACTAACACTCAGATTAAAAAAATTCTTTCATCACTATGACTTGTCAGTTGTCACCTAAATGGAGAACAAAAAGTATGTCTTTTTGTCTGAAGCTTCAGTATCACTGAGACATAGAAAACAAAGTAAGAGCATTTTATTCTTCAGAGCCATGCTCATCATGTGATTGTTTGAAGGATTAAAGTGACTGAAAGATTATTGTTCATAAATATTGGTCCAAGGATTGCCCCTGATCGAACACTATTCTCTGTCATTTTCTGTATGCTCAGTCATTAAGGTTCACATAATCATTTTGCACTTTCATGAGGGTCTTAAGATTTGTACTCCCATACATTTAAGAAAAAAATTGCATCCTAATTAAATGACATCCAGTGTTTCTTATACTTCTTCCAGCATAGCTGGACACGAAGATGGTAGAAACATGATCTCTATGGTCTAAAATCCTAATAGTTCCTCTTTAAATTGAAGGTCTATTTGTTTCTTGATTCTTTCCAGGATAACATTGTACATGCTTTTTCTAGGCATTAAGAATAATGTGATACCTCAACAGTTACAGCAATTGGTAAGATTACCTTTCCTGGCCAATTTTACAATGAGGTTTTTATTCCATGTGCTTGAGTTCTTTACTTCACTCTATATTCTAGCAAAAGACAAAGAAAGTCTGGACAGCCATTTCATTGTTTTCTTTAATATTAGAGGGATTCTGAATCTCCTAGGATTCCAACAAAATATCATGAGTTGTGTTGATTTGATTAGGTGCACGTAAATAATTTTTTAGTATTAGAATAAGAAGTTTAATTTAAGAAGTTAAAACTTAATAAATTCACATCACATTTTAATTTTAATAACATTCCTGACAGCCTCGATTTGTAAACACTGGCGGAACAGAGCTTGGTAACATCACTTATTTGTATCTAATGTTTTTACTCTCTCTCTGGGTCTGCAAATAACTATAGCATGTAAACAGTCCTATGTAAAGTGAAATCTTATAATGGTGCTCAAAACCAGCATTGAAACAACAGAGCTCACTTAGGCCTGGTGTACACTGCAAGCAAAATTCAGCAACAGTCGAGAGGAGCTATGCAAGCTAGGTAGAATAGATTGTGTAAGTCCCATTGACTTTGTAACTTCCCCTATGCACACTATCTTCCATGCACTTTGCTGCCGGGAACTTTGCTACACCACCTGAGGAAGAAGTTTTGTTAGATTGACTTCCAGATCAATTGAGTGTGTCTTTACTGACTGCTCAATCAATCTGGATAAATCAATCTGACAGCAGTGAATTTGCAGTCATCAGTGTAGACATAGCCTCAGAAAAGTGGCATTTTTATAATGTCTAGATACTACTATAGAGACATATGTCAATCTGTCATTCTGCTATATGAAGAAGGACCAGGATGAAATTACTCAGCTGATACTCCACATAGGATGGAAGTTTGTAGGACATGTCTGTGCTGCAAGAAAGTGTGTTCTTAATCAGGTGAGCTAACCCATATTAGCTAACTTGGGTTAGAACAGCCCTGCAGAAACAGCAATTTGGTTAGTTTGAGTTGAAGCCTACTGGGAGGGAAAACATCTGTACACTCACCATATAGCTCACTACATAACTATATAAACACCCACTATGTAACTCACTGCATAGCTCCACCAGAAAATCTCACTCTGGAGAGGTCATCTCTGGAAGCAAGGAAACTGTATGAATCTCAGGATGGCTTTAGCAGTTGTAAATTAGACTTAACTGCCACTTCACATCCTTGGAAAGGTCCTGACCCTCCATCCCCCAGCTCGTTTGTTTACGGGAGTTGCAGTTTGGGGAAAAATTAGCCCTTTAGGAAACAAGATGACAAGAGGAGCTCAAAAATAATAGTGTGGCTATTATAACCCCTCATGTGAAGTTGGCACTCTCCATCAGAGCTGCATTAGCCATTTTAATTTCCCTATAATCAATTAATTCTTACAATTATTTCTTGAAGAGGAATCATTTGTGGGATTATTAAAATTTTAAAACTCATAAGATGGAGAAAAAATCTAGGTTCCCATGGTAAATCATTAGCTCCAGGAAACAGCAGCAATATAAGTATCCATATTCAAGAATTCGAGATACAGCAAAAAAGGATCTGTGAATAGTGAAAGTGCATAAACATCCAATAGGAGCTCAAAATGCATTATTCATGGATAAATCAATTGTGACTTTGCCTCAAGCCCTGTGTGTTGCTGCACAGCCCACAGAGAATCCAGGAAGCAGACTGTGATTTAACCCTATAGTCTGCCTCCTGATTGTTCCCCCTGTTCCAGGACAGGGACATAGTCTGCATCACCCCGATGCAGTATGTTTTCCCCTCTGCACCAATTCAGCAATATTGTCTGGCATGCTGCCAGGGTGGAGCTAGGCTCCACCTAATCTTCTGCCCCTTTCTCACTCATTCCACAGCTACACACATGTGTGAAAGGAGTGAAGCAGCCCCAGAAAGGCTGTTCTTCCCTCCAGGTTGCAACCAACAAAATAGGTCAAACTCAAATCACCATGAGGGCTGCATAAGGGTCACACAAGGACCGCATGAGGACTAGTACGTTAGCCTAACGGCCACACCACTAAAACCTTTTCATATAATGATATTGCAAATATTGGTAACAATAGTGTCATCGTGGGCCGCAGGAAATAACTTGAAGGACTGCCATGCAGACCATGGGCCATGTGTTTGAGGCCCCTGATTTAGACTATTCATGTCCTAAAGTATAGCACTTTAAGAGTCAGCCCTTAAAGAGAATTCAGATCCAGATTTCAAGAACCTAAAGGTTTGGGTTGTCCAGATTCACAGCTGGAGAATGGGCCTATGCCTAGCAAGAAGGAAGCAAGCACCTTGAAGGAAAATTTACATTTTTCTCAGGGCTAGAAATTTTATTTCTGGAATCTTCCTCACACTCTGAATTCATCATCAGTTTAGGCCAATTAAATGACTGTGAGTTAGAAATGCTGGAGGATGACAATGTATTAACTAAAAGGGGGGAAAAAGTGTAAAGGTCAGCTGTACATCATAGAAAACTTCAAGGAAGTGAAAACATTACGCTTAACAAGCCAATAACTAGCCTGCCTTTAAAAGAAAGTTTTTTAATTGTGTCACAGGAACATTTTAAAGATTCCAGAAAGTGAATCTTTTTAGTAATTGGAAGGTCCATCTAACTATTGCTTATTATATAAATTGCTTGCTGAGATTTGAGGTGCACCAAATGGTCCTTCAAAAATAAAGTACTACAAGGTGAGCTCCTGTATGCATGGGTGCTGGAACAACATGTATAGTTAGTGTAGTGAAAGTTACTGAACCAAGCTGTAAACCCTGTATATAATGGAAACCACTTCAAGCCAGGGGGTGCAGTTGCACCCCCAGCATCCCTAGTTCCAGGACCTATGTCTGTATGCCAGGTAAAAGCAGCTAAGCGTGATTTGGACAGCACAGACGGCATGGAAATCAGCCTTATGGCTGCCTTATGGAGACCCATCTCAAGTCCTCTTGTAGTTGGCATGCAAAGAATGGCAAAGTGGGATTACCCATGAAGACTGTGCTATGAAGGATCCAGACAGTGTTGCAGTCCCCAGGTGTCTGGCAGACACACTTTCATAACCTGCAGTACTGCAACAACTACAACCACAACAAAAAACAACCCTAAAGGCACTGTTAAAATCACATTATCACAATGTTTAGTTTTCATCCTGGAATTTAGTAAGCAAGGAGATGCAAGAGAAGTTTTTACAATAATCTTGACTTGGTGACATTCTAATCTATTTGTTTTGTTCAGATTTAATTTAACATATTTCAGTTTTTATTTCAAATGCATGCCATAAAACCTACAAGATGAGGAATATGACTTACTTGAGGTTGATGAAGAAACCCTGACTTCTTTACTTGAAAATGTAATATTAAGGTGGCAGAATCAAAGTTATAATATTTTGGTATTTGTTGTATATTTTTAAAGGATGAGCGTGAAAACAGTATCTCTGCTTAACAGTTTTATATTTAAACAAATTTCATGGGATAGATATTAGTTCAGACATTCTCTTCTGCTTTTTTGTCTGCTGACAAATCTAAGGAGAAAAGTTATTTGCTGAAGATTCAGACATCCCTGCCCTTTCACAAGAAAAGTAAAGAAAATACCCACTCAAATTCTTAATCCTCCAAGGGAGTCATCCAGAAACAAAAGTGAGATGAGACATTATAATCATAACACTCAACAAAAAACAAAACAACGCATACATTCATAAGAAATAAAAAGGGAAAAATGTGTGGAGTATTGCTCCATAATAGCAAAAGAATACTAAAGAACAAGAACAGAAACTATGTGACCTACGGTTTTTCACAAGTAATATTTTTTTTTTCCTTTTGCAGATACCAGGGCAGCCATTTCTGGAGGAATGTGCCATGTGTGGTTTAATGAACCATTTACAGTCATTTCATGCAATTTATCCTATTAGCAACTGCCAAGCTGTAGACTCTGAGGGAGTGTTTATGCTAAAAAAGCAACACAACCTTGTGAGAACAAGCCTCAGTACCTGGATCAACTGCCTTAAACTTGGAGGTTTCATACTACAGGACTAAAAATAATAGTGTGGTTATTCTCTGAGATCTTCCCCTGTCACCATGCCTCAGAGCCCCACCTAAACCTTCAATGGGAACATCCAAACTGCTATATTTAGTCCCACTGTGTCAGCTTCATAAGTGGAGTGGGCTCTGAAACCTGACTTGGGCTGCTGCACAGTTTTCTTTGCAGTGTAAACATACCAGTGCGAGAATGTGCATGGGGATGTCAAAAAGAGGGTGAGCCTACACTAAGCAATAAATGCTTCAGTGAACAAGATGATTTACTCACATGCTTAAGCAGGGGTTAAAGTTATCTGGAACAGCCTGGAATACTGTTCTGGGGCCCACTATTTTTAGGTGCTGAGTCTTCCAAGCCCCCTAAAAATAGAAAATGGTGCTTGAACACTGCATTCTGGCGCTTACCACTGAAAAATAGTGGGACCTGGAATGCAATATTCTGGTTCCATTTTCTATTTTTAGGGGCCCAAACACTGGACCCCTAAAAATAAGAGGCCCTGGAATGACATTCCCCTGTGTTCCAGCCGACAGAGGCGGGGCATTGCTGGCAAGCTCCCCACCCCTGGCTCTAGCCCCACCCCAAACCTCTCCCCTTCCAGGCTATGCCCCAACCTGGGGCCTACCCACACTCCCACCCCAGCTGATTCCAGGTTGTGCTGCCGCCCTGACCGGGGGTCTGCCACCATCAAGTCCAAACTACTGTTATAGGAGACAACAGAAATATTAGTGGAAACCCACTCTGTACATTAACTCTCCTTTATCTAACTAGGTAAGTAACTGCAGGGTCCATGTCATTGCAGTGTTGGAGACCCTTTCCAAGAACCTTTTTTTTTTTTAAGCAATCAGAATACATGGCTCATCCTTGCAATGACAAAAAGTCAGACTCAGAGAAGAATATATAATAAATTTAAAGAAGAAACACTTCTCATGCAAAAGGACAAAGTACTTCTTCTAAACCCCAGTATATATTCCATCATCTCTAATTGTTGAATAAACTAAAAATGGTCATTAAGCTGCAAAGAGATAAACTAACAAGAGCATAATGTGTCTATAAAACCAACTGTGCTCAAAGTAACAATGAAGAGATATAGTTAGATTTGTGGCCACTTACAGTACATCTTGGTTAAGCATATAACCCACTTGTCATAGTTATTCATACACTTACTCAAGTACACATTTGAACTGGATCACTGATTCACCTATTGAGCACAATAATTCAGTCCTTTGTTGGCTATTGTGATGTTTGGCAGTTGGAAAACTACCTACCACCAGGTATGAAAGAAAACATCACTTTATCTTGGAATAATAACTGCCTCCAAAGTCTGTTACCTAATAAAGACTGATTTAATATCTACTGCTTTTGACACTGAAGTCATTACTATTTCCTGGACAATACACAAACTACTTTATGATATTTCTGCACTCAGAGAGCCTTTAACCACATGATCTCAAAGCATGCTTATCCATCAAGCAACAGAGCCAGAACAAATAATCTCTCTCAAAGTTGTGAAATGAATGCACATTCTTAATATCTATCTTTAAAAAGTAAATAAATTCCCCAGACAGTAATTGTTATTAAATGTAAAGTGGCACCTACACAACACAATGGCATAAAAACCTTTTGTTTCTGTGCTTCATCTATGACATTTGCTCAAGTGCAGTACTTGTTAAATAAATAATGTACTACCTCAGTAGCTGGGCTCACATCTGTTGTGATGCTAAGCCACAAAACAAGGGTAAAATCCAAAATGTCAGATGATTTTAAGAATTATCAGCTAAATAGAAAATATGCAAAAATCTACACAATCTAAATCTATAAGCAAGAACTCTGCCCAACTTCTTAAGTTCCCTCTATCAATTTGAATTCCAGAAAGTGTTACAGTTAGAGAAGGAAAGAATTATTACTTTTTCAAGGATTTATTAACTTCTAAACTGACCTGCAGCATAATTCCAACAAAAGAAATTTAATGCAGAGACTTAAATATCTTGGAGAAGGAAAGAAAATGTGTGCTTTCATTTTGGGCAAATAAACCAAACTAATTCACGTGGGAAAAAAACCCACTTAACTACAGTGTAAAGGTGGTGATAAAAATCAATAGAAGGCCATATATTTGAAGTTAAAGCTGGCACATCATCCTTATACTGTGTTATATGGAAACAATAATCTGTCAGTCTTACTTTTCAGAGAGCTGGCTACTTTCACTTTGGGTCATAACATTACCGATTTATTTATTGAAAGCTATTACAATTGTCTGTGGAAGACATTCTCATTGGCAATCTCAGCAGAGAGATCAAGCTCTGAATAAACATGGAAACTGAATTATCTTTTCAGACCTAGCATTAATCTGTCCAAAACAGAAATGGCAACACAGTCTGGGAAAGCCTGAATTGTCTTTAGTAATTGTCTTTAGTTTCACAGCTGATTGACCTACACTGAACCTATTCTTTGAATAGAGACAGAACCTTAGAAGGGCTGGATTAAGGCAAGGGCTCTCAGGGCTGCAGATCCTGGCCCTGACCCTGTTCCCTGTGGGGCCCTCAGCACCACAATAATCTGGTTGGGTCAAGCTAGAGTGATGAGCTGATGCTGGCCTTCAGTCTGCCTGCCCAGCCCTTGGGCTGGTTGGTCTGCTCACCAGCCAGCCTTGGGGCAGGGCAGAAATACCACTCTGCCACTCCCCAGCCTCCAGCAGCAGTGCCAGCTTGTGCCAACCTGCAACCCACCTCTCCCCCTGAGCAACACAGCCCACCTCCTTCCATGGCCGCTCTTCAGCAGCACCAGCCCTTGGCAGCATAAGCCATGGTCTCACCAAAACCCTCTCCGCAGCATCAGCTGGGGCCCTGGAGCTTCTGACCCTGCCCAACAGCACAGGGAAGAGGGTAACAGGAAGTCCCATAGGGATGAGCAGCCCCAGGCTCCCCAGGCCTTGACCCAGTCATGAACCTTAGGAGCAGACGATCTGGTATGGATTCTAAATATAAAAGAACAATCAACACTGCCTGAAGAAATGGGGACCACATTCTACCGCTGCCTATTTAAGATGTCAGTGGTAGGAGATAAACTGGCTGGAATACATTAAATTGCCATGGCAAAACCCTGCTAAAAGGTGCAAAACCACTAGTTTATCTGAGAGGAGAGCTAAACAAAATTAGCAAGCAGTCCTGTAGCACTGTTAAAAACTAACCAATTTATTTATCATGTGAGCTTTCCATGGGAGAAAATCCCACTTTGTCAGATGCTTTGATGGACCCATCTTCAAAGTGTCCTGTGAAGAGGGATTCCCTCTCATGAAAGCTCATGCAATAAATAAATTGGTTAATCTTTAAAAGTACCACAAGACTCCTTGTTTGTTTTGCTGAACTAGACCAGAGATCTGCAACCTGCGGCTCTGGAGCCGCATGTAGCTCTTTGATTGCCTCCTTGTGGCTCCAGGCCCCACCTGCCACCAGGGAACCCTGTGGGTGGTATGCTTTTGGCTGTGGTCTCACCTCTGCTCCCCACCATCACTGAGGGAACCACTCCCAATTCCGATTCCCCACCACAAGGGACCCTGCAGCAAGACCCCACTCCCAGCTCCACCAACCAGAAGGCTGCACACATTGCAGCTTTCAAATGACTTGTTTATTAAAGGAATTTTTTAAAATGGCTATTCTTATCTTTTGGGTTGCCGACCTCTGACCTAGACTAACACAACTAGCCCTCTGGAACTTGCAAACAAAATTAGGAGTTCTCTGAGTATAGCTGAAATGAAAACACAAAGCAATACAGCATTGTGTGCTGCAGAGAGTGGAATCATGACTTAGTATGTTCCCACACTGTGGAGACTGAATATTGTTAGTGACCTTCTGGAGACAGAAGAAAAAAGGGGATTGGAATTGGGAGGCCAGGAAGATCAAGATGGTATTGTGTCACACATCTAAACACAAAAATCTCAAAAATATGTTATTTTAGTCACAGTCGCCAAGTGAACAGCTCAGACAGACAACTTGGTAAATAAACCCTCCTGTGATGCCTTGGGACAACTTTGAAACATATTGTAGCAAAAGCAAATAAAATAATTAAAATCCTTTATTCTTCACTTGCTCGCCATGTATCAAGTTTTCCAAACTCCCAGAATTCACTTGTGTTGATCCTGAGAGAAACAAAAGAGTTAAATGCTTTCAGTTTAGTTAATGGAATAAAGGATATTTGTAAACAGTTGCTTTGTAGTATAATAGTTTGTTTGTTTATTTGGAGAACTGAAAAGTTCAGATAGTTGTAAAGAAATAGGTATTGTCCATGGCAACAGCTATCCTTACTTGTCACATTTTTTAAAGGAAAAGAGGATTGTTTCCTAAAAGAAAAGAGACAGCTATAACTGCTGAAATTGGGTATGACTGAAAAGTTTTTAAAACCTAAAAGGGAAATACCCTGAACAGCTTTTAGCTTGGAATAAGAAGTCTAGAAAGTGGTTAGCTAGTGATAATTCAGACTCCAAGTTTAATACTAGTTCAAGTGGCTAACGATTATTCAAATTTCATAACTCCTGGTAACTCATCAATACCTAGGTAACACATACCCAACTTCATCATTTTCCCTTTTTCAACACCACCAAAATCAAATAAAGCTACACAAAAAAAGTAAAGCAAAATAGTTATAACTGCAAGTCAGCTTTCAACTAAGTGTTCATCTTGCCCCAGAATGTTCCTGGCATACGAATGCTTTGTAAGGGGAGGGCCTAAGGACCCTGTCGCAAGATGTGGCTGGACAGTATTTTAGTCCCTGTTTCTCATGAAACATAACTAGGCCTATTTGACGGTGTTGGGTTGCTTTGAAAATGAAAACGTAACTGTTTTGAAAGTCCAGTCCCAATTACATCACAGCATATTTTTTCTGCAAAAAGAAGGGGAAGGGGAATACATGAGCTGTGTTTTCTTCCTAACATTAAACACAGACAATTACACACACAATTTATTCATGCAGACACTAGCAGTCATGCACAAAAATACACCATTACTTTGTTATTCATGTGCATAATTTTTAGGTCCACAAAAATGTGCACAAATGTAGATTCTTCACTTTGAAAACCTTCACCCTTAATTTCTTATTTTAATTCACAGCAGATTAATGCATGTGTGATTGAGGTCACAAATCTTTTCTTTCCCTCCTTCAAAAACATATCCATTACATTTTTTGCCAGATGTGCAGTTTAATATTTTTACATTAAATATCAACTACCGATTTACCAAGTACTTGCTCCAGTTCTTGCCTACATCTAATGAGATACCTTGTTCCACAGAGCACAAATAGACCTTACAAGATGAGACTGCTTTTACATGCTAATAATAAAAAGAAAGACTCTGACCTTGAAGCTTATCATGAGAATCACCTGACCGAGTTTGCATAGGTAGCAATTATTCAGAAGCAGGTGGCTGCAAATTCTGTTACTTTTCTAAATTAAGCAGAGCTTCCAGAAATGGAATCAGCAAATTATCAACTCGTAAACACAATGTGGGCAGTCACTAACCATTTTCACTAGGGGTATGTCCACAAGAGTCTTATTTTGAAACAATACTGGTTGTTTTGGAATAAAAAACTGAATGTCCACATGACGTTTTCTTATTTTGAAATGACAGGCTCTGTTATTTCGAAATGAGGACCATAATTTCAAAACAGCTTAAACCCCATTCATTTTGAAACGGCTGTTATTTCAAAATGGTTATTTTGAAATAACGCCATTTGGATATGTCGTTTCAAAACACCACCATTGTTTCAAAAAAACTATTTTGAAACAACATGTCTAAACGGCCTTATTTCAAAATAACCATTTTGAAATAGCAGCTGTTTCGAAAGCAGGCCTTCCCTTAATTTGAATTAACATTTTCTTAATTCGGATTAACTTATTCCAAAATAAGGACTTTATTTCAAAATAATGATGTATGTGTGGACTAGCCTAAATTACTTTAAGTGTGTAGTTTAAACATGCTCCTGTGGAATTTATGTAAATTATCAATTACAGATGAAGTCTATAAAACTTGGAACCCCAAATATTGACACTTGTATTATAAATCCTTTTGGAGTTCCTGATTTTTCAGAGCGAGAAAGAGGTGTAATATTTTACTCAAAATGTTCACACTTTCTTAGTTCCTGCTAACAATTTTAGCGTTACCAGATGGCCAGCAAAAGGAGGCTATGTCCTCCTTTTTACCTTCATGTCCTCCATCCAGCAGGCATTTTAAAAATAGGTGATTTTGTCTGCCTTTGTACTAATGAGGAGTAGAATGTTAAACAAAAAAAAAAACCAAACAAACAACAACAACCCTGTAACAATCAAGTTCCTGAGCTCAGCAGAGGGATCTTCCCCCAGCAGCTGTGTATTGGAGCAGTGAACTTGGAGATGGTCAGATGCACGCATGGCTCAAATCACAGCTCATTACAAAGCAGTCCTCACTAAGGCTACGTTCACACACAGGGGGTTATTTCGATACAAATTGTTTCGAAATAAAGCCTTATTTCGAAATAAGTTAATTCGAATTAAGAAAACGTTAATTTGAATTAAGGAAAAAAGCTCAAAGCGAATTAGAAAGTTCGGACAACAGTTATTTCAAAACAAGTCACCATTGTTTCAAAACAACATGTTCTGATGGGATTGTTTCAAAACAATTGTTTTGAAACAATGCTGTTTCATCACCAAACGGTGTTTAAGTTGTTTCAAAACAATGGTACATCATGTGAATGCGGAGTTTCTTATTTCGAAACAACAGAGGTTGTTTCGAAATAAGACTGCTGTGTGAACACACATAAGAGGTTGGGAAAAATCCCTTGACTGATTCTTGTGTGTGGGTTTGGCTGGTTCCTACTGTTTAACAACCAGCTGATTGAGAAAAAGCCTCTTAATCTCAGGGTTATGGGTTTGAGACCCATGTTAGGCACTTCAATTTTTGGGCTGTTGCTCCCTAGAAAAGGGCTATTTTGGGGGGGGAAATATAGGGGCACTAATAAAATAAAACATACCATAAATAACATTACTAACAGAGACCAATTAAGTAATGCAAATAAAGGGGAACATTTAAACTGGATAGAGACAATTTAGGGCATTTTTTTTAAATTATAAAATAGGCTGCTGTGGAAAATGAAAAATGAGAGGTGAGTTAACCACTTTTTTAGGTGCTTTTCAAGATTATATTTGCAAATTTAATTTTTTAACTCTTTTTTAGTCTTGAACATTAATGAAATGGTCATGAACACTTTCGTTTAATAAAAAATCAGTTTTTGGTAAAAATGTTTTGGTAATTTTTCTTTATTTTAAAATAATTTAAGAAACATGACATTGCACAATTTTAATGCTGCATTCATTAATCATTACCCATTTTCCATGACACAATGTGGTAATGACAGTTATATGAATAGTACATTTTCTCCATGGCTGTGTCCACACACAGAGATTATTTCGATACAAGTTGTGTCAAAACAAACTTGTATCGAAATAAGGCATTATTTTGAAATAACTTAGTCCGAATTAACAGAAAGTTATTTCAAAATAAGGGAAAAGGCAGGAAACGAAATAGCATGCTCACACTGTGAACATGCTATTTCGCTTCCAGAGGGGGCTGCAGGCACCAGCGGCCTTCAGCGCAGCCCAGCGCTTAACCCTGCGGGTGCCTGCAGAGCCGGGCTGCAGGCACCTGCGGGTTTCAGCGCTGCCCAGCGCTGAACCCCACGGGTGCCTGCAAAGGGGGGCTGCAGGCACCCGTGGGGTTCAGCGCAGCCCAGTGCTGCTCCCTGCCAGCTTACAGCCTGGGCTGCCCCCAAACCCGCCACGGATCGTGGTGCTGAGGGGGCAGCCCTTGAAATGTTGTTTCGGAACACCTTGTTCCGAAACATGTTGACATGCATTGTTTCAAAACAAGGGTTTCGAAACAAGATTGTTTCGCCCCCAAATGGGGTTTAACTTGTTTTGAAACACCACCGTTGTTTCGAAACAACGGGTTCCCATTGTTTCGAAAGAACTGTGCGTCGTGTGAACAGCAGAATTCTTATTTCAAAACAACCTCTGTTGTTTTGAAATAAGAGTGCTGTGTGAACACAGCCCATGTCTTCCGCTGCCCTTCTTTTCAGACTTTCCTGTCCTTCTTTCCATGTTTTGGTATCCGGTAACTGATGCAATTTTTCCCATAAAACTCAAGAGAAAATGTAAGAGAGCCTATCAAACCAGAAAGATAAAGAATTCTACTTCATTGCTTAACCTTAATATAGTTATGGGGTAACTACTTGGTGCGGGTAAGTTAAAGAATAGAAGAACAGAATTAGAGGAATAAATTCTTATTTTACCCAACAGAAACACCTCCTAGTGAGTTTTGTAAGCCATACATCAGATTTTTTCAATCTTATATGGACTCAATAATGATTTAAAGTCACAGCAACTCACAGCAGAATCAGATGCTACTCAGTGTGAGTAAGAGGTGTGGGTAGTACAGTGTGGAAGGGAAAATAATATTTATATGGCAGATACAATTTAGGAAATCCAAAATTATCCCCAAACCCTAACGGAACTGCCACCACTTTCACACAAAGGAGTCAGGAAAACAGGATGAAAATCCCAGGAATGAAACAAAAGGAAACAGCACAACACAGTGCTGCTAATGGTGGTATCATGCAAGTTCTCATGGTTTCAATGAAAATCCATAAACAGTCTTGGTTCATTCAGTACAGGGTACTGGTCTGCTGTTTAGTTGTGCCTGTATGAATATTAGCCCCCTATGAATTTGGATTTTGGAACAAAACATGAAACCAGGTAAGTCAAGTCTTCTTTCTAATATGTTACACTTGCTGCCAGAGAGCAAGACATTCATAACTGAATACAGAGCAGGTGTGGCATCCCGTATAGTAACTGGCGATAGTTTACCAGGTTGGGCACATAGCTCCATACCACTGCCTCTCAAAACAAGAGAGGGTTTTCAAGGAATCTAAAATCTCATGCTTCAGGCCTTAAACCACTCTCTAACTCTTATGAATTAGGCTGAGACTATTAAAAGGGGCCTGGAGGAGGTAAATTACCTCGCCACTGCTTACTGTAACATTTACTTCATTTTGCTCTGCCGCCATTCACTGTTGTAGATAAGATACTGGACTAGCCAGACCTTGGATCCAAATCAGTATGGCACTTGCTGTTTTCCTATCCTCCTCAGCATTCCCAAGGATAGAATATGGGCCGGAATCCAACATCCTGTATCTGCCTCCCATAGTGGAGCCACAGCCATGGAGCTGCCTGGAGGCTTGATTTAACAGTACACATTTTCCATTGCATTTTAAGGTACCAGTACTAACAGACAAAACTACAGCAAATGCTCCAAGTGAGATGTAGGTAGGACAACTGTTTCCCTGGTTTCAGATATATAGCTATGACAGCTTTTTTGAGAAAAAAAATTATAAACATTCAATACATGCTTCACTTTCAGGTGGAGGAAATACAAATAATTAAGTATGACAGAAACATCACAAATCCCATAAAATTCACATTATCCTTACTAATCCCCAAGATTCCATTCTGTAGATCTTTTGACTACAGACACAGAACTTCCAACATGTTTGCAAAGCTCTGACAAGTTACTTAACTATGGGAAGAGAATGTGATATAAATCTATCAAGTCAACTACATTTTAGAAATACTTTGTCCCATAGCATTCTGTGCTATAGATTATTACTGATATATATAGTTATATTTTGGAACTAGCTTGTTACAGCATAAATTGTTTCTCCTACATTGTCCTGGATACTGAATGGTGCTACATGAGCAGTAATGTCTTAATCAAAAGTGCAGTATTTAAAAAAAAAAAAAAAAAAAAAAAGAATCACACCAGAGAAATACCTAGTTTTCCATTTAAAAAATTAGTATTTTAGCTCGGTTGTTTGCAGGAGAAATTATGCACTCTCAGTTACTTTGCTAAACAAAGTGTTCACTCTTATGCCAATGTCAGCTTCACTGCATCTCTATTTATTTTCTGTGCAAATCTCAAAAATAATGAAATAGCAGCTATGTTGGGGGGGGGGGGAGGTGGTCCAAATGAACAGGAAACGTGTTTATCAGGGCTGGATTTGCTTTATCAATACTTGAAATATGGTGGATTTTCTCTGTAGCCCCTTGTGTCAAAATTTTCACATAAAGACATAGGATTTATTATGATGGCCCTACCTACTGGGGCTTGTAACAGATACTGCAGAGGAAGTCAGAAACAATCCCTCCTCCGAGGGCCATAACTAGGGTGGGGTCAACTGGCCAAAGCCCCAGGTGACAAAGTTTAAAGGGCACCAGATGACTGACCCTACCTGGCCCTGAAGAGGAATGTGCCTTTGCCAAAGGCACATTCTTCTAGCGTCATGCTGAGGTCGGGTCATCTCCTGCCCTTCCCCTGAGCCACACTCACTGGGGAAGTCACCCCTCTCCCAGCCCTGGCCGCAATCTGCCAGTGGCAGGGAAAGCCGGCACTCCCGCCCAGCTCTAGAGGCACTCACCAGCAGTGAGAAAAGCCAGCACCCCCAGCCAGGCCCTGGCCATGATCTGCTGGCAGCAGGGAAAGCCAGCAGCCCCTGCCCAACTCTGGCCATCATCTGCTGGTGGTGGGGAAAGTCGGCACCGCCTGCCCGGCTCTGGCCATGATCTGCCAGTGATACAGAAGGCACCTGCCTGGCCAGGGCACTGGGGCCGGATCCGGCTCCACACCCCTCAGCCGGATCGGGACCCGGGGTGTGTGTGGGGTGCCTTGGGGGCTGCTTGCCCCAGGTGCCAGATAGCTTAGTTGTGGCTCTGCCTCCTCCCCATAATGCACAACAGCATACCAGCAGGGAGATGGCTAGCTGAGGTCAAGAAGAAATCTATCGCCCAGATGCTGAAGGCTAATATTACAGTCTCAAGAATTAAAATACGCTTTGAAGTTCTTAAGTGTCTGTTCTTACCTGTCAACAAAGAGACTACTAGGAGGAAGTTTAGTAGAGCTAGGTTAAGACACAAACAACGAGTTCTCTCCAATGCCAAGCAGCTGTTCTTTGTTTGGGTTTTTTTGTTTGTTTGTTTGTTTTTGTTTGTTTTTTACCTACATCAGAGTTTTCTCAAGCCCTGGAAGTTGCTTGCATACTTCTGAAGTAAGCATACTTTCTGATTCTTCTCCCTGAAGACCTCTAAGTCTAACTGTGAGCAAGTGAAGTTTTGACATGACATGAGGTGGAACTGAGAAAAATATATAATAGTACCACTTTGACAGACAAGCAGTAGCAATACTTCATTTTTTACTCTTACCAAAGAGAAACCAAACTCTCAAAGATACAAGCTGCAAATATGGTATTGTTTTTATTTCTCTTTTAAAAACTGCCAGGGCAACATGGATCTTGCATGGTCCACCCCAAACATTGTCATGGCACCCATGTACTGTGCAAATCTGATATTTTCCCAAACACATGTACAACTTATGTATGGGAATCACTTAACCTGCCTCTGAAAAGCAGAAATCTCTCAGGTGAAACACAACTACTGAAGAGTTTCCAGATCCACTATATTTATTAAAGCTAATATTTAAGATGTTAATTGATGTTTCATAAAGTAAGTCATAATTTTTCAGAGATGTAATTAGAACTATAGCTGTGAGGTGAGCACACATACCAAAGCCTTCCCCTACCCTGTGACACACCTCTAGTAAAATAGCATATAGAAATGCACCCAGCATTTATTTTTCTCATTTAATATATTTCTGAAATCTAGATTGATAAAGTGTTGCATTAATGTGTAGCCAGTTTGTCTTAAAGACATGTAGGGGGTGTTTTTTGTTTGTTTCTTTTAAGCACAGATTTTCAGCTTGTTTATTTAAGCACTAAAAGAGGTCATTTCTAGGAGGGTTCCCATAGCAACCAGCTCTGGCATAGACTGAAAAGAAAGGTGTTGGTTGATCTCCTTTCCTAATAAAGGGGAATCAGTCACACTATTCCCTCCTCCCCCTCCCCACCATTTCTTCCAGCAAAAGGTTACACAGACCTTGTTCACTTCATTACTAACAGATATGATGAAATCCTATTTGGCATTGCATCTAAGTGCAAAACCACTACCTTGTGAGCACATGCAAACAAAACAAAATTTTGAATATGCCAAAATGATATTAGCTTTACTATGGATTGGGCTTCACCTTGACAGCACAGAGTGTGGGTGAGGGGATCAATAAGCAAGGCTTTGCCTCTTAGAATCCTGAGCTGCTCTCTCTCAAAGATTATTTTACCAATGAGAAACAAGAAATTAGTGCAATATTTAACATTACCCAGCTCGATGGGGGTCTTCTATCAATATTATCTTGTCTCCCTCGAGACTACTAAAGCCTCTGGAGCATAATAATATTTCTGAGCTGTTGTGTCTGTGTTTGAACCCAGGTCCCTGGTGATAAAAGGACAACTCACTGATCCCTCATGTTCTCATCACCTGGCAGGCTTATATTTATAGATTCCTGCACAGGAAATATTCTCTGCTGATTTTTAAATTACATAGATTCTAGAAACGGCTCAATGTTATCTCTGCCTTTGGCTGGGTACAGCAAAGCTATAAAGATTTTTTTTCTTAAGTACAATAGTACAGAGCAGCATGCTGACAATGTGATTTAGCTCCGCTTCAAACCAACAGGTAAATCCAGTTTATGATAAGGTTGAAATAATAAGTCCAACTTATCTTCTAGCGTATGCAGAGAGAACAGCAGTGTTCTGAAAAAAAAATGTAGTTTGGGGAATGACATGGCATCTTATTTCAGATATTAACTTTTTTGAAAAACATATCCTAGCATCCTCCTCTCTTAAGCAAAAAAGCTGGAAAATATATTTGATAGGCCCTATTCTCTCATTACACACCAGGTAAGTCAAGAGCAATTCTACTGAATACAAAGGACCAATACTGGTGTAAAGTTGATACAACCTTATGTTTGTTTAACTTTGAAAGTGCAAGCAGAGAATCATAAACCTTTCCTAGAAGAAGTTTATCTCCCACTCCTGAAAAATGTAGTGCTCTCTCAGTGCCTGGTAGTGTCAGTGAGAACTGACATCCTTGTTTGTCTTCCTGAACTAGACTAACACAGCTACTCTTTTGGAAAGTGAGAACTGAGGCTCTCAGTACCTCCTCAAGCTGATGTTTCAAACCTTGAGTATCAACCGACCAGCGCCACAACCGCTCAGTTCCCTTAAAGGCAGCTAAAGGAAGTGTCCATATTTTCAAAAGCCCTCAACACCCAATTGCTCCCATTCAGAACACTAGGAATTGCTATGTATAGAGTTCATTTGTAAATCAAGCCTGATGTGACTTAAAATGAAAACAAAATGATACTAAAAAGTTTGTGTCGCCCCCCCCCCATCCCACTGGAGTTCTTTGTCATTTGTTATTACAGTAACACCTAGTGCAACATTTCTTGGATACACTTCCAGTACTGTTAAAGGATTCACTCTTGTCAACCTTGCTCTGCAATTAAATTATAAAACTCTTCCTGTTTTCACAATACTGCAGCCATCAGCCGCCCCCCAAAAAGCAACCCTTTCACCTGTTCTAATTGCTATGCTTGTGATTAAACAGATAACTCATAGGATCAGGAAATAAAAGGGAGTTTCATAAACGCAACTGTACCAAGTAGCTTTCTCTCTATTTTCAGAACCTCTGTTCTGGGGGGTTCTTTCAATTTGGTGTTTATCAAGGATTAGAGTAGTTCAGAGCCAAATCAATAAAAAAGTATGCCCTGCTTCCATGCTTGAGAAGCCTAGGCTAAAGAAGCCACACGCACAAGAAATCAATTTCCTTTTCCTTTCTTGCACTCGCTTTTTGGTGCGGAAGATTGGACATCTTTTTGTTGAATTGGGCTCTTATTTTTGTCATTTCAAACATCGGTTATCTAGAGATTTGCTATTTATAAAAAAAGAGGGTTAGCTTGTCTCCACTTTAGAGTTAGTGTTTGAAGGATCATGAAAAGGAATTCAGCTTGAACTGCCTACAGGAAGCAGAGAAAATATTTGCTGGAAAATATCCACATTTGGAGACCTTTTCCTTGGAAACCCCATTCATCTCTGACTTTGTTATTTTAACATTCCATTGGTCGTTATAACAGGCTAAATTTAATGCTCCTTTTACGTGAGTATAGCCAAATAATTTGGGGGGCTTAAGCTTGTTAGGTCACTAAAGTGCCCCAGGACCCCTTGTTGTTTGCTGAAACAGATTAACATGGCTACCCCTCTGAAACCTATATGAGTATTGTTTTTTGAAGTCAAGTGCGGTTGATATTTTCCCACTCAGTCATTACACTGATGAGGTTTTGTTTTTTTAAAACAGACTTACACGGTGAGGAAGCCCAGTAATAAAAATGAATTTTAAAATCCTATACAAGATAAAAAATATATTACCTGGAACAAACAGAATACACTATGTGTAAGGGTAAAAAAAAAAAAAAGCGCCTTTTCATGAAGGAAGACTAAAAGGCACATTTACTGTCAGCAAACAACACATTCTAATGGAGACAGGCACATAAACTGTATTTCTTCATTGAGCTAAAAGACCACAACTTGTGCCCCAGAAAGCTCCAGGAGAGTTATATGGCCCTTTTAATCACAAAGTATATTATTTATATTACTATATTTTAGTTTGATATCTTTGTAGCATAGTTTATATTCATAATGTACTGGTAGCCCAACAATATCCCAAAACACTATGAATCAGATCCCCTCTTCCTTTACACTCATGTAATCTCACTAATTTCCATGGATTTGGACAGGCTATAAAAAGCTCAGAATTAAGCCAGGGATTACATCATCCAATCATCTCTTTAGAGGAATTTGGCCTCAAGTGTACAGCAGCAGGACTCCACAACAGTCTTTTCCTCCACTCTCCCTTTTAAGGAGGGAATTGAGGCACAATTTTTAAGTATTGTGATAGTACACCTTATTAACAGGGAAGTTGATACAATTGAATGTGTTGTCAGATTGCTTCTCAGAGTTCATAAAACAATTTAATGTATAAACTGGATGCATGTGGGGCCTATGAATGAATGAGATGCCTGGAGAGAACCTACTCTGAGCATTTCCACCAGAATGACAAAATTTCAGTGGGCTCCACTGTCTTCAAGAGTACTGGGGTGGAAAAAGTGTTTAGTTCTTCAAAAAATTAAGGGTGCAGTTCTTCCGTGCCCTCCAGAACAGATGCAAAACACTAAAACTGTTTAAGATTGCTCTCTTTCATAAAAATGAAAATTAATGGAAAACTTTCATTTTCCTCATATATTCTTGTATTTTCACTGAAAATGAGAAAGCCAACAAAAATGTCATTTTGTTGTTCTGTTCTTGTTTGTTTTTGATTAAACACAGACCAGAACAAATCTAAGGAGATTACATTTCTTATTATTATTGTGAAAATTTCTTGAGGAAAAAAGGTTTTTCAAGATGGCTGCCACAAACATCATCTTTCTGATTTGGTAGTAGTTTATGCCCACTTTACACAAGTTGCAGGACAATGAAGAATCAGACCTTAGAGCCTGGACCCGCTAAAAAGACTCACACATATGCTTTACTTCAAGAATCTATACATTACTTACATGCTTAAAATTATGGATCTTTGTAGAATCATGCCATACATATTTCTTAAATGGTTACATTTACACATTATAAAAATGTGTGTATGTGTTACAGAAAATTATCATCACACAATTCGGTTCATAAAAAGAGCTAGAAAGGAAAAAAATAGGTCTACTTTGCTCATGTTTTCTAATTACATACACTTATTTTTATTTACTAGGAAGTTGAAGAAGAAAGGTCAACATTTATAGCACATGATATGCAGGGTTTCAAATGAGTAAAAGGATCACCAATTGGTAAAAATCATCAATCATGTAGTAGAAAAGGGAGCAGTCATCAAATAATATTCTGTTTTCTATATCTGGTAAGAAACAAGTTAAAATATTCACTGATAACTTTTCTGACACATCACACAGACTACTTACTAGATCTGTGTTGCACTATGGAAGATATATTTCTCTGGGGAGCTCAGTCCACAGGAAATAATAAACTAAAAACCTTGGAAGGCAAAAAAATACAGTTTAATGTTGATTTGACTCTAAGAAAACAGTTCAGATCAATTTAATTAATGAAAACTAAACATTTCAATGTCAGGAATGTCAAAATATTTTGATGAATAATGTGGAAATAAAAACATTTGAACATTTCAGAATTGAAATTTTTTAGAACTTCCTTTTTGGAATTTGTTTTTGCTTTTTAAATTTTCAGACTTTGGTCCTGTTCTGGAATGAAAACCAATGTTAAAATATCAGAATTTTGTGAAGAAATTCTAAATTTACCTCAGCTCTACCCCTGACAGGGACAGAAATGTATGAGACAGGGTCATTCTGCGTGTTAGAAAGCTTTCTAAGCCTCTCAAACACAACAAACAATGGCATAGTGCTAATGAGGAAAATGTGTTATCAGTTTGCTGCTGTGTGCACTATTTACGCTTAGACTGAATATTGTTACAATAACCATTCTATTCTTCAGTTATAGAAATGACTGATCATCATACTCCAAAGGGGTATCTGTGTTAGTCTAGTTCTACAAAACAAGCGAGGAGTCCTGTGGCACTTAAAGACTAACAGATTTATTTATTGAGACAAATAAATAAGTTTGTTAGCCTTTAAGTGTCACACGATTCCTTGTTTTATCATCATGCTATCACAGATAAAAATATTTCTTTTTGTATTTGGTTATCATCATGTGCATGAATCTTTTGTCAGAATTTATTTCAATGAAGGATTAAGTGGTAGATTTAAGTGTATAACAAAATGTTTGCACTTTTTTTTGTTTGTTTTTTTTTGAAGTCTTGTGTTTCCCAGTTTCCAAAGGTATAGCCGTGTTAGTCTAGTCCAGTAAAAAAACAAGCAGTTGTGTGGCACTTTAAGACTAACAGATTTATTTTTTGCATTTTTTGCAAAAAATAAATCTGTTAGTCCTAAAGTGCCACACAACTGCTTGTTGTGTTTCCCAGCCAGCCTTATTGGAAAATGAGGGATATTACCTCAAACCATAAGATGTTTTGAATAACGATGTTAGAGTATGCCTTCAGTTACTTCTAACTCATCATAGAGATAGAGCAGCACCTGGAATAGAAGGCCTATGGCCCTACTGCTACCTAAGAGATCTTGTGTTGCAGCTTCTAGTTAAGTTAAAAGCCTTCCTTCCTTCTTGGTCAGTTGAGAGAATACAGGTTCTGCTTGTAAAACTTATTCACAGTCAGTGTGTTACCTAACTTTTTAAAAATAAACAGGCAGAATTTTGGTTTGTTTTTGTAGCTTAGTTTTGGTGGGTTTTTTTTTCAAATTTCTTTATGTTTGTGTTCCGTCTTCCCCCCACATATAAATAATTTGCAGAACGAATGTGTAACAAAGCATTAACTTAAAAAATGTATTTAGGGTGATCTGACCTTTTTGCTTTAATTGAATGTTGGTGCATACAGACTATTACTTTAATTGATATTTATTTAGGTGACTTCTTTATATTTTGTCTTTATAGCTTTACACTGATATATGATACTTACATAGGTAATAGGGCATTATTATATGATGTGCTATTTTCACAAATTAAATAAACTCTTAAATATAAATAATTCAATTGCCAACAGTTAGCAGTGCCATTCAGATGAAAAATTAGAATGTATCTTCAATTATTCCAGTCATTTTTATTGCAATATTATTGGCATATCAACTTCTTTGAATGATATATATGAATAGATCTTGAATCTTAAGTAAATATAGTTCTCATCAAGAAATTCACCACTAGTAGTTTTTATTCTCTTACAATTTGATGTACTGTGATTTGTTTGTAACAATGTCTGCTCATCCTGTATTGAGTATGAGGGTAATGATATATCACATAAACTGTACTTTACTGCATGACTCATCTTGATTATGCATTACCACTTCTAACATTCTCAGCTGAGTGAAGAATGGATAAACCTCCCCATGTCAATTAAAAATATTTGTGGTATCCAACTCTATGGGAATATTTTCTGTAAGTCAGACTGTTTGGGGGAAACAGTTGAATGTTTATAAAACTGCTTGGATGAATGGAGATGAAGTGATTTTCCACCTATGCAATTATCTGAAAAACTGTGCATTTGGATTGAAAAGCCTCTTCACCAGCCAGATTGCCTTACCACTTTAGGAGCTTTTCAAATCTAAATATTCTATTCATAAGTACTAACATTTTCAAAATTGATTTTTTAAAAGAAATGTTAAGTACATAGTGTCAGTTGCTAGATTGTGGAGGTATTGCTTGCGCTCATTATATATTTATTTATTTGGCTGGTCAGAGTTTGTAGATTTTTAAGGACAGAAAGGATCATTATGTTCATCTAATCCAGTGGTTCTCAACTAGTGTGTCAGGACACATCACTATGTCACTACACAGCAGTTAAGTGTGTCGCAGAGTCATGGAGATCATTGGATTTGGCCGGGGGTGGGGGGAGTGGCCTAGCATGTCCTGTAGCATCATAATATGCTTCCAAGTGTGTTGTGACTCAGAAAGGCTGAGAACCACTGATCTGCATAACACAGACAAAAGAATTTCTCCTAGTACTCTTCTCCATTAGACACACACTCTGGGTTTGAGGAACTACACATCTTTTAGAACTATATCTAGTCCCAACTTCAGATATTGAAAGCAACACAGTACCTTCACTGAAAAAATTGTACCTTATTCCTCATCTGAATTGAAGTGATTCAAGAGAAAATATTTATTTTGATTTTCCCACAATTTTTCTGATTTTGCAGAAACTTCATTTCACATCAAAAAATATTCAGATAGAAGACTCCCAAACAGCTCTAACAAGAAGGTAATTATCCACAAGCCAAATAACCAACTGAAGTGGTCCTTTGGGTCAAATGGGGCGAAATGATTCAATTGGAAAATAAAGGTCTCAGACTGGCAGGCTGATTTGTACCTGCTGGTGTTCCCCTAATACATATCATAACCCCACCACACCTGTCATGGCTTCACATCCTAGACAGGAGACAGCTTTAACAGTCTTTTTCCATGTACTAAACTAGTAAAGATACATTTATCTATCCATAGCTATATAGATGGGCCTGCCCTAATTTGTTTTCAGAGACCATGTGATGAGAAGTGCTAACCACACTTTAATGCTGGTTTTGCCTGCAACCTGAATAGAGTGGTCTGGATTATGAATGCAGTGTACTCAAACCAAACTGTAACTGTTTATTCACTACTTGTGCACACACTGCACCAGCATTATAGATAACATGGTGTTCAATGCTTTTGCTGTTCTCCATTTACACCGAGCAACCCACTTCAGCATGTAGATTGTAGTATTTTCCACGCAGAAAAAAATTTATAAGAGTTCAAGGCAACATGCCCAGGACAAACCCCCGGAGCGTGTAAAGAAATATAGCTTCAAAGAAGTCAGTGAAGCTATGTTGAATTAAACTCATGAAGGATTCCATGCACTTAAAATAAAATTATAGTAGAAGGACAATATTAAAATCAAATAAAATTAAATTAAATTAAAAATCTTCAGGGAAACTGACTTTAGACTTCTACTTTGATAGATGGAAGAGCTTATAAATTAGTGAAACTTCCCTGTGTAAGAACATCAACAGCATTTCCAACAATCATAAATTTATTATTTCTACACCATTTCTTGCAGAAGTAAAACTATTTAAGAGAAGAAGTCATGTGGCAGCATCATCTCTTTTCATTTTAAATGGGGGTTAGCTATTAAAATAGTTGTTAATCTTTCCAGTATATTTCATCAAAGTGTAATCCCCAGAGCAAAAGTATTAAGGAATACAAATGCTAAGAAACTTTAGCTTTCTTATAATTTAAAAAAGAGGACTTATTAAGATTTTGAATTTTCTTCTTCTGATTATTTCGTATTTAGTATGCCAATATTTTCTGTCTTAAAACAAAAACCAGATTTCTTCTTACTGGGTTCTTCCACCATAACCCTCAAATAAGGTTGCTGCACCAGCGGTATTTAATGTCACAGGGGAAAAAAAAAAGTAGTCAGCACTTATTACTCATGCCTAGAGCATATGAAATTAAGGCACAGAGAAGGATGTACTGTATAATAGATAGATAAACTGGTACTACAATACCCCATATAGAAGAATACTTATTCTACTAATAGGTAAGTTTTCATTTTTGGTGGTCACAGTTCAGTCCTGGCTGGAGGTCACAAGTAAAAATAAGTACTGTAGCTTCATCTTAATCATGGTAGGAATTGGTCCATATCCTCAAACTGATGCACACTTTTGTACAAGTAATCAGCATGCAGATGGTTCTCTCTTATTGCAATGTAAGACTAGTTCAGGTCAGAATTGAGTTGAAATAGCAGAGCTATGAGGAAATGCTTTCAGAACACTTGTCCGCGTTTGTGTCAGTATCTACTGACTGCTCTTTGGCCCCACAGTAAATTAAGGGTCTTTCTGCTGATAATGCCCTACATCTATCATGGTAATGGACAGTGATTAGGCATTATGACTCAGCTGATAAATTTTCATGACAACAATTTTACAAAGCTGTCTTGACTGTTGCTATGCGGTATATAATGAGAAGTGGTTTCTAACTAACGGTCTCCATGACTATTCAGAGCTAACAAGGTTAAATGCACATTGTACTAAATGTTTATATGTATGCCATAAAAGCTCACGTGCCAAGACTTAGGAGATATGCAAGGTAGTTAAAATTCCTTGTATATCTCCCTCTGATTGCCTACCTTCTCCTTTCTGCACTGTCTGCAGTAGCCTGAGTTGGAGGGAAGGGTTTTCCCTCCTGCATGGTGTGGTCTTCCAATACCTGCTTCCAGATCAACTAAGTGGATCTTCACAGACCTGATCGGTCAATCAAGGAAATCAAGTCAACTGCGGCGAATTCACTGCCATCAGTGAAGACAAGCCCTTTTGTTTGCCTTTGTAAAAGAGTGGTCAAAGAGCAAACAAGGTTCTGCCTATATTAACAAGACAGTTTCCTGTGTGGCGTGTACAGAACCTGTCCAGAGAATGAAAGGAAGACAGCGTAACATTAGAGGGAATGTTAAAGCTGCAGGCCTTATGCACAGGAATTCTCACCACAAAGGAGATACAGCACTTGAATTTAGGAAATCTAATCTGTATACAAAATACAAGAGGCTCATTGAATTTTGAGCCTTGAAGCAATCCAGAAAACTGGCCTATTTCCCTACCTAGGGATTTCCTTGGTGAGACAGACTTCCTAGGTCACATGCAGCCAATAAAGTGAATTCCCATTTCACTGGCATAAGAATTGTGTCTCTGGGAGCAAGGTAGCATGATTGCAACACCACAATGCTTCAGCAATCACTAGCTGAAGGACACTTTCAAGAAACCTGTCGCCAGGGGAACATAGTTTAGAACAGTCTTAAAATTTCTCTAAACTATGAAAGGGCTCAAATCCAGCTCCAGCTTGAACCAGAATGGAAAGCTGCATCTTTCCTCCTCCCACAGCTTCATTCCATTTTACTCCAGGTAGGGTGACCAGATGTCCTGATTTTATAGGAACAGTCCCAAATGGTAGTCAAAGCTTATTCTTGTACAGAGGCCTATTAACTTTTAACTCTCCCCTGATCTTTCACACTTACTATCTGGTCATCCTAACTCCGAGCAACGGCTAAGGCCTGAGACAAAAGGAGTCCAGTTTCTTTTATATATAAATAAAGAGATCATCTATGTACTTCCCTTTTAATCTATTAAATTACTGACACAAAAACTGGGCTCATGCTAAAAAATATATTTCACTCCAAATATGAAGGAGCTCCAGCAGTGACTGCAACCTTTATGAATCTTCAGAATCAAAAAGAGTACTTTAAAAGAGAATTTTCCTTAATGATGAAATGTTTTCCTATGAGATTTAGCACTCTTCCCTGAGCAGTCAATTACTATACATCCTTCTTTAGAAAATGTAAGCTAACTGACTCACAAATCTTATTTTTCACATTGAGAGAAAGCCTTTCCCTATCAGTCAAAGTAAAGTAATTAGAAAGGCTCTGTTTTAAATCCTTTAAAATGTTTTAATATTGTTAAACAAAAGATGACCCAATTCACTAACAGAAACCCTAAGTTGCAATACTGGAGGAGAATGGTGTCTCCCTCTGGAAAGTCCCTCTGTACTGCGGCCACTTCAATGTGCCAGTGAACCAAGGAAGCAACATCATCGGAGTACTTAAGTGCCAGTGCTTCAAGACAGAGGGCCAGAACTCCCCATCTATCATAAGCTTCCTGTCTAGCCACACAGTCCCTTACACAACTCCACAGAAGTCCCTTGCTTCCCTAGCAACATCCTCCATTTCCCCAAAATTCTGCTCACCAAGATATAACTCAAAGATGCAGCCTGCCTGCCATCCCCCATGACATCACATGGCATTATTGTACCCCCAGAATTAATCCTCCATTCCCAGCCTTCCTTGTTGCCTCCACAGAAGCGGCAATTTGTTAAAGGAAGATACCTACCCATAGTGGCCAAATATGTTTTGTGTTCATGCCAGAGTAAGAAAGAAAGAGCCCCAAAGACTTAGAATTCAATACACACAGGGATGTCAATGTACTCGCCGCTAATATCTAAAATGGAAGTTAGCAAGAGAAAGTCACATTTACATATAGACTTTGAAATGCCTATAATTTATTTCAAATACTTTAAAGGTCTAAGGTAATAACAAAGGACATTCCCACATTGCTATGCTTTCACCATGCCTGCAGAACTCTTAAAATATCTTTGAGGTCATTGAAATGATATGTTGTAAGGCTGCAGCAGAAACAACTGTGATAATCTGTGTTGGCAGAAACCAAATGTATGTCTAATATATCTGCCGATCCAAATACAGCTCTATTTTCTTTATACCAACTGCACACATGCAACTCTAACAAAAGCAGTCTTCTGGACCATATAAAGACTAAGAAATTTATTAAAACACAAGTTTTTGTGGGTTACAACCCACTTCATCAGGTAGATTAAATGAAAACTACAGTATGCCAGGCGTATAAACAAATGAGGGGTACGGTAACAAGGTCAACTCAATTCAAACAGTGTGGATGTGCCCCATTAACAATTGATGAGAAGGGTGGGAATGTTTAAAGGGGGAAAATTACTTTTTGTAGTGAGCTAGCTCCTCCTGGTCTATATTCAAACCTAGTCCAATATGTCAAGTTTGCATATGAATTCCAGCTCCATAGTTTCACACTGAAGTCAGTTTCTGAAGTATTTTTGCTGAGGTATAGGAACTTTCATGTCTGTTTTAGAATGTCCAGGGAAACTGATAGAAATCACATGTCCCCAACTGGTTTTTGAATATTACATTCGTAGATCTGTAGGTGAATGAGCCCCTGAAAGACTGGCTGGTTTGGTTAAATCCTATGATGGTATCACTTGAGTAGATATGTGGGCAGAGTTGGCAATGGAGTTTGTTGCACAGATAAGTACCTGGGTTAGTATTACTGTTGCACGGTGTTTGGTTGCTGGTGAGTATTTGCTCAAAGCTGTCTGTAAGTGAACATGAGCAACCACACACTATTGACTTAAAATTCTGTATAATTAAGAGGAAAATAGGGAGGTCTTTCTCCACCATTCTCCTCCTGCTCTGGAACAAAGTATATGAAAGCAGTTTCCTCATGGGAGGTGTGAGAGCATGATTACTGCATAGTCACTGTAGATTGCCTGAGGTTGCCAAAAGGGAAGGCAACACGTTGAATAATTCCCAGCAATTTCAAGAGAGTCTAAATAAATAGACCAATTACATCCTGTACATCACTGCAGTTTCTGTGCTTGTTGGAAGCTGAATTTCTATATACTGTAATGAAACCAGAATCAGGCTCAAACATTTTCTATGCTAGAGAGAGAAGGCCTGAATCACCTCCCACTTACAGCACTACAAGTCTAGAGTAACCACACTGAGTGTAGAATAACCACAGCTCCCACTTACAGCATACTACAAGTCTAGAGTAACCACACTAAGTTGACCTTATTAAGTTGACTTGGAGAGTGTCCACACTGAAAACTCCTCTCGACACCCTCTATCCACACTGGCAGGTGCTAGGTCGACACTTCCTGATGGCCAGGAACTCTGGGAGGGGGCCTGGAGGCCAGCTAAGTCAACTTAAGCGCTACTCCCCTTCTACACTGGCTTAAGTCAACTTAATAAGGTTGACTTAAGCGTTAAGTCAATTGTAAGAGGTGGTGTTAGTAAGTCAACTTAAGGAAGCACTTAAGTAGACTTAATAAAAACCCAGTGTGGCTGCGGTGGTCTGTAGGTTGACTTAAGCTTCCTTAAGTTGACCTAAGGCTCCAGTGTAGATGTACCATTAAAGAGGCACTAAGTCTGTCTAAAACTGGTGTAAAGAAGAAGACGATTAGCCCTGGGATGTTTCAATGAGGGTATTACAATAATATTTAAAATAAGTAGAGGGACAAGTACAATGTTATCCTTCCAGTAATGGTCTGTTCTGCTTGCTTTCAGGCTGTGAAAAGTTGCCATTATGGACATTGTGTTTTTATACTTGCAACACTTTGCAGTACATTCCACCCTAAACCTTGTGACACATGTCAGTTCTATACCTATCTTATTTCAAGTTTAAAAATGAAAAGAAAAATTCATAATGGATCCTGCTACTCATGTAGGGTGCAGAATCACCATAAACTCCAAACACAGGGAACTAGCAAGTCAGCATTATGTCCAGTACACTTTATCACAGTGTCAATCCAAGGGTGTATATTAATAAGAAAGTTAAACATTTAGAAAAATAAAATTTCTGTATATTATGATTAATGATGAATTAATTAAACTCCAAGTTAAACTGCAGCACCTTAGAATTCAGTGGATTTGCATCATGTTGGAACACAAATAAGAGCTGGATTTGGGTTGTTATGTTTTTTAAAAATAGAAATCACATGTCGTATAAAATGACAGTTGTAAAAAATATCACCATAAAAGGACATGCACGTGAAAAAGGAAAATCAAGTGTTTTGTGTATTCAGTTGTTTAGAAAAAAGCATAAACTTCCAAAGAATGGATTTCTGTATTGATCCAATTAATGTTGACTGTACTAGACAGACAGAGACATGCAACATGGTTTAAACTCTTTGTACCAGCCCCAAAAGGCATAACACACAAAATAAAATTAATGCTCTTTTTAACCATGTCAATGTGTTTCAAGTCATCTGTCAGGAAAGTGAAACAGACGTAAAAGGGGAATTGACTTTCTTGCCTGCTGTGATAAAGTGAATGTTAAACAAATTCACTATCATGATCTCGAATGAAAATTTGATTTTCTTTATATTTTGCATATCAATACTGACTGCTTGTAGTAAACCTACCTCCCTAAACCCTTTACTATATGTCAAGAGAAATTCACAAAGTGATAGTCAAAGAAAATCGAAGGCCTGAACATTAGCATGCTTAAAATAAGAAATCCAACTTCCTAATAGTCCTCAGCACCACATTGTATTAAGTTAAATTTTAATTCAGTTCCAACCAATCTGATCTATTGCCACAAGCAGTATGCCCTTGGTTTAAAGCAGAAACCTCAATAAAGTAATTTGCTGGCCAAACACCAGATCACTTTTTTGGGATATTTTCAACCAACTTGAAAGCAGAGAACCCTAGAAAATCCTTTAAAAATATGCAAAAAGTTAAAACCGATTCTCCCACTGATGAATTGCCTCCTAGGATGATGTTTGCAGTCTTAAGGGTTCAGGCTGAATGTTGAAAGGTAATTACAGTACTATCCAGACAATAAGGTGATTCCCTCTCTCTCTCCTCCCCAAATCTGTAAGGCTTATTTTACAGGCAAGTGTTATAGTTCTTCTGTTTTTTCTCTGAGATATTTTTTAAAAATATATATATTGTACTAAATAAAAAAAGAATATGCATATTTTACTATTCTGTTGTGTTGTCATTTTGTCACTTTCATACACAGGTACAGCATTTCAATTCTGAGAACAGACTACATAGTAACTGTTTCTTTGATCTCAAGTTTTTCAAACTGTACTTTCCTAAAATCTTTTCACATAGCAGTATTCACCTATAACTGACATTTTTCTTAATAAATTAGGTGAAGCGTACATTAGAGATAGCACAGTAGTAGGTGCCTCAGAGCACTATGAAATCAATACAAGTAACATTCTTCTCTACTTCCAAATTTGTGATGGAGAGAAAGACAGGACACATGGTATAAGAGGACTAATAGCAGTAGTGATTTGACTTATCATGTTATCATAAATGGGCAAGAAAAGCCATTAAATAATATGGGCCATCTCTGTATATGTGCATGATTATTCCCTTTAGAAAATGGTTTGTATCTTAAGACATCAATGGGAAGTACATCAATGTCCTCAGGAGAATATCTAAACCTTTCACTTCTGGAAGCATTTCTTGATATTCAGCCTAGATTCTTCCTTTTCTGACTTCATCACATCACATTACACTTGGTTACACCTCCATAAAAAATACTCCCTTGTCATTACACACTTCACTGTTTGTAGGATAGTATAGTGCCCTATCCCTCCCCTAAAAATCTCTCTACCTTTGTTGTTTCTTTGTCATTACACTCTTATTGTTATTACTATACTGCAATAGAATTTAACATCCACTGTCACATACGAGGAGCCTATTGTATTAAGTTTTGTACAAAAACAAAGAGCAAAAAGATATGCCCCAAGTAGTTTAGAACTTCCATCACACTATATACATTTGGTTTTGGTCTTCCTGTACTTCTGTTACTTTTGTTGCTCTTCTCTTAGTGCCCTCCAAACTGTCAATATCTTTCAGTTGGTGTAGTGCCCAGAAATGAATGCAACGCACCAGGTGTAGTTAACCCAGAGCTGCACAGCCGCACTGTTATATCATTGATCTGGAATGGTGCAGACCCAAATTATACTGGCCTTTTTATGCTGCCTCTTTGCAGTGTTGACTCATGCTTAATATGCTGCCCAATTGTATAATTCAGCTTTACAACTTCCTGTTTCACCCTGCCATGGAATATGTTTCAAGTTATATTCCCCCAGAAATCTCAACTTGCAATTTTTAAACTTGACCCTCTTTTTATTAGGTTACACAATGTTTCTACTCTCTGTGGTTCTCTGCGTTCTTCTCTTGTGCTGAATGGAGTTTTAGGAATAATAAGTCTGTGCTGTAAAATATTGAAATATAGGACGTAACCACAAATTATAGTTGAGGATTTTACCATCTTCTATGTAGACTACTTTGTCCTAAAGATGGGGGGAACAAATCAGTTCAGATCCAAAGGGATAGCCTTGTTAGTTTAGTTCAGTAAAAGAAACTAAATGCCACAAGACTCCCTGTTTAAGACTAACAAGTTTATTTTTTCCGTGAGGTTTGGTGGGAGAAAATCCCACTTCGTCAGACACTTTGAAGATGAGGGAACTTCTCTGTAAGTTCCCTCATCTTCAAAACACCTGACAATGTGGTATTTTCTCCCACCACAGATCACGAAAAAAATAAATTTGTTAGTCTTTAAGTGCCACAAAATCAGTTCAGCTTTTTAATACCTTTAAAAATAAAAAAAGGTTAAGTGGGTAGTTATAAAATAAGTTTCAATGAAAAATGCCACTGGCTATGTGACTTTAGTTCTCCTGACTTTATTTAAAGCAAATACATTATAATGGTCAAATTGATATTACAGTTGGAATACAATGAGTAAAGTCAATAGTTTGATTTATCTAGCTAGCCACTTACTACAATTACTAATTAAATCATAGCGAGTAAGTTAAGAAAAACAATCCTTCTTATGCTTTCACAGACAGATTGAATTGATTTTCCTTTAACTCAATTAATTTAACTCATAGTCTGCTTGAAGAAGCAGCTTTTACTTCATCTTGATTTTAAGGAAGTATAACTCAAAAAATTATTTCCTGGCAGCTTTCTTTTGTCAGTAAATCTGATTTCCTGGTAGCTTCTCCCACTAATCTTTGCTGTTCAGAAAGATGATATTAATCTTGGTTTGTCTAATATATTTCCTTACCCCCTGTTAAAGAATTCCTATAGTTTTCAGACAGCCTAAAACCAACTATTTAAAAAAAATTGACTGAAGAGGAGATGAAAGCAATAACTGATATTGAAGTTTGATGATTTTATGTGGGAAACCAAATCACCATTTCACCCTTAGGATTTAGTGGCCTATAGGAATAAAGGAAAGTTACTCCAAATACAGCTTAGACTAATGCAGTATAAATTTTATTAGCTGCATGTTGACACCTTTTCATCTCAAGTTATTTCAATTTCTTTCCATGCTGCTCCTCGTCTCCAAGATACTTTTCAATATTTACATTTCTTTTGTACACGATTGCCTACACATGAGAAACATAGGGTTCATAATGGTAAAGGATAATGAGCAAACATTTCCAGTGATATTATGGGAGCTTTATGAATAACTGATCACAGGACTAGTGTGTTTTTTTTAATAAACCAAAAGATTTAAGGTGTGGGTTTTTTGTTCATTTTTAAAGCAGTAATAAAATTCCTTTGTATTTCTAAAGTGTAATTTTTTTTCAAATATCCCTCCTGTTTCCTCCATACATGAGCTCCATGTTCCGAAGTAGTCAATATCTTGATATTTAAGGGTATGTCCATCACTCATATTATTCATCAAGGGAACTGTTTACAAACCATGAGTCCATTCTGCTCAATGCAAAGGGTAACCTTTCAAATTCTGCCATTTATTAATTTGTTTATGGTATTTGCATAACTTCCTGGTTCTATGTACACTACAAACATTACAGTAACTATTTCAAGTGTTACATGTGGTAAATGCAACCACAGCATTGAAGAGGTCTAGGTCAATACAATATAACCTACCAAAAAGCAAGTTAACCTTATTTACTGCTGTATCTACAATTTTCATTGCTGCACTTCCAGGCCACTCTTAGCCATTTGAGATTACTATTCATGAGAAGAGTACGATTATTATATTTAACAGTGCCATAAATACAAAGTAGTAGTGTTCATCAGAAATGATTAAGATACTTTGGGGACTTTATTAGATGCAGCTCTAATTTTCTTGTTGACTTCATATGATCGAATATTACTATATTTCCCTGTCATCAGTGTACCACCTTTGGGAAAAAAATAATTTAAAAACAGAAGGATCATTCAGAGGGAAAAATGTAATATAATAAGGAATAGCATACTCTCAATCTTATTTAAACCAGCTGTAATACCACTAACAGTTTACATGCGTTTTGAGTAAGAAAAATTACCATGATGGTGTGTTCATGCCACCACAATTGTTTTAGTCTTACATTTAGTTAATTGGGTGATACACAATTACAGGGTGAGTCTCTACTTAAAGGTGAATTGGAAACTTTGAACAAACTAATTGAGCTGTTTTTGAGTAAGAAAGTATTTCTTCCCATTATTAAAAACAACATGTACAATCTTTTTTTTATGGACAAAACACTGGAGATTCTAAACTGAAGTAAGGCACATAATTAGTGATATTGGTGGGGATTTTCTCCTATGGAAGCTCATGCAATAAATAAATTTGTTAGTCTCAAAGTGCCACTGGACTACTTGCTTGTTTTGCTGAACAAGTTTAACACGGCTACTCCTTCGGAACTTGAGAAGACTGGATTTCATTTAACTGAGCTATGAAACTCAGAACTGTTAGCTGAAAATGCACTGCATATTTTCACTTAGATACTTGCTAAGGCCCTGGTTTAGCAAGGTATTTTGGCATGTGCAGTCCCCCTGAGATCAAGGACTTCTTTGAGATTATTCATGTTATTAAGGTTAGGCACACAGTTAGGTACCCTTTGAATCATGACCTAACACAGAGTGAAATCCACTCCACCTCCAAAAAGTTAATGTGTTAGGCTTTCTGGCTATGATCCAGAACCCACTTAAGTCAATAGAAAGACAAATATTGCTTTCATTGGGCTTTGGATCAGACCATATGTAGGTGAAGTGCAAGCACAAGGCTTGTGTAGAAACGAAATCCAACTCAGGTCCACGGGCTGCTATACAGTCCCTCCATGGCCACTGCCAGCACTCTTGTGTACCAACTGCACAGAGTGATGGGGTCTCCAGAACTGTCTCAATATGGACCTTAGATGCTTCATGTAGCTCAACCAAAAGTAAACATTAAAAAGATAACACAGACTTTTCCTGTAGTATACACCCCTCAGATAGCAGCATACCCATTGGATATCACGATCATGCAGCCCTTATGTGGGGCTTATATCATGAATATAATCCAATATAGTGACTTCACAGCATGGTAATTTAATCCATAATGAACAGAACAAAGGGCTGGGGGAACAGCTACATTTTTAAAGATCTTGTTAATTAAATCTAGTATTAATAATACAACTGTCAGAATGTAAAGACTGATTACATAACATATATCTTACACATAGCTGAACTGTCTCCAAATAGAATGCATTTCATTGGCTAACACTGGATATCAGTGGGCATTCGTAAATGTACTTACCATACAAGATTTCTTTTATTATCTGTAATTTTATTCAATGCATTGTTTTGACCTAGAATCCTTTCTCCCTTGATACTTAAAACAAAGCAAAGATGAAAAAGCAGAAGAGATGTCTGGCTCTCAAGGCTCCTCCTTAATTACTCTAATAAGCTAGCTATGAAAAATAAAATAAAAGTCATTCACTCAGAAGAAGGAAGGGTACATTATCCATGCAAAGAGCTCTCTAGTTAAGAAATTCCTTTCTTGCACTTAGATACCAAGTTATAGTATTTTTTTTTCCTTTGCCAACTAGAACAGCATACTAGCATCTTTGATCTAATGATGCTTCATCTCTAGATCAAGCTCCTTTCTTTAAGCAAACGGGTACTATGTGTGATGAAAGTACTATAAATCATTTAGGACTCTGAGGCCCAAAGCAATGCAGAAAAAGATGTAAAAATGATGGGACCAGAAGAATATGCCCAACCCAAAAATTCTTAATCAAAAAGAAGAAAAGAGAAAAGTTGTATTCCACCACAGAGGTCATGAGAGGAGATTTAAGCATGTTTAGATTTCTAGTATTTTCAGACTGCCCACTCTTTGGGAGAAGTTAAAGCAGTTCTGAGGCTCTAACTTATGTTCTGGATCAAATGGCTGGAAAAAATAGGAATGCAGCATCCCCTGTGCCAGGAGTAGGGCCTGGTATGTAATAAATGCAGAGATACTTTTCTGTTTATTTATTGGTTGTTTTTGTTGCATTCTCTAGTGTTCTACAAAAAAAAAATCTTATTATAAATATACATGGCTCTGTTCCGTATTGCAGAACACACCACAACCAAATAAATTGTTAATATTACTGTTGGTTTCTAGTTGGTGCTCCCCAACATGCTAAATGCTTTCTAATGGGAAAAGAAGCTAGATGCCTCTCTAAAGAAGTTCACCATCTAAACAGAAACAGGGACAGTAGCAAGGAGAAGTACAACATTAGAATGTGGCCAAGAAACAGCCATCAAAAGCATTAGTAAACATGTTTCAGTGGTGTGAAGTGCATGTGGAAACCATTCTGGAGGAGAGGCACTTGAAGGAACAGTTAATTGTTACATTTTCTGAATCTGAATTAAAGAGAATAGCAAAGTGGGACAATCGTTGAAGAGGTCAAAGGAAAGTTTACAGTGGAAGGGAAGCTTTTGGAGAGGAGGGTGCGTGGAGAAGGTTTGCATTGCAAAGTAAAGGAGCTGGAGGTAGGGTAAAGGACCTAGAATCAGCAGTAATGGGAGAGGAAGAGTTCAGTGTCTCACCATGGTCCCTTGAATAATGAAAAGCCACCATAATATGAGACAGGGAGTTCCAGGGTTCTGTGAATGCCAGGAAAAGAAGCTGAACATGTTGTGATGGTGGTGGTCTTCTTCAACATAGCAGAAGCAGCAGAACAAGCAGACCTGTCCTGAGAGAAGAGAGTCACAGCTGTGTCCAATGTCAATTTATGGAATTGAAGGGATGAGGGTGGGGGGGGCAGAGAAATATGCGAGTGGTTCTAACGAAGAACAAGGACTCCCAGGACTGAGAGAAACTTCACTCGCAGTAGTTAAAGTATTATTTGGTGGGCTCTGGAACCCTCCTAACCTGCAGGCTTCCTTCCTGTATCCTCTAGGTCCTGTTCCCGCATCATCCGGGTCCCCTTCATGGATGTGCGGGCCCCAGCCCAGATAAGCATTTGCACCACTTCTCAGTACCACATGCATCAGTTATCATGCTGCTCCACACACACACACACACACACCCTGACCCACGCAACCCCCAGTAGCATTCCTTGTCCCCCAGCACCTCCCTGGAGCTGCGGCTCATCTCCCCCAGTGCCGCCCCCCCCACAGCTGAAGTCTGGCTCTGGCACCCCCAGTGGCCGGCTATTACCTCCTGGATCCAGCTCTCCCCACCCCGCCCTGGGTCCCTGCAGCCTGCACCATGGCCACATCCCACAGCCCTGTGGCTCTGCCCAGTTCTCCCACTTCACCTGTGGGGGAGGGGAAGCCTTGTGAGATGGGCAGGCAACATGGCCTGGGCTCAGCTCAACGGCATGGCTTGGAACAGCTTAGGGCCAGACCCAGAGCACAGCAGGACAGCATGGTTCTTGCAGCGTGGCACGCCCTGGCCGTGGCCCTGACCACACGACTTGGGGCCAAGGACAGTGCTCAGCACGGCTCATACTCAGCCAGGCCCAGGGTAGGCCTGGCTAGTTCTGACATGACTCACTTGGGTCCAGTGAGCAGGGCACCACCAAGTCTGGACCCTCACCCACCCCACAATGTCCCAGGTGGCTGCCCACTGAAGCTTCTCAGCCAGCAGAGCAGTCGAGACCGGCAGCCAATCAGCGCTCAGCCAGCTTCCCTGGCACAGCCAATCACAGGGCGGGCTAGCCTGTCTCAGCTTGCCAGCTCAAGACTAGGTTAAAGTAAGAGGGAACACACTGGAACGCTGCGTTCTGGCACATTCTTCTATTTTTAGGGGCCCTGGAATGTTCGGCCCCATAAAAGTAGTGAGCCCTGAAATGCAGTATTCCAGGTCCATTTTCTATTTCTAGGGTCTCCAGAATGCTGTCCCTCTAGAAATAGTGGGCACCTGGAACAGTGTTCCAGTGTGTTCCCCGTTACTTTAACCTCTGGTTCACCAGAGGCACGGAGACGGCAGCAAAGTGAATGTGGAGGCAGGGTGTAGGCTGAAACAAGAAGAGCAAGAGGAGGAAATTCTGATGAGTGACAAGGAGGAAGGAGAAGAGAAGTAAAGGGGAGTAATGTGTGAAAGTAGAAGAAGAAAAGAAAGCAGAGGATAATTGTATAGTGGCTAGACAAGGGAGTTAGAAAAGCATGGAATTAATAAGTAGTTCAGAAGAACAAATTAAATGAGGAGTAAGTTGTGTGCCTAGCTAAAACAAATGAGAGTGAGAACCTAATAGCTAGCAAAATTAATTATGAAGAAAACCAAAGTAGGAGCAAAAAAGTTTCTTGTGCAGAACAAGCAGCAATAAGAAAACATACAGCCAAAGAAGTCATTTAGATGGGAGAAAAGGATCACCACAATTTGAAGATTCCGATACCAGAAGCTGAAGTGACATCAGCTGACATATGTACAAGGTGTACAAAAACAGTTAATACGCTAGGTCCAAAGGAGCTAAGCTTTCTCTCATCTAGGTGAAGATCAAATTTTCCATTGAAGAGAATGGGCATAGGATTAAGGTTCAAAGTTGATCCACCACAGATGTGCCTCAGGCCACACTCCTTTACTAATCAGTGAAAGGGTTTATGACTACCCAGATCTCTCTATTTCATGTCTAAAATATTTAAAATTCATGTAAAAACACTACAGTAGAAATTCAGAGATGGCAAATGGAAATCTATGGTCTTAATGAGTTTAACTTTGCCATGAGAGTTCTAGTCTATCAATTAAATCTTGCAGTGATTCTGAGGATGATTAGAATATATGCCTCCCTTACCAATAGCCCTGTTGGGTTTGCAAAAATTAAAAAATAAAATAGAAATACGAGTATATAAGCTGCAATAGTGTAGAACAACAACGTATTTTCTGATTATCATTCTAGCTCAATTAAGTCATATTACTGTATTTCCATTTGCTAATAAAGCAGAACAACCAAGTATTAATGGCTTTCAAAATATTGTTAACAAGACTGTACTGCAATTCATGCAAATAATGTGTGCATTTGGAAAAAATTTTCCAGACTGCATTCTCTGAATGTTTAGTTTTCTGACTGTGAATAAAATCACTACGAGATGAAAGGAATCCTGCTGCAGGGAAAGAAAGTATGTTGGTAGTGATGATCAGTTGACATGACTCATAATGGAGTCCAGTGTCAATCCTTTTTTTCATTGAAGAATGTTAAAAAAAAAACAAAAAACAAATATTAGCTACCTCTTCTTGCTAGTAATTTAGCAACTCCTGCAGAAAAATAAATGCTACATTTTCCCTGAGCTACACAAATACTGCAATAGTACTTTAAAACTGTACACAACATTAGACTGCAAATGATATGCACATTCATTTCTGCCTGCATTTGATAAGTGAACAGTCCATGATAAGGGAATCAAATTTCATGGCTAATGGGTTCACTGATTACTAGGAATTGTTGGTATTTAATTAAAAAAAATTTTACTCAGCCAAGGAGGTCATTATTTTGTAATGGAAGTTGGAACGTTTCACTGCACCCTCTCACTTGTCACTGCTGTTTTGGCACACTAATTATCTCTCTCATATCAACAACACTTGTGCCAGAATATTGTTGTGCATGTAAAAATAATTAGAACTTTTCCACAAGTATTAAACTGCATGATTCAGTTCTGCTTTTCAAATCCAAATAGGCTTCAGTTTTGGAAAATAAAATGCATCTTTTAAAATCATATGCTGTCATTGAATATGCAAGCAAAACTCCCATTAAGTTCAATGGGAACTAAGGAAGGCAGGGGTGGAGGGGAAGAATGTTTGGCTTGATTAAGTGTAGAGGGCCAATGAGTTTTTCCTGTAGTTTCTGCAAGCACAGTTCATAGAATATAGATGTCTAACTACCTAAGCTGAAGGCAATAAAAATTGTATATGAACATGCAGATCAGATAGTTAAACATCTAGCCTGAATTTTTCAGTCACCTATGACCTTTGGACAGCTAGCTCCCTGAAATTAATGAGAATTCAATATTCAAATACCCAAGGTGCCCAGAAAGTCTGATCCAGAAGTTTACAGTGAGTAGCTCTAATTGCCACAGAGTTTTCTTATACATCTGTAAAGTAGCTCTCTCTCTTCCCTCTGATCCAGTAAAACACTGGAGTAAATGCTTAACTTGAAATTAATGGCGCTATTCAAATGCTTAAAGTTGAATATGGCCTTAAAAGCTTTCCTAGATCAGGGAGCCTATGTAATGATGTGTACCAATTGCACCACCCTTTAATAGCATGTACATAATTACTCCATAATACATCATGCACATGCGGCACAAGCTGATGGTGAAGAACATAGAAATCTTTTTTTTTTTAAGTCTACTGCCAGTTCTTTAACATTTCTTTCTCAAATAACTAGTATCAAACATCTGACAGCCTGATAGCAATCCATAATACATTACTCAATACCTACCTACTGTCAGATTCCCAGATCAGTTTGAAATTAACACACACATGAAATGAGAACATATTCTTAACAGAAACATGTACAGCTGCATTAATCATATAAAAACCAACCCAAAACTATCCAAACCAGCTAAATGAATGCTTAATAAAGAATTATTTTGATTGAAATGTACACTGTCAGTCAGTCAGTCAAATGGCAATGGTAACAAAAAACCACTATGTTGAAAATTTCACTTTAGCCTGAGAAGCAGAGATAATAGGTTAATAGTAGCTGGCAAAAAAGACAGTTCTGTTTAGTACAGTCTATTGCCAAACAGCAGCAACTGAGAAGTTTTTAATGTTTTGTAAGATGGGAAACAATTAAAAGCTGATAGAAGCAAGGGCAAATTGTACAATATTAACTTTAAGTACTTTCCACAGAGTACCTGCTATACAATCATATGGATATTCAGTTAAAATCTCCTGTCCATCTACCACAGGGTGGAAAACAACTATGCTTCCTTCTCTTCTACTATATGATTTTACACTAATAAAGGCAGGCACTGGACTGAGAAAGCCATATTTAAAATTATGTGCTGTGCAGAAATGCCAGCTCAAGGAACACCAGAGAAAAATCAGTTTCTTCCCTAACTGTTATTACTATGGCTACTGTTTATCTGAGTGGTTTGCTAACCAGGACTGCTGAATCAGACATATCCCCAGCACCTTAAAATAGGCTCACATTGACTAGGCTGTTAGAGTGGCAGGACTTATGCATTGTTATAGGACAAAACATCACTCATTCATTGCTAGATACTATCCCTGTGCTCTGTCCCCCAGTTGACTTGAAATGAACACAAGGAAGGACACTGCAATTCATTTTAAACATTCTTGGTTATTACTTTATTGTAAAAGAGATTAAACTTGAATTTGAAGTCAGAGTTGCACACTGTTAACTAGTTGGCTGTCAAATCTATGTAGTCACCATTAACCACATGGATGGGACCATTTCATTTGAGAAATGATAGATTGCAGCACAGTACGCCAAGTCCCTTTCTAATGACAGAGTCCACAAAAGGGAACCTCTGTACCATCAGTAGGATCGTTCCTCACTACTGGTAGCTTCCCCACAGCAGGGCCTTTTGGGCAAAGTCTATAATGTGTGCTTTTTACCACTTGTTAGTTAGGGTGACCAGACAGCAAGCACCAAAAATCAGGAGAGGATGTGGGGAATAACAGGCACCTATCTAAGTCAAAGTCCTGAACACTAGGCCTGTCCCTACAAAATCAGAACATCTGGTCACCCTGGTGTTAATCAAGGTGAGCATATGATCCCAATGTCTGTGCACTCTCTTTGTTCAGAGTGCTAAGGTTCCATAATTTGTTTACCTTGGTAGCTTTCAAACACTTAATAACAGTCGTCTAGAAATAGAACAAGATATTGATTTAGGATGGATTATTCATACAAGCTAACATATGGTTTAATAGAAATCTGTTTCTTTTGTTTTATTTGTTTATTTTTTGTTTTTTGTTTTTGTTTTTAATGAGAGCCTATATTCAACAGATAATTGCAATTTACAGAACAAGTAATTAGACTGGCTTTCTATATGGCAATTTACTAGAGAGGGAAATACCCTCCAAATTTGAGCTGGGCAATGTTTATAAAGTTGTTTTTTTTTTTTTAACGTCTCTAAAAGGTCAGTTTATAAAAGGGTGAAAGGGGCTCATAATGTACCTTTTAGGATATAGATTTTTGGCAGATGTCAGGGACTGCAGAAAGCATTTGCTGTAACACAAGTTTTAAAAATAACCAGTATTTTTATTGGTATATTATTGGCACTGCATTTGTCTGCTTGGTATATTAAATTTAAACTTACTGATTGGGCATTCATGATATCAAGAAAGGATCCTAGTCAACATGGTACAGTTTTTTTTTTGATGAGTGCTGCTTTCCAGGGAAGAAAAACCATTCTGTGAATGAGTAAGCCAGGTCCCATCACCAAAGTGTTACAAGACTTAACAGTGATTATTAATGTATAATGTATGGAAAATTAAATTAACCAAGAAACTCCTATAATGAATTACACTTTCACAAAGTTTGCTGCTAAGATTAATAAACTTCAGTTGATTCCTTCCACTGTTGTGTTGTTTGTTTGGATTTTTTTTTGTTTTAATTTTTTGTTGGACTACAGCATAACAGAGAAAAAGGAAGTAATACCATTTTCTCTTTTATCCTACCTGGATATTTCACAATACAGTCAAATGCTGGTTATTTGAAGATATTTCATATGAAGCAATACAGAATGACTACAGTAATTATTTACACAAGAAGAAGAAATACTTTTCAGACAGTGACATTACAAGCAGCCTCTCAATCTGCATAATTTATAGGGATTGACATTTTTCTGGGACAGAGTGAAAATACCTTAAGCCCTTCTCATGTTTTACCATTGGTGGCTAAATGATGGCATTGGCACCAGTTTCACAGCCACAGCAGACCAACAAACACATTCCGCATCAAAGCGCAATGCCTCCAGAGATCTGTTGAGAAGGGGGATGAGACAGCTTTTTAAAGACTGCTGCATGTTCCATACCTGCTCCCTCTGGCCACACTCTCACAGCTGCCCTGAGCATAGTATGGTGAAGCTATTGGGGTATGTGCACACAGGCTTCTTATTTCAAAACAACAGAGGTTGTTTCAAAATAAGCAGCATGTCCACACGATGCACCATTATTTCAAAACTGTTAAACCTTGCATCTAATCAAAATAGCCACTGTTTCGAAACATGTCCAAACAGCCTTGTTTCAAAATAACCATTTCGAAACAATGGCTATTTTGAAAGCAGGCTTTCCCTTAATTCGAATTAACAAACTGTTAATTCTAATTAACATTTTGAAATAAGGACTTTATTTTGAAATAACTTGTTTTGAAATGATGCATGTGTGGACATAGCCTTGTTCCTCACAGATCCCTGGCGAGAGTACTTCAACAGCAATCCCTAATTTCTTGAGAACAAAGGCTGCTATTTCAAGAGATCTTTACAGTACACAAAATGCACAACGAAATACATACACACTCTTTCCCCTTACAGCAATGCATAGCTATATCAAACAGATGGTCACCTGTGATTTAGAGAACTGATCACTTCATGATTAGGGTGTTAGCTGCAGATTCTGAAAAGGGTGCCCTTTTAGGAACAGAATCTACAGAACTGTGAATCCCTATAACCAGAAGAGACCACTGTGATAAGCTAGTCTGATCTCTGACATAACACAGGTGATAGCACCTTTGCCAAAATTATTGTGAGAGCAGATTTTTTTTTTAATCTCATCTTGATTTAAAAATTGCCATTGATGGAGAATTCACCATGACCTTGGTGAGTTGTTCCAATTATTCACTCTCACTGTTAATGATTTACATCTTATTTGCAACCTGAATCTGTCTAGCTTCAAATTCCATTTATTTCTCTGATAGACTGAAGAACCCTTGATGGAGTATTTGTTTCACATATAGATATTTACAATAACACCTTAACTTTCTCTTGGTAAACTAAATTGATTGAGTTCCCTGAGTCTATCACTACAGTATATCACTCTTTTCTTACACTTTAACTGGGGGGTTAAAGTATGCCAGAATGCCCCAGAATGCTGTTCCAGGGCCTGCTATTTTTAAGGGCTCAGCATTCCAGGGCCCCTAAAAATAGAACGTGGAGCCAGAACGCTGCATTTCGGGGCCCACCGTTGAAAAATAGCAGGCCCTGGAATGCAGTGTTCTGGGTCCACGTTCTATTTTTAGGGGCCCAAATGCTGGGCCCCCCAAAATAGCAGGCCCCTGAGCAGCATTCCCCTGTGTTCTGGCGGGCAGGGAGGGGGAGGAGCCAGGGGCGTTCCTCGGCAGGGCTCATGCCCTGCCCCAAACCCCTCCCCTTCCAGACCCCGCCCCAACCTGGGGGCTGCAGCTGACCACAGCCCAGACCCAGGGCCTACCGCCCCAACCTCCCCAGCCGTGCCACCACCACCCCTAAGTGCAGGGCTGGTGGGTTTGGGGTATTGGAGGCAGAGGGTGGGGCAGTGACACGGTGTGACAGGAGCTGAGGTCTGGGGTGCCCACTGGCATGGGAAGGGGGGCTCATCTGCACTGGAGGGGGGCATTCTGGGGCCCCCCAAATTATACTTTAACCCCTGACTTTATCCAGTCTCATGACTCTTCTCTAAATCCCCTTCCAATTTATCACTTCCATCTTGAACTGAGGGCACCAAAAAGGACAACGTATTCCAGCAGATGTCACACCAGTGCCAAATATAGCTTATATACTTAAGATTCCTTTGCTGATACATTCCAAGGTCACGTTAACACTTTTTGCCACAGTATCAACACAATGAACTCATGTTCAGCTGATTATCCACCCCACCCCAAATATATTTTTCAGTCACTACTTCCCAGCTAGCGTCCCCTGTTCTGTAGTTATGGCCTATAATCTTTGTACTTAGATATAAATGGTTAGATTTAGCCACATCTATCTACAAGATATTAAATATTAAATGCTTAATGTTTAGATTTAGCCATAATAAAACCCCACATTTTGTTTCCTTGAATTCAGTTTACCACTCTGAATCAGTGGTCTCATTTATCTTTATTATTTATCTCTTCCCCAATTTGTGTGCCATCTGTCAACTTTTATCAGGGATTATTTTCAGTTTTCTCCCAGGTTATTGATAAATATGTTCAATAGTATAAAGCCAAGAACCAATATCTGCAGGATCACATCAGAACAGAACATCTCAACAATTCCCCTTTTACGGTTACATTTTGAAACCTAAGTTAACCACTTCATACTCCATTTAAGGTGTGCCATGTTAACTTTATATCGTTCTATAGAAATCAGCATCATGAAGAAGCAAATTCTAATACCTTGAATAGATCTATTTTGTCAATATTATTACACTTTGTTTAACTAAACCGGATAACTTTTTTGATGAGATTACATATTAGTTGGACAGGATTTCTTTCCCCTAAACTCAAGTTGATTTTCATTAATTACAGAAAGCCATCTTTTAGTTCACTATTTATCAAGTCCTGTAACAGTTTCCCTTTAGCTTGCCAGGACTTATATCAGGCTGGCAATATAATTACCTGTGTCATCCCCTCTGCCCTTATAAACATTGGCTCTAAATAAGCTTTCTTCCAGAGTTTCCTTCCAGTGCTCCAAGACTCATTGAAAAATGACATTAATGGACCAGCGAGTTTCTCAGCCAGCTCTTCAAAAATTCTTGGAAGCAAGTTATATTGATCTGCTAATTTTAAAACGTCTAACATAAGTAACTGCTGTTTAACATTCTCCAGCAATACTAGTGGAATGGAGAGAGTGTTGACAACCATATGTCAACAATGCTCCATTTTGATTTTGAATAATTCACATATAAATCAGTGCTCAAAATTGTGCACAACTAACAATTTGCCAAAAATAAATTCAAAATCATTAACAAATAAACTTAAAATGTTAAAATATAAAAGGTGTCAATTATTTTACTCTAGAAAAATGTTAGTTTAACAAACAGTTTTGTCTGTATATGGTTAAAAACAGATGGATTCTAGCCACTTTTGTAACTAAAGCAAACATATAAGGCTGAAGTAAAAATGGTTCATGCTGGAAATGTGCCAGGAGCAATGAAAGAATGACAAAGATTACATGACTAGAACAGCACAGGAAAAGGTGAAAGCAGCAAGGATATAGTAAGAGGTAAGACAGAAGCTACAGTAAGGCAGTGGGAGTAAAGGATAATCAGCGCCTTTAGGAGAGGAAGAGAGAACAGTACAAAAATGTGTTAGTGATACAATTAGCCACTATTAAAATAGACAGCTTTATTAGGAGACTAAAAGAAACTACATTTCTAACCTCTAAATTGCTTTGCTGGGGAAAAAAAAGGCAGTAACTTTGGTCTTCATTATTCAGCTGATTTTCAACAAACACTGGAAAAGTCAAATGCCTCCCTTGTTAATGATTAGCTTTACTGTTTATAACTATCCTCGTAGTGCCACCATCTGAATATTACTGGAATTGGACTAAACAGAATACGTGGCCCCTCCATACGCTGAAGAGTTAATGGAGCCAGTTGCAGAATCCATGCACAAGTTAGCGAACTTTTGCTCACATAAGTAATCCTCGTGTATTTTATAGTCAGTGCTTAAATAAAATAGCGAAGGGCCCTTACACATACCAAACAAGAGAGGTCTTGTGATGATATACTGGGGGCTTATTCATTGAACATATCATCACATTTCCTTGTTAACATTACTATAAATCATAAGGTTAAAAATGTCAATGGTTCATAGAGTTTAAAGCCAGAAGGAACTAACAGATCATGTAGTCTGATCTCCTCCTTATTACAGATCATTACCTTTCATCCAACTATTCCATTATTGAACCCAAGGACTTTGGTTAAACTAAAGTATTTCAGTCCCCAGTAGAACAATTGTCGTGTGCCAAAGACAGAAAATGGCAGTGTGAGGTTCCATCCACACACAGGCTCACAGACTGGCAGAAAACTAATTTGGTGAGACATTATCATCAATAATCCATGCCTGTAAGTTTTCTCTTAAAGTTGTAGTGTCTGGTGACTAGAGGTGGCATCGCAAGGGGTCATCATAGCTGCTGGCCTCTTTCTTAATCCTTGGATGGTCTTTCCCATCCAGTGCCTTCTCCTGTGTCTCTGTCTTGGTTTTCCATGGTCCAGCCCTCTGGATAAATCACAATGGCTATGTCTACACTGGAAAAAATTAGTTCACATTTGTTAATTTGAACTAATAAGTTTGAACTAAACTTGAACTTATTACTTCAAATTAAAGTGGACTAATTCAACTTTAGGTTAAGTTGAATGAGTCCACTCTGTTAATTCAAACTAACTGCCCTTGATTTGAATTTATTAAATTCAAACTAATGGTTAATCCTAATCTACACCGTCCTTAGTTCAAACTAATCAGCAGGTTTTACTAATTCGAACTAAGCTTTCATTAATTCGAATTAAAGAATTCCTTAATTTGAACTAATGAAAGCCTTGCTTAGACAGGTACTAAGTTAGTTTGAATTAAGCGTGTTTAATGCAAACTAACTTGGAAGCATAGACATATCCAACAAAATTCAATCCCCTACCAGGTAACAAAAGTTTAACTGTAGGTACAAATGTGTCTCCACCTAATTATTCTTTTGCGCCCTTTGGGTACTGTAAGTGCTCCTGCTTTTACTCCTACTCCTGAGGTCTACAGAGTTCCTCCCATGCTGCTTTCTTCCCCAGCAGGATTTTCCCATTGTCCCTCATTCCCAAAATACTCTGGTAGTTTACCTCACGGATCTCCCTGCCCCTTACAAGCCCTACCTCAGAGCTTCCCCCACAGAACCCTAATCTTTTCCTGGAGTTTTATTGCAGTTTGACTTCTTTAGCTCTTTCCCAGAGAAAAAACTCAAATGTTCCATGTTTCAGTTAGAGAACAAAACTAAATTCATACCTCTACTAAGTTGTCCTCCCTTTCTGATTCCCCACAGATCTGGAAGGATATCATAATTAAGCCTCTATCACATGCAGCAGGGCTCACGATCCTTAGTTGCTGAGTCACCAGTAAGGCTAAGGGATAGCTGCTTGATCACAGGCAAAGCTGAGGCCAGACAATCTGTGACAATACACTACATTGTAGAGGAAGGTAAAAGGTCCCTGCCATTTTGACATGAGGGAAAATTCCTTCCCAACCCTAAATCTAGTAATAAGTTTGCTTCTGAGAATTCCTGGCAAACAAAGCAGGAGTCCCTGCACCACATCTGAAGACTGGTCAGCCATGTTTGATACCTATCTTTAGCTGTGGCCAATCTCTGACACTTCAGAGGAAGGGGAAAAAATACTCAAAACAAAAAGGAAATAAAAATTAAATACATGGCCACTTGTTTCCTTGAGAAACAAAATTCCTTCCTGACCCTGGTGGTGATCAGCTTAAGCCCTGAGGCTTGAGATTTTATTATACTCATTGTCTTACAAGCCCTATCTCAGAGCTTCCCCCAAAAAGCATGTTGAGAAGAATAAAAGCAATCATGTTCTCTGTTTGTGTTTGGGGAAGAAAGAGATCCTTCATTTTCATAATCAATATATTATCACTTAAAATATTTGGAGGGTGAGAAGAAGTAACATGATCCCAAATGAATAGTATGTAACTAAGATGTGTTCCCAAAGGGCTGTGTTCCATTACTTATTAGACTATACGCCACATTAGCTTCTCAGATCAATTAGTTCATAAACTGCCTCAATGCAACATGAAAGGAATTTTGTCTCTTGGCAGGTGGCTTGTTTCAACGTTCATATTGGTTTGAGCCTGTGGACAATACTAAAATTTTCCGATTCATGAAAGTGATACTGAACGTGCTTATCTTCAGACACAGGTTTCCATCCTACTGTGAAACTCTTCTTTTGACATTTTGGAGGGGTGTCAAACTCATGACCTGTGGGCAGGATTGAGATTTTTTTTTTTGTTATGATCAAAAAATGGACTGCAAAATGACACTTTCTTGCTCTGAACACAGCGGGGAAGTGGTGGGGAACCCAATACAATTACATGGCCTGCAACAGGTGTCCTGCCTTACAATATGGCCCCCCCATATTGACTAAGTTTGACGCGCCTATAGGGCATAAAGTGAAAGGCCTGTTCTTCATCATGACCAACTCTGACAGAGCTAATCTCAACAAAACACTTATAGCATTCAAGGGATTTTTCTTTTACTGAATGAAAGGGTAACTCCACTCCACTACTCAAATCAAAACTACTAGGGCAATAGAATCAGAAGAGCCCTTAACAACCAAAGTGAATTAGCCCATTTAAAAGGTGTACAAAATGATAGAATCTTTTTTTTCTGTATGCTAACTGAAGTCCAGTCACTTGGATCAATAATCGGAGAGGCTATTGAAAAAACAACTCAGGCAATTGTTACAAACTAACTAATTCTAAGAATGGATGCATTAGTTTATTACTGAAAGCACCAAGTCCTGACCCCAGCAATGACTCTACTGCAACTAATTGGTTACAAGGAAAAGTTAGTTTCTGTAAAACTCATGTATATAGTACCCAAATATTGGATAATTTACTACAAGCCACAACATAAGACAAAAACATCCCTCCCCCGACATTTTAATACAATGCATTCATAGCTATGATCTTCAGTAGCAAGTTAAAATATCTGGAATATGCATTCATTGTCATAAATTTTGGTAATCATTTATGAGAGTGACTGTCTTTTCATTGGAAAGTTATTGTACAGCTTAATCAAATGATTCTCTTGTTTCTGTATCTCTCTGCTTTACGAAATCCCTGCAGATTATAGCATTTGATTAAAATTACAGGAAAATAAAAACAAAAACAAAAGTGAAATAAGATACAAAGATGAAATAAAGAAATTTGTATTTTGTCTACATCTTTACTGAGATTAATATGTTGACTCTAGAGAAATTATACAATTTAACTTAAGCCTACCCCATGACTGGTAAAGAATATTCTTTTAAAAGATGACCACTTAATAAGTGGGCAGCCTTTCCCACCTTCCAGCATGCTTATGATGAATGGGACAGGGCCAGCTAAACTTTTAGGTCACCATTCCATGTTTTGAGATTTGATGCATTTACTCATCCTCATTACTGTCAAGTAAGTGTCCCCTTTCCAGATAGATTAGAATGAAATTGCTCTGCAGATCAAACTCCAAGGTTGTGACATAAATACAGAGGCAAGAAGGTGGATGTAAGCATGTCACACATAGCAAGTTCTATGTATGTAGGACTATAAAATCCCTTGTGGTTTTTTTCCCCATATTGAAACACTAGCTCTAGAGCAATCAGCTTATTTAAAATGTTTATTAAACTAACTTGAAAGCAACGTTATGGGATTTTGAAATGCAGCATCTACTAGCAATTTCACACAAAATCATCTTCTTGGACCACCATGTAAAACAACTAAATGTTAAGGCCCTAAAATGGAGGCAGCCCTCAAAATACGTTCATAGGAAAATCTGCATTGAAGTTTCTTTGTAATGATTCACAAACAAAACTGGACTTTGAGTAAAAAATATTTAAAGAAAATAAGTAAGTTGACACTGAAGAACCATCATGTTTCCCATAATTCTCCTTCCCCGTTTAAATAGGGAGTAGCAGGGAACAATACATCATCACTTACAATGTTGGCTTAAAAGATGAAGGATTGCTAAATGATAAAATTAAGAGTTTTCAAGCTGGTTTTTCATGACATTTAATCATTTATTGTGAAGATGAGGTAACATTTAGTCTAAGTCTTTCCTGCTCTATAGGTGGTTTCTTCGATTCTTATTTTATATAGAATTGCTAAACTGCTTAAAATATTATTGCGAACAGGAACAATGGTTATATCCTGCTTCAAGATGTAAGTTAAAGGTACACGAAGATATAATAATTAAAAAAAAACTCAAAAACCTTTTTCTTGAAAATCCAGGGCAAGCTGACATAAAACAGCATGGTCCATAAAGTACAAAATGAACAGGAAAAACACAGAAGCTGGGTAAATGAAGCTTGTGCATGTGTAATGTACAGGTTACTGAGAAACCAAAGACTGATGTGCTAAAAGGGATCTCTTCACATCAAATATAATGTTTTCCACTTCACAAAGACAAGCCACATCAGTCACAAAAGCACTGCAACTTAATTCAAAGAGTAAGGGGAAGCCGCTACACAGGCAAATGGATGAGTTATGTATGTTACGTCTTATCCCAGGAACCTGTTATCTGCATCTCCGCATGACCACAAATCCATCCCAACCCATTGTGTAAAAATACCAACTGTTTAATAACAGATGCCTCAGACCTTTTCAAAGAAGTGAACCCTGCAATCAGTGATTCCCAAGACACGATAGTAAGTCTTGTAATGGTGAGCTATGCAATCCCACACTCTTGGGTGTTCCTAAAATCTCCAAGTGCCAGAAGCTGGTGCTCGATGACTGGCTATGGATCGTTCAATAACTGTCTCATTCTGCTCATTGTCTCTGAAGCACCTGGCACTAGCCACTACCAGAAGACAGGATTCTGAGCTAGATAAGTCTACTGGTTCAACTCAATGAGTTTTACACAGCAGTGCTGAGTGGGTGGGGAAGTTAAAAAAAAAATACTGAACTGGCTGAAAGGGAAACAAACGGTGAGAGAACATGAACAGCACCTGCAGAAAATGTTTCCAAACATATCATCACTAGAACAGTTCTTCCCAGGATTCCATAATCAGCTCTCATACTTCCCAATCTCATGGGTTCACTTAAATTATATTGATTTCAACGGAGCTTAAGATGCTAAGCCACACTTGGGGTGCAAGTCTATGGCTGTGTTGCAATTGTTGATCTGAGGTAGGGTAGATGGTATCTTATGTCTGTTGTTTGGGCAAGTGCTGAGGTGGTTGTTGATGAAATGCAGAACGCATTATGTGTACATACATGTATGGATTTACAAGAGTCTCTAGGGACAGCCAACCTCCCTGGTATGGGATACTGGAAACTGTCAGAAGAGGCAAATAAATCATGGACTAGAGATACATATTCATGTCTCCAATTACAGGAGCAGAGTTGGGTGCAAAAGGAAGCATGCAACAATTGCTACAAGTTCACTGCACATTGAAATATATCAATTTTGGGGAGCAGCTATTCCAGGAAACAAGAGTGAAGGGGGTATCAGTGTTCTGATTTGCATGTGTGTATTTCCAGAAGCAGTGACTCAGCCTAGCTACAACCTGGGGAAGCTTCTTAATCGCTTCTTTACAAATTTACAACAGCAGAACAGACAGGCCAACAAGGCTGAAGGAACATTAAGGAATGTTAGGGAGAGTGGATAAGAGCCACACATTAGGGATCATTCTAGACAATAGTAAGACTTTCTCTTGAGCTGATGTTCCTTCTTTCCACAGACTATAACAGTGGAAAAAGGCAGGGAGGCTCCACTTGGGGGGGGGGGGGGCAGGATACAACTGTGCTTCTATCTTTTTGGTTCCACACGCTTCAGCACAATGAAGATAAGAGTTGAGGGACTGATGAAGACAATAAGAGCTCTGATTATAAACAAACTATTAGCATGTCCCAGTGATATTGCTATCTGACTGTAAAGAAAGGTTCTGAAGGAATTAAGATTAGAGCATGTCAGAAGCATTCACATATACATACAGTCAGGAGGGAAAATTCTTTGTAGATCACCTGTAACTATCAGGAAGGAAATCTTAAAAGGAACTTTTGGATATTATGTATATCCTACGAAATAGCTTAACAAGGTATGCTAAATCAACATACTTTCACAGATTTAGAACTGCTTGTACACTGGAAATTGCCCAGCCTATTTTAAACATACTCAGGGAAATAGAGCAAATCATTTTACTTCTTAATTATTGCAGAGAGGTCAAAATCTGAAATTAGAATAATTTGGTGGTTTTTTTTTTTAAAACAGAATTCAGATAGAAGCTTTTAATCTTTTTAGAAGGTAAATGAAATAAAACCTAATTTATTAGAACATAACAAGATGTCCAGATTTCACAAGAACAGTATTATTTTCTAATGCAGCTCCTCAGAGTTCCCCACAGAAATAACAGGAATACATCCATTTGTCCCTATTGTCTTCTTGCTGTGACTTCCAGCGGCACAACTGAAGGAAGGTATTACTTTAAATCATTAGAGGGCCTTTTCCCTCCTCTCTAATTATATCAGCATGAATCACACAAACTGTATAAAGTGGAAATTGCTACTATGAACAATGATTTCATATTTAATACAGGAGAAAAATAAAATAGATAGCACATTGTTAACAACTGTGGGAAAAGCCAGAAGGTAAAGGCAACCTGAATAGATGATCAGGCATTGTCTGTTTGTAAAATGACTATTAACACTAGAATCAGTGTAAAAATTCATCAAATACACCTCAATCCCAACAACAGCACAAAGAGTTTGTGTTAATGGGTATTTGTAACTATCCAAAATACTATGAAACAGCAATTACAGTAAAACTTTTCATCACTGCCCATAAAACATTTTAGTCTCCTTATATAATATTAGGATATGGAAATAAATAGATCTTGCTTAAAAATGTGAACCCAAAATTATTTTCTGATTTGACAAGCCCAATAATGTGCAGGTTTTTTTTTCTTTTGTTTTCTTGTTTGTTTAAATTCTAAAAAGGTTTTCAACATCCCATCATCAGCTCTGGAACTTCCCAATCTCAGTGGTTCACTTAAATTATACTGATTTCAATGGAGGTTAAGATGGCAGGCCCAGCCGGGGTGCAAGTCTACAGCTGCACTGTACTTGTTGATCTGAGGTAGGGGAGATGGTGGTATCTTATGTCTTATTTGGGGAAGTGCTGAGATGCTTATTGGTTGATGACATACAGAAGATTTTCAAGGTGCATATGAGAAGTTCCACAGGGGTAGCCATGTCAGTCTACTTCAGCAAAACAAAGAAGTAATCTAGAGGCACTTTTAAAGACTAACACATTTATTTATTGCATAAGCTTACATGGGAAAAAATTCCACTTTGTCTGAAGTGGGGTTTTCTCCCACAAAAGCTCATGTGATAAATAAATTTGCTAGTCTTTAAAAGTGCCCCTATGCTCCTTGCTTGTTTTATCAAAAGTGAATTTTCAACATAAAATTAGCAGACTAGGATACCTACATCCATTCTATTATATTTTGGTCCTTAAATGGCCTCATTGCTGTCACATCTAGAATTAGGAAGTGGAGAGCAGTTTTCTCATCAGAGCAGTAGCCCTCTTCCAAGAACACTGCCCTTTTTACTTGGGCTGTTGGAAAACTGGATACAACTATCCTGCTTTATTCCCTTGAATTCCTGAAGGAACTTGTTTTGGTTCCTAGCCTTCTGCCTCCCCAGAAAGATGTTCCTTTCTTCTGCCAAGAAACTGCACTGTGAAAAAACTGTGACCAAGCCCCACTTTAGAGTTTTGAATGGTCTGTCCCATGCTTATGAATTAATGCTTTGGTGGGTGGGTGGTTTTTGTTTTTTTCCCCTTTGTTTTGAGGTAATCAGAGCATAGCCATAGACGCGGGTCTTTGAGATAGGAGCATCTTCTTAGTTTTTAGAATTACACAGCTAAATCGAATGTTGCACTGTCATTAGCTATTTTCTTTTCCTGAGAACACATGAATACATTTACTATACAAAATTCAATTCAACTTTTTCTTCATATCTTGGGGCTGTTTTCATATAGCAGCTTGTTTGTTGGCAACACAGACATAAACTCTAGCACCAGTTTTGAATCCCTTTGTAAATAATGACAATGATAAAAAACAACTGCATTCAGCTTCAGCCAAAAGGCGTTTTTGCTTATCATACTGTGAAACATAATCAGAGTTTTTGTTCCACACACTGCACACCAAAATTGATTAGAAAACTATACAACCAAAAGTTCAGATTAGATTGTGCAAATACAAAGGCGATTTCATTAATGTCCTTACATCCTTCACTACAGGAAGTAATATGGTCATTTAGAAAATGCCAATTTGTGTCTTTCAATAGATGATTGCAAATAATGTACGTTATTCCTGCCGGTTGTATTGGATTTCTGTAACCTTCCTGAAGCAACCCAAGCAAATACCCTTGAATTGTCTAGAGAATGGTCAGGTATTTATCAAATGTATTTGTTAACACTAAATGCCACCTTTTCATAGTGCTGCACAGTTTAAAAGTATACAGCTTCAATTAATAACAAGCATGGATATGCTGTTATGAAGGTCACCTTTAAATGCTGAAAATGGCCCAAGACTTTAAAAGACCAATAGATCTCTGTTCTAAGACATTATAAAATTAAAAAAGATACAGCAGATGAAATGCCTGCTCTTCTGTGTCCACTGGTATTCACCGCTGTCTCAGTCCATAATAAGCTGAAAATAATTGTGAATGAGTCTTAAGTTGCATATGCACAACACAGGGACAATTAGCAATTTTATTTTCATGTACTACCTGATTATATGGTAGCAAATGTTGTTAATTTACTACCAGTTAAATGAATTAAATCAAATGAACTTGATATTAATTATTAGTAATAAATTACTGCTTATTAAAGACCATTTTTATTATAAAAATTGATTTACAAGTCTCTCTTCACATATCCAGGCAACAACACTTATAAGAGATGTTAGGGCTCAGTAACACCAAAACTTACACATGTGCTTAGCTTTAGGTACATGATCTATCATATTAACTACACATAACTAAACATAAACACAGGAACAGTCTTTGCAAAATTGGGCCTTAGTCTGTAATTTTCATTGATCTGTGTGTATGGTGCTGGCTATCGGCTGAGTGTCTATGCTTTGCAAAATACAGTCAGAGATCACCACATTTATTTGCTTGTACAGTATTTACATGCCATAGTTTGGGGTAACTTGGTTTTAGCGAGTAGGAATCAATGGCACCATGTCTAGTTGGCAAGCAGTAATGAGAGGTATGCGCCAGCGGTCGGTCCTGGGGCCAGTTCTGTTCAACATTTTCATTAAGGATCTGGATGATGGGATAGATTGTACACCCAGTAAGTTTGCAGATGACACCAACCTGGGGGGGACAATAGACATGCTGGGGGGCAGGGACAGGATTCAGGGAGACCTAGACAAATTGGAGCAGTGGGCCAAAACAAATCTCATGAGGTTCAACAAGGACAAGTGCCAAGTCCTGCACTTGGGATGGAAAAACCTCATGCACTGCTACAGGCTGGGGAGCAATCAGCTAAGTAGCAGCACTGTAGAAAAAGACTGGGGGTCATGGTGGATGGGAAGCTGAATGTGAGTCAACAGTGTGCTCTTATTGCCAAAAAGGCCAATGGCATACTGGCCTGCATCAGTAGAAGTGTTGCCAGCAGATCGAGGGATGTGATCGTTCCCCTCTATTCGGCACTGGTAAGGCAGCATCTGGCCCACTGTGTCCAGTTTTGGGCTCCCCACTAAAAAAAGGACATGGACAAATTAGAAAGAGTCCAGTGGAAAGCAACAAAGATGATCAAGGGGCTGGAGCACAAGACCTTTGAAGAAAGAATGAAGGAACTAGGCTTATTTAGCCTGCAGAAGAGAAGACTGAGGGGGAATTTAATAGCAACCTTCAACTACTTGAAGGCATGCTCTAAGGAGGATGGAGCTTGGCTGTTCTCAACAGTAACAGAGGACAGAACAAGGAGCAATGGTTTCAAGTTGCAGCTAGGGAGGTGAAAGTTGGATATTAGGAAAAACTATCTTTCTAGGGGGGTGGTGAAGCATTGGAATGGGCTGTCTATGGAAGTGGTGGAATCTCCATGTTGGAAGATATTTAAGGCTTGGTTAGACAAAACCCTGGCTGGATAATTTAGTGGGAGTGGTCCTGCTTTTTTTGGCAGGGGGTTGGACTAGATGACCTCATGAGGTCCCTTCTAACCCTATGTTTTTATGATCTTTCCCATTTACAGCTGTGGAACCACAAAGAAACCACTAAAGCTTCATGGGTGTAACACAGCACAACTTCCCTCTTTTAGTCACCTGAGTACATTTTTTACTCTCATATGAAATAATCGTCCTCTTCCATTCATTAACACACCTGATAGTAAATGGAATTGGTTTAATGTGAGAAAATTAAGCATTCCTCATATACAAAATGAACTCAGGCAATGCACAGGTGACCAACAGACAGCAGACAATGCATAAAGAGTTTACATATCTAGTCTTAGCTTGACTCTGACAAATCCCAAAGCTGATCTAAAATTCACCAATACAACTATTGCAATTTTTTGCAGTGATGCTTCTATTGTATGCTGGTTAGTGAAATTGAGGGTACATTGCAAGTTGACCCTTTGACTGCGACATGAAACACTGCACTCCTTATTTTCATGTTGTGGAATTTATTTGTATTCTCTGAAAGTTAAGTAAGAGCATCAATATAATATTTGTCAAAGATGACAAAACCTGCATTTATGAAGAAGCGTAATCCCAACATTGATTTCTATACCCGAAGTCCTCTGCAGAGTGTTACAAATCCACACTGTGTCATCCTTCAGTGATGGATTTAGCATTTAGATCTCTCATTTACAACAGAGAAGAGTAAAAGCTCTTACTTGCACATACGATACATTGCCTACATATCTGAGAGACTTATGGGCTGGATTATCTTCTTTCACAAAGGAAGCAAAACTTACTACCACACATGGTCCTGTGCAAATTTGTCCTCACCTATACAAATGCTTTCACAACACCAATAGAAATGCGGGTATTACTTGAGCAACTATATAAATTGGTTTCACACTCCCCTAGAGTTCAATCCAGAGCCCAGCAAAGTCAAAGGGAATTTTCCTATTTACTTCAATGGACTTATGATCAGATCTCTGATGAACATAAAATCAGCAGCAGAAGGGTGTATACACTCCACTAGTGCACAGGACTGGAAGAGTCCAGCATTTCTCTCTCTCTGAAGAACTAATGGTGGTAACATTATGGGCTGAGGAAAGCCAGTAAATGCCAGACATGCCTGAGGATCCTTAACTTCCACACTTGGCTTTACAGAAGAGTTTTACTTCTACACTCAGCAACATCTTACCTTTGTGCTGACACTGGTTGTCAGTCTGCAGAGGCATCTTATAATGCCTCTGATGAGCCTCAAAAAATGTGCTGTGATAATTACTACTAGTTTGAGTAGCATGGATTACTCTTTAATTTGTACATACGGACATATGGCCATTGCCTCTACACAGGAGAAGCGATACAACAGACAAAGCATCTCACCCCTCACCTCACTTATTTAATCCATACTAATTTCTGACCACTCAGAATATTTACAGAGAGGAATGCAAGCAACTATGCAGAGAGAGGGTGTTCTCTAAGCAGCTGCAGATGTACACAGCATCTGTTTTTCATGCTTTTCTCTTCAATACACTGCACAGTTAGGGAGCACCATACAAATCATAGAAAACATTTTTAATTTTTAGAAAAATACAACAACTATTTTTCACCACATCACAAATCTCCATTTTCTCCACCAAAAATGGAGAAGACATTTAACTCTAAAGCTACAGAAGACTATCTGAAGACATTGCCTTGAAATGTTGGGTTACCACAATTAATGCTAGTATTGCTGATTTTAAAGCATGTTAGGGGAAGAAGAAAAAGGAACATTGATTTTCTTCTCATATGTCGGGAGACTGCTGCTGGGTAGGAGGAAAAACCACAGTGAATACACACCACTAATGATCTACATAATGTGCAGCGTAATCGCAGTAAATGAATGTTGGATACACCCTACTATCTCTGATAGTGATACTGCAAGTCTGCAGTAGGGAAATGGTGGGCATACACTTGCACTTCCTTTACTGCACAATGTCTTATTTCTACTTGATACATATAATTTTGGGTATTTTAGGGCGTCAAAACTGTTGCTTTATAATCTTGCCTCACATAATTAGTCTTAGTATCTGTTGTGTTCATAGTTGGTACCAGGAATATTTAGGAAATGTTGTAAATTCTGAAGTAAAATCTAGTTATATCAAAGACAAACTAAATATGTCTCTTTAAGGGTAACAATAATGTCATAGTGGTTGGTGCTCTGTAAGTGGCAGATCAGATAAATAACCCAAGAAAGTCACATGAAAATCTGACAAAAGCATTTGAGGTTCACGAAATCTGAAGTCCATAAGATTGCTGAACATATTTATATGAATCCCTAGCATTGACTCAATTCTAGAATTAATTTGTTATCCTTAGTTTTATTAAAGTTCACCCAAAATGACCTAAATCAGATGCAGTAGTCTATCATCTCTATCAAGAAAGAGTTCCAAAGGGGCAGCTGTGTTAGTCTAGTTCAGTAAAACAAATGAAGTCCTGTGGCACCAAAAGACTAAGATTTATTTATTGCATGAGCTCCTGCAATAAATAAATCTGCTAGTCTTTCAGTGCCACAGGACTCTCTATTCATCTTATCAAGGAAGAAGATCCCAACCTATTGACATTCAAATGTATAAGAAATTGCATGCTATTCAGGCAGCAATGTATATTGGATTTGATCTGTATATTTTTTGTGCTTGTTACAGTATATCAGAAAATTCAATAAATAAAAAAATAATAAAACATATGACAAGTTGCACACTGTTGGCTCAACATTCTTAATTTACTGGAGTGGTTCTCAAACTGAGGCCCCTGTGAAGTGTTATGAAGTGGTCCACAAAGCTGTCACAACTGTGAAACATCTATTCTCCCACAATAAAATTTCCTGCAAGTTTTAGCTCAGCCTAGAATTTTAATTTCTTTGTTTTATCCCCTACAGACTGAAGAGAATAAAAAAAAAATTCCTTGCACTAATTGTGCCATTACTTCATATCTTTCTATACCACTTGTTTGTTTGGTATTGGTGATTCAATCTTGATCAAATCTGCAGTGTGTACAAAAATCAGAAGTTTAGAAATATACCAAGAAAAGGCTATTGCTCACTAATTGAGAATTTGACAGCGATATTTCAGTGCAGCTCTGTGGATGACCTGTTTGCTCTGAACATTCCTGACTCTGTCACACATTTCTTTCTTAGCACTAAGAACATCTTAAACCTGTCTAAGCTACAGTTACCCCATCTGTAAAATGAGATAGTATGAGCTCCCTATATCACAGCAGTGTTGCAATGCTTAATTCATTGATTTTTATAAAGCGCTTTGAGATCTTGGCTAGGCCTTTGGTTGAGAATATAACTACATTCAACAATGATTGATAACAAATGAAAATTGTGAAATTTCTCCCTCTAGAATTTTTGGGAACTTTTCAGTTTTTGTGTGGGGAAGGATAGGAGTGGTCAGGGGAAAAAGAACAATTATTTGATATCAAAACTATTGAGAAAGGATTGGCTTAGATAAATTTCCTGTTTTGAAAACAATGAGACATTTTGACCTTTTCAAAACAAAGCCCTGCTGACTTGTTATTCAAAATTAGTTTTCATTTATAAACCAAATTAATGTATAAAAAATGTAAAATAGAAAAAAAATCAACATTTTAATTGAAACATTTCCCAGCATCTGAAATAAAATATTTTGGATCAACCCAATTAGGTCCCACCTCACATGTCAGTTTGCATACCTTTCTCAAGATTTTGAATTTTCTTCCAGATTTGGGTCCAGAAAATTGTGTTTTAAAAAATTCTTGTAGATGAGAAAACCAGCTTCCCAGCTAGCTCTTCTTCATTCATCTCAATTGCATTAACCTTTTCACTGCCAATCCCAGTGACTGACAACTTCAGTCTTAGATAATACTCTTATCCAATGTAACTAATTTGAAGTGATATTACACATGAATAAGCTTTCAAATTTTTAACATGCAAACAGAATAGCCAACTCTCAGATATTCTTCTAAATTATTTAAGTAATTGAAATGCTTGTTACTGAGCTAGTTATAGCTGTTCACTTTAATGACTTGACATCCATGTGTCATACAGTGTTACTGATGAAGTGTTATTGATAAAAATAGAAGCATAAGACCAAACAGAATAGAAAATACCTTCTAAAAATCACAGCCCAGTGTCAATGAATGTATATATAGTAGGAGACTGGGAACCTGGCATTCCTAATGAAGTAATTGGAATGACAGTTATTCAACATTTCTCAGGCTATATCTTCACTGTGTGAAAACAGCAAGATGACCAGTGTGAGTTAGCTATCTTGTCACGGAATCCTAATGAAGACAAGGCAAAAGTAGTTTTCAGGATAATATATCTAAGTGAGGTCAACTTTAAGCCCCCACCCAGAACTGACCTTACCTAAATATTTCACAGTAAAAACTACCTGTACCTTGTCTCAGCTAGGAATTTTCAGTCAGATAGCTAACTTTCAAACACCAACTTTTTTTTGGAAGCAATGGAATAGCTTTAGAACCAGGCCCTCACAGGAATCAAAGGTGATTAGTGCCTTGCAGAATTAGGCCTTCACATGCAGTCAGAGTCATGGATTTAAATCTAATCTGAAAAAATGATATTCCTAACAACAATGCACCCCTCACCTCAGCCAGTCTCATACTGACCCATAGATTCTAAGGTGAGACAGGACCAATATGATCATCTAGTCTGACCTCCTACATAATGCAGGCCACAAAACCTCACTCATCCCCTCTGGCAATAAGCTTCTAATCTATGACTGAGTTATTAAAGTCCACAAATCATGGTTTAAAGATTTTTAAGGTACAGAGAATTCACCAGCAATTTAGTCATATCCCATGCTACAGAGGCTGGTGAAAAAAAACCCCGTGTGTTTGCCAATCTGCCCTGAGGGAAAAATTCAATCAGTTAAAACCTGAACATGTGGGCAAGATACCCAAGAAAGAATTCTCTGTAATAACTCAGAGCTCTCCCCATTGGCACATCTACCACCAGAAGCCAAAGATCAGTTGATTATCAAATGAGACTTTCCTGTTATACCATCCCCTTCATGAATTTATCAAGTTCAGTTCTGAAACCAGCTAGGCTTTTTGCCCCCCCCACTACTTCCTTTAGAAGGCTATTCCAGATACTTCATATTGTGGACTGAATCAGCTATGGTCCAACAAGACTTTGGCCATGTCCCATATCCTCACTACCACCTGCATCAGGGTGAAATAGCATCTCTGTGGGACTTATATCCACTTATGCACTGGTATCCACAATACAGGTAGCAGGCACAAAGGTGCAACGGAGCCTCATGCATTCTCTTATATCCTGATATTGCCTGTACAAAGTAACCCACAATTTACTACATAAATTGCAATGTAATTAATTTTAGCTTTGGCAGTTACATAGAATGATATCAGTCCTACACTACTTAATGTAATGTCAGCTCAATTTCACACCACCACTGTGCAGTAATAGCAATGAACTTTTACACATAGCCATTAAAATAGTTAATATCTTTTTACCAGAATTAGAGGGGGGAAATAATGCTGATTTTGGCAATACTTTATTTCAGGTTTACACACTCACACTCCACAAGAAAGGCTCAGCTGGACTAGAATTACAATTGTAAGAATAGCAACTGTATCCAAGTGACTGACATGAGGGCATTTCTGCTCTATGCAGCAGGAGCAGTGGCCATCCTTTCAATAAAAAATGGACACACATGATCTTACCACCTGCCTTGTTATATAGTAATCACCCCTAATCTTTCAACAAGGCAACTCTTATCCACCAAGGAAGAAATTTCTTGATCATGGAAATCATAATCAAGATACTAAAGACCACTGGTGAGAGTTCCAAGAGTAAGCATTGATAAGGCTGCATTGCATGTACATGACAGACAAATGTAGCTCTATGTTTTAATCATTAAGGCCTCAAGTTACTTAAATATGGCACAGAGTCCAATGTTTTTGAGATTTCAGTGGAATTATACCCATGCTAGACATTAGAACCTTGCTGAAGAAAGGTGCAAAGTCTTGCCAGATCATTGCCTACAAAACTACAGACATTAATCCTTTAAAAGTAATAGTATTATTACCACATTACTCTTTACTAAGGCTCAGATAATCCTAAAGTCTAGCATCATGGACATATCAAATAAAAAAGTTATCTTCTTTGCAAATTAAAGAACTCTTTAATTCAAATTTGAGTAAAATGAAATATGGACCAAAATATGGATCAAAAGTAATTTCTCAACCTTCTTTGTGTCCCCCAACTCTTCTCTTGTCTATAGTTGGAAAAGCCATTTAAAACATCAGCATGTTATCTGGAAAATGAAGCTTTGATCTAATATTTATGTCCAATCCCTTTATGTTCTTAAGCCTTTACTTCATAATTGCATTCTGTTACTAATGGTCTGATGATGACCTCAAGATATTTTTTTAAGCAAAATTGATTGAGCTTAAGTCTAAAATACAGTTTGCTGAGAGTTTTTCTATTAGCCCCTGCCCCCAGCTCCAATGGAATTCTCTCACTGCCACCTTATTCTTTTCTTTCACTTTCAAAATTCTACCAGTTTCTTGAGTAGCTGCCTTCAAGGCACCCTGCACAAAATACTAGATGTAGCAGGACACTAATAAAGCACTGCATTTCAAACAGTGAGAAACCTAGTTCTGAAAAACTTTAAAAAAAGCATTTGCAGTAGCTTTTTCTGCCATCCAAAAATGAGAATTATTCTCTCACCAAAAAATATTAAATATGACTTGATGTCTGACAAAAATTGGCATCTCAAGTTTATGCAAGTATATCCCCCCCATAATTTAAAATATATAACACTGTCAAACTAGTAGAAAGGCATTCATCATTTATGGCACTATTGAGAAAAAATTTAAAATCAATAAAATTGTTGATTTGCATTCACATGCATTCCTGAAATGGCAACACATTATCATTATTTGCTGACAAAGTCACTGGAATGAAATAACAGAGGAAATGGGAGATTTCAAGGGAAGAGGTTAATTAACCACATCTGAACTCTGAAGGAAATTATTTTTTAATAGATGGACACCAGCATAATGAAGAGAAGGGATATGTGGAACATGAGTAGGAATGGTGGGGTATTGTTTTGTTTAAGCTTACAATTTGTGTTCTTTTTCAATAGTTCAAACGCACAATAATAATAAAGCATGACAACATTTTTCCTTAGATGCCCAGCATAGACTAACTGCTTTTTGTACCTCATATTGTATTCACACATTTAGATAGTTTACAGTATACTGATAAACCTGTAAAAAAGAGGAACCATAATATGTCAGGCCCAAAGTTATTTTCAGTGAGGAGGCTGTTATTACAGTCAGTCAGATGTTTTGTTTGGGGGGGAGGGAGGGAAATCTGACTTCTCATCCAAAAAACCAACATGAAAACATATTCAGAACTGCATCTATCCACGAGTCCTCATGCCAGTTTTGTATGTTAAAACCCACATTTTATTAATAAAATATTTCTCTCACCTTTCTTCCATTGCAACAGGGAGAACTGATTAATTATCTAAGGGAACACATTGACAGTTACTGAACAAAATGCTGTCAAACGGATAATGTAAAGAAACTGAAAATATGTATGTTTGTTTTTAATTCCCTTCCATTCTTTTTTGGTAATAATTATCTTCTGGTGTTACTTGCAACAATAACAACTAAAAGATGTAAACATTTCCAGCAGAAATGTTTTTCTGAAATCAATAATGTTCCTTTAAGATCAATGATTGCCTTTAAGTGGAATGTTTAATTACCACAGTTAGAAACTGACATTATCCTAGACAGAAGACTTAACCAATAAAATCCTTAAAGAATAAGTAGATTTGTAGCACTGTCACACATATGATGTGTTTTGGGGGCTGTATTCACCTTTCTTTGCAGAAGCAGAAAAATAGTGGTACGTGGTCAATGCATAACATTTTTACTCCCAACAATTTCTATTTTAGCACCATGAAATTATGACTAATGTATAAAACCATGAACAAATCAGCCAAAATATTTTCAGAAGTACTACTGGTGAATTGGATTATACAACCATGCCTGATTTTAAAAGAAAGAAAAATATACCAAATAAAACTATAGTATTATCTAATAGTGTACAATACACTACAATGAACTCATATTTAATTTGAAAGGAGATAGCTAGTAGCACTGTTTAAGTACAAATATGCTCCATTTAAAGATGGTTTGGGGAAGTGAAAATTTTGCATGATAAATATGTTCCTTGTCTTACTAAAAATATTCAATTTTGTTTCAAATCACCTCTGTCTGGGTTCAGTGTCCAAATGAGGAGAAAGCTATTTATCAAACAATAGTAAAATATTCAATACAGGAATTGATCTTGATTGACATCAGGTAATATCATCAATACATTAGATTTGTCAAGAACATCCAGAAAAGTTAGAAGGCAGAAGTTTCCTAAAATGCCCAGTCTCAGTCAGGAACATCTTCTTAAGACAGCCCTTTCTGACGTACACATTTTAGGTGGAGTATATATTGGTAGGGTGCTTCCCCCCCCGCAACACTTGTCAGGTAAATTCTTAAGTGCGATGTTGAGCCTGGGCTAAATCTCAGTGGTCACCTTTCCCATTCCCAACAACAGCTGAAGTCAGTGGCAGCCTTTCCACTAATTACATTGGGCTTTAAAGCATAACCAAGTTTCTTTCATCATTTTGAGTTTTCCTAGCCCCTTTTGGAGCCCCCAAGACTTACAATTAATTATTTATTTGACTTACCCCACAAGCAATGCTTGACATCATAGTAAATGTTCATTCTTTCTGAGGAATGCTATAAATTGTTTCACTTTCCACAGAAGATAAAGGCATTGTCTCAAGCCCTACTGATCTTTTGGATAAGGCTGACCCCAACTCCAGAATCTGTATTTCCCATTACATGCTGCTATTCAGAATATTCTAGTACACATAATAAAAGATAAGAATTTTACAGAATGAATCAGCGTGAAGGACTCTGGCTCTGTCCCTACAAGAGAGTAATATTGCTATTACAGATATGGGTCTAAGTTGGGGCCAGTGTAGAATGCAGCCCCTATTTTCCAAGTGTCACTTGGAGTTAGCCCAGCTATCATTTAAACAAAATCATTTCTAGCCCCCCCAAAAGTCTTTACAATACTGTTATTTACAAGGACATCTATAGTAACAGAAGCTTCTAAAAGAAATCAAATTGTTTTCTATTCTAAAATATTTTTCATGTAGTTTATATTTCTTCAGTTCAGTTGTATATAGTATTAAAAATGCTGCCGAAATCAGAATAACTTTACCATAATCAGTGTAGAAAATTACCACTGATTTAGAAAGAAATTTCATTGTGAAATGGCTACATAAACCGTTGTTGAGCAACTTTTTAAAAACATCTCTCTCTTATAGACAACTTTAGCTCAATTGTGCAATACTTTCTGCTCAGGTGAGTAAATGTGCTCTTTTCTGAATAAGCTTTGAACATTGTGAGAAATGACATCTTTCATCCAGGTAATTCCCACTGGATTGCTGAAACTGGGCATCTAAATAAATGTGATTTATTTATTTATAAAAGTCAAAAGGAGAAAACCTGCAAGTTATTTTTTTTAAAGGATTTAATTGTTTCAAAGCTTGCAAAACTTGATTACCCAGTCTGTGACATAATGACTGGACATGTGTGAGGATTTGTGGTCAATTCTTACAGAACACAGAACTAACTAAAGCTGCTTAGATGGAGCCCTTATATCATGGCACAGAACTAATCTTGCATGCAATATAATTTGTACAGACTCACATTAATTGTGGTAAATGATTGTATCATCCTACACCTATAATTGCACAGGAAGACTAACAGAAGATATTTTTGTTTTACAATGTCCACTCAATTTACAATTCTAACAGCTAAATTCTACTGTCTGTGAGAGACATGGGTAGTCCTCCCAGTTATCTGTCTCTTTTTAACCTCCACGTGAAACTGTGGAAATCATCCATCTAAATCCTTCCTCATCTCCTTGTGAAGATCCAGCTTCCAGATGGGCCTGTATAAACATATGGTCAGAATTCAGTGAACAGCTAGCCTCACATTTACTGCTAGAACCTTTTAGGATGGTTCAACATGCACTGTTCCTCTTTAATTTGAATGGATGTGGATATCATCCCAGTAAGGAATTGCTGTATTGCTGTGTATAGGCTGAAAAAGGAGCATCACAGCAGAAAATACGAAAGATTGTTGTATGATGTTTTATTTCAGATAGTTTTCAGAAATGTCACAAATTACAGAAAGGCTAAAGATTATGTAAACTCTTATTCTGTCCAATTTTCAAGTCACAGTTGCTATCATCAAAATGTTAGACTCCAGAAAAGAGCAGGAATTGCTGTGGTGTTTTATATAATTTTCAGATGTAACAGGGATTCTCGAGAGGCAGGATTAATTTAAAAAAAGCTTCATAAATTCAAGAAGTCATTTACTAACCTGAATTCTTGAAAGACTCTATCATTGCAAAGGCCATGGACTGATATCCATGGACTGATATCCACCTCATTGCCATAGCCGAAGACAATCGTTAAGTTGTTCCCTTAGAAAAAACATGAATGTTTCATTACAGTAAAAGGTAAATTAAAAGTGCCAGATTCTGCTTTTAGAAAAAGGAAATTAAAACATCCATGGACTAAATATATATGCATGTATATATTTTTCCATGTACTGAGTAAAGGTAGTTACATTTACACATGTCATTTGAAGACACGTTTTAAGATAATTCTCACCACAAAGAAGAATTGTATTTGTGGCTGTTGATATTTAGAAGCAGTAAAACTTGTTATACATAAGCTATTCATATTTGCCTATGCCTTGGTGCCCTCGCCTATTTAATTAAAGCAATTTCTATGTTTATTTCAGCAAACAAACAATCTGCAGTGAGAGCCAAAGCTCACTGAAATCAATTGACATTAGTGGGGTTTGGACCAGGATCCTGCAATTGATAAATGTACCGAAGACAGTGGAACAACCCAGATTTTGCAAAAAATTATCATAGTATCTTTATTTTAGCATGGTGTTAAAAATGCATGTATGCCAGGAGTTGGCAACCCCCAGCACCCATGCCAAAAATGGCACAGGAGCCCAGCATGAGTGGCTCACGGTGCTGCTCAGGCTTCTCCGCCGGCCCCGCTCCCCAAGCACACCAGGGCTGAGTAGCATGAGCCACGTGCTGCAGTGGCAGTCTAGCAGAAGCCATGGTGCATGGCTCCCAGCCCCCTGCTGAGCAGGGCTAGAGGGGAGTGGGGCAGGTCTGCCCCCTCCCACATCTCCTGCTCCGACTGTGGAGCTGGAAACCACCAACCAGAGGGGGTGAGAGGTGCCTCCGGCTGGACCTGAAGGCCATGGGGGGATAGGTGACCCCAGCTGGGACCCAGAGGCTGCCCGCTGGTGCGGGCGGGAGATGGCCCCACCCCCAAACCGGAGGCCTGGCCCCACCCTCGGCATCCATTGCAGGTCCAGTGGGCAGGGCTGGCACAGGGTCAGCAAAGGTTGTTGACCCCTGATTTATGCTTTTAGATAGCTGCATAGAGAACATGTGGTCTTTTGGGTGTGTGGGGAGGGTGGGAAGGGCAAAAAAAGTCTAAACAATTTTTAGATAATTTATGTATGCTTTCAGAGAGAAAGGAGATATTCATTATTTATTCCCTCCCCCAGAACTGCTTTGTTATGAAATAACTCTGGGTATGTCCACACATCTTTTTTATTTTGAAATAACCTGTGTTAGAGGCCATGTTGCCACACCTCCCAGGGTGCCCCTCTCCTGAAGCGAAATAGCAAGTCCACACATAGGACCTGCTATTTCGCTTTCAGGGTTTCCCTTATTTCGAACTAATTTTTTTTAGTTCGAAATAAGTGGTTTCGAAATAAAGGTTTTATTTTGAAATAAGTCATTTCGGAATGACATTTCGAAATAAAACCTTATGTGTAGGCATAGCCTCAGAACAGATAGCAAATAAAGTGATTTGCTAGATTCACTGGTTTGAATATGCGGTTTTGGAAAGTAATGGGATTATCACAAAATCATCCTTTGGGCTATGAAATAAAAGTGATCCCTCCATGTGTTAATACTCCCACACACTTATGACTTTTTTAATTAGTTAATGAAGAAAAGACAATGGAATGACTGTTATCCAGATTGAGGATCCATTTTTAGAGGAGTAGAGCCCATATTGTGCTGTCAACTGCTATAAATGATAACATGGATAAAAATAGTGTGTGGATAGAATTAGGATGACTTGAGACATATTCTTGTCAGTTATGTTTTTATTGTAACTGACATGCCAGATCGAAACCAAGAATGAATAAAATACTATATGAAATAAATAGCTTTAATGCATATTAGTGGCTTTAAATTAAAAGAGAAGGGTAAAAGTTAAGATAGAAATATGCTGGCACCGTAAAAAGAATGAAATAGCTGGTTACATTCAGCATACATTGTTCCAAATTTATTTATAGTTATTGATATTTGAGGAACTGACAGAAGGACTGATCATACTGTGCTTACATGTAGTTGTTGCGATTCTCAAAGAATGCCAGCCAAAGACAGAGGAGCAGGGGTTGATCTGAGGATAAAGTTGAAAAGATGACTTGAACAGAGCGAAGGATTGGTGAAATAGCTGCTTAGAGACAATGGAATTGGGGATAGGGTTCTGAAATTAATGGACCTGTTCTATTCAACATTCAACTATCAAGAATCTTCAGGATTTCAATACATCCTAAGACACGTTAATTTTCCTCAAGATTCATGGCCAGCTAGCTGCCTCTGGATCCCAAAAAAACCTGTCACATGCTTCCTATGTAGCCTTGTGTGAGTGACTGATTACCTCCATACCTAGTACCTCAGTTTCCCCCATCTGTAAAATGAAAATAATAATACTTACTCTTTCTCCCGCCATTCACCTGTCTGATCTATTTAAATTGTAATCTATTGGAACTGACAGAAGAAGAAACAGGAAAATTATTTTTTAAAAAGTTTCAATTCTTTTTAATTGTCTGCATTTTCAATTGAGTCAATGGCTTACAAAACAAATAAAAAGCTTGAGAACTATAGCTAGTTGAAAAAGTAAACAAAGGAAATCTATTATTTGAAATTTTAAAAAATCTAACTATAAAAACTATGATTTCATTCCAGACTTCTCTATTGTTTTAAATTTTTGATGAAAAATAATTAGAAAAGTGCTGATGAGTTCAATTTACTATGTATATGTACAGTGACAGTGCACTGTTCTTGATCTCAGCTGTACCCTTTGGGTATTAATCAAATAGACGATAGATAATATGATCTAGAGCCAAGTACAAACAGAATTCCAGACTGTATAAAATCCAGTGCAGAGAGTCAAAATGTTACAGGTATGAGACCTATGAAAGAGACATTGATTTACTTAAAAAAAAAATAAGTGACCATCAAAAAGTTTTAGACAGACAGACCGATAGATTCATTCTTAGGGCAATGAAGTAAAATTATTCCTAGCTTCTCAAATCATATTAGAGGCATCTGAAATTTTCCAATTAACAATCAGATGTTTAATGCAAGAGACTGTAATTATTTAATAGTAACAGAACAGACCAAAACATCACATTGAACAAGCTGGCCAGATTCCTTCTGATTTAGCCAAACAACTCAGCATTCCTTAAACTGCTGATCAGACCCCTTAACCCTAACCCTCATTATCAGTTTCCTTGCTTCATGATAATTATAATGGGAGAACTATGCATGGAAATGCTTTCCCAGTTAACGTTAATTGTAAGTTTGTCTTTTATCATTTAAAAAGTATTGGGTCAGCAGCATGTCATACAGAGAGACTGAAATTAATTAGAAACTCAAGTCAACTGAAACTAACTGGTCAAGTGCCACTTGCCCAGCCAGTTGAAATGCCAAAACTAAAATGAAACAACATAGATGTCAAAATACAAACTAATATTAGATTGCTGCAATGTATTTAGGACTGTACAGAAAATAAAGGATAGCCACAATTTGCACACCTGTGTGGTGCGGTTGGCCACCTGAAACCTAGGTCCAGACATGCAAAGGTAAAACATGCTGTTCAGTCATTCATTCTCCTGTCCAAAAGTAAGTTAGAGAATGCCCAGTAAATAGACAAGATTCTATTCCCTAAAATGTATCAACCACCAGAGCTAATTCAGTGTATGTGGCATCACTGAACTATGTGAGACTGTCAGCTGCTTTTTCCCTGGTGTTAGATTTTGTGTCTAGCTCTCTTGGTTACAAAGAAAGGTTCAAAAGCCAGAACACAAATAAAAGGAACCCTAAATTATTTATTTTTAAATCTCATGGCATTTAAACTAATCTCATGATTTTTTGAATATTTAGGTTTCATATTATTGAGCCCTAATTGTATCATTTACCATGACCAGATTTATTATAAGCAGCTTTGTGGAACAACATACATTCATTTGTTTTTTGAGAAACTAAATACATACAGGCTGTCTAATATGAGCACTCAAGTTTGAGCCTCAGAGGGAGATAAGGTGTTGTAGTTTTGATTTCATTTTGCACAGTTTAGTGGGGAAATTCAAATTTAAGTGAGAATTCAATGTACAAGAAACCAATGAAAATACAAAGAATAAAGGCTTAGGGAGTACACAGGAGTACTGAGACAAACAAGGAGAATCTGTGAAATAAACATGTTCTCTTTGGCTACATAGAAAGAACATATGCACCCTGTACAGTACATCTGCTCAAATTCTACTGAAATCACTTCTATAGCAAAATGAAGTTTCATTATGATACTCTTCCTAACATATATAAAAATTTAAAATGAAAATTATGGCCTTTTTGAAGTCAGTGGTAAAATTTTCATTGACTTCAATGGGGTTAGAATTTCACTAGGCCAGTATATAGAAAATCCAAGTCTACACTCAAAGATCAAACATAAAGGGACAGTCTTCTTATGAAACTTGCATAAAGAATAATTCCCTGAACATGGTGAAGAGTATTAATGCCTATGGTGAAACTCTGGTCTCACTGAAGTCAACAAGGGTTTTGACATCAAGGCTATTAATTCACTCCTGGTTTTTAAGGAATGCAAACCTAAGTATAGGTCAATTCAAGCTCTAGTTTGAATAAAGGGACATCTAGTTGCTTCCTGGTGCATCTTATTCCAAAGGAATCTTTTTGAGAGGTTTCCCACAAGGTGGAACTTAACTTAACTGCCTCTCCAGGTAAAAATATGTGCATCTCCCATTTGATGAATTGCCAGTGCCTCCTCTGAGATGTGTATGTCTTGGTATGGTTTGCTAGGTAGGCTTCCGAGCATCATAAAGAGATAACTTCAAAAATGTTGGACCATACACTGAAGTCAGCCCTAAGTTTTTTGCCTTTTATTTGACACATTTAGAGCTGATTAGCAAGATATAGCTCCTATTGTTATTAGGTTCCAAAGGGGTAGCCATGTTAGTCTAGTTGAGCAAAACAAACAAGAAGTCCTGTGGCACTTAAAGGCTCACAAATTTATTTATTGCATGAGCTTTCATGGGAGAAAATCCCACTTTGTCAGATGCTTAGATGTAATAAGTAAATTTGTTAGTCTTTAAGTGTCATAGGACTCCTTGTCTATAGTTATTAGCTAGAGAAAGGTGGACAATCATTATAACTAAAGCAACTGATAGCTTTAAAAATACAGGTTTACTTTAAGGGGAGCAGAGTATGGTTTTCTATATTGATTTGAAGATGATTCTGAAAGATAATCTATTGGATTCAGGAAACAAACAGCTGGGTTGAACAGAAACAAATTCCATAAAAAACCTTACTGTCTAGTTACAGCTATGCTGTGTCAATTACTGAGAACTGTATCTAGGAATACTGTGTGTGTGTGTGTATATATCTCCTGTTAAAATTTTAGTGAAAGGTAATATTTAGAAGAAGAAAACAAGCATAAATTAATGATACTCTTTTTGGTTACACAGCTTCAACTTTTTAATCCTTCGAAGGTGAAACTGCTTTAAGCCAGCTATAGAAACTAACAACGCATTTTGTTCATGTTCAAAATTTCTTTAATAATTAAAAATATCTGGTTATTGTATGTTAGTCAAATTTATAATAGCAATTTAGTGTATATATTTTGAGAATAAGGAATTTTTAATGCATGACTGTACATTTTACTGTTAATTTCAAAGTGCTTGAAAACCATCCTGTAAGGAGCAGAAATAGAATATTTTGACTGACCCCTTTCAGTTGGCTCTCAATCCGGAAACGTGCTGAGCACTCATGTGAGCCATTAAATATCCTTGATGCCAACAAACTTTAATGAGAAAGGAGGATGCTGAGCATCTGGAAGTATCAACACTCTATAAAGCAAAGTATCTACACTAGGGCGCTGATCCGTATGTAAATAGACCCCAGAGACCACGTGGTCTCCCCTCCCATTTCAACAAGGCTCACTGAAGGTTCAGCAGATCACTCAGGTAGGAAAACATTCAGGACTATAATCTGTTCAACAATGTACTTAAGCACATACCTAACTTTAAGCATTAGAGAAGCTCCTTTTAAGTCAGCAGGTGAAATACTAGCCACACAAAAGACAGACCGTTTGCATGAGCATAGTTACCTAAGCGTGTTAATTGTTCATGAGAGTGGGGCTATTAATTGTGGACTGTAGAGATATGTCTACATCATGGGTAAATTAGTTTGGACTTGCTAGTGCAAACTAACCTCAGGCTAGTTCGAATTGACCCTGGACTTTTTAGTTCGAACTAACCATGTGTTCTAGTTTGAACTAACGTTTAGTTCGAACTAGAATGCATGGCTAGTTCAAACTAATGGCTTAGTTCATACTAAGCCTTAGTTCGGGTCTTGCCCATCCTTAGTTCAAACTAACAAATTTCTTAGTTCGAACTAGGCAAAGGCCAGTGTAGCCATGGGCTAAATTATTCCAGCCTAAACTTCCTTAGTCCAGAGTAATTTGCCAATGTAGACATAGCCTAGAAGGTTCTCTTTGTTTAGTCTGTACATATATAATGCAAGTTCCACTGGCATTTCTTGTTCAAATCAGTGTTCCTACAAAGTCAGAAAAGGTGGGTTGACTGACAGCTCACTGTAATCAAAGAAAAGCCTCAAGTATCTTTAAATTCAAAATTTTCAAGCAAATCAATAAATTTCTAGTATCGGTCTTATTTTTTTTGTGAAAACCAAAATGTACAAAACTCAGTATCAACCTTACACATTCAATTTATTCACTGCATACAGCTGACTAGCAATACTGCTGCTACATGGAGTTCTAAAGTAGATCCAAGAATCAGAATCATTCCTTTTCTTTATGAGACCAAGAAAACCACAATGATATTACGAAGCTCATGTATTAAGTAGGGCAGCTGCTATAGATACCTCTTCAAATGCATAATTCATCTGACAGTTAACAAAATACAATGGCAGAAATGAAAGAGCTATTCTACTTATCAGGATGGGAACTAAAACCAGATTTTGCCACCTTTATTTACATTAAGAAGTACCTTGAAGGGAATGGAACTACCTAAAGTAAGGTATTACTCAAGGTAAGTAAACATGGCAGAATCTGGCCCTAAAGGACAACTTAATTTAACATTGTGTATATTGTATTAAAATAGTGAAAGCAAAACATTTCATATCATGCTTTGGTGACCACATTAAAAGAAAAACAAAAACAGCATTGCAAAGCATACAAACAGGGGGAAATATACTAAATAATGTAACACGATCATATGTCACTGTGTTTCACCTTTTCAACTGAATGTCACTTTTATAAGGATGACTTAAAGCGAACATTACTTTTTGTCCATATAAATTCCCCAGCTCTTAAGTACACACTGACAGCTCTCTCATCTGTATGCTGTACACATTTTTAAGTGGATAGTTCAGCTTTGTGGTATCAGCAATACACAGCTGTCCAGGGACAAAATCCTTGACATGTCTCTCCAGTAAGAAAAGGTCAGTTATTGTTGACACCTAAAGACAGCATTAGAAGATAGTGTGTGCTATGATAAATAAAGACTTAGAACTCTATTCACTTCCAGTCAGGATCAGGAGGTATAGGAAATTATCCCAAGAAGGAAAAAAGTAAAGCTCAGTATAAAACTGAAGAGTAGAGACTCAGACAAATTAATGTATAGCTGTCTGCAATTATTGTGCTCTTCACTCTACCAGTATATATACACATAAGAAGATGCCTGCTCTCCATTTTCTTAAGGTTAAGGATAGAAGCACATATTGCCACACAGCAGATGTGTGAATGGAATGGGTCAGTTTCTCCCAGTACCTTCTCTCCTGGAGTGTAAAACAAATTTTGAAGGTATATTATAGGTTTTCTCCCACTTCTAATGGGCAGAGGATTCAACTGTTACCTTCTTACCTATAGAGCTTTAGCTCAAGCATTACCAACTTATGCTTTTAGATCTGGGAAGTCCCTCCTTCAATCCCCACTGTTTTAGCCCCCTTGCCGGCTAGCACCCTGAGGGCTCTACTAGAGTAGCTCATGCTAGACCATTATGCCTTCAAATGTAGCAAGAGTTGACAGTGCTCATGCTCTCCTCAGTGGCCCTGAAGGCAATATGTATGCTTCTTTGAATTCACACTGGATGACATCATTCCTGACATTGTTTTCATTTACTTTACTGTGATGTTCCACCAATAGCTGCAATCAATGAAGAGATTATCTACAGATTTTCAATTAATCTATAAATCACTGCCTTGTCAAAAGCAACACTTCAATCTGCGAAGTGCTAATATCCAAACATTTGTCTTTTCTATTTGTCTTATTTTTATCAGAATATTTTGCCAGAACTTGTCAAATGATGTCAATGGAATGTCATGCATCTATCAAGTAGACCGAGAAAACAACAGAACCCCAGGGAATATGTTCTTTCTATGTGTGACTGCAATCTTAACGTAAATAGAAGTTAACGTTAGACTCTATTGGGAGAACAGACCCTAAAAATATTATATTTGATATCTTCAACTGTATTGTGCTACCATTAGCAGTGATTGCTTAAGTCCACTGTTTGAGCTTGTGTGTGCAGCAGGAACAAGATATACTAATCTACCATCTTCTTGTAACTGTACCTGCTTTACTTTTGCACTTTTCATTCATGCTTGACAAAGATATATTGGTAAATTATTTCTTAGGATGAGGTAGAGAGAGTTATTGCTCTGTATCAGTTTTAATACACTGAAAACCTTTTTTCATTACAAAAATGATGGCACCTACTTTTTGAGCTAGAAAATGGTTCATCATTATAGTCTAAGGATGGCTTAGAGAAAAATTATCTTTCACCTCTTATGATCATCTAGAAGTTAGCAGTGCAACTTTGATTTTTGCTTTTTTATTAGTGTCTTTTTATTCTCAAAGTAGGGAAAGAACTTCTTGCAGTGATAGTAAAGAAATAAATAACTTATGCAATACATCATATAGTGTTGCATGCCAAAGGCAATATAGTTCTATAAAGGATAGAATATGCATGAATGTCTTTGTTCTCAAATTCTAGTCTCCATATTCTGCCTACTGTATGAGCCAAAGATGGATAAACCACATAAAATTTTAATTGCATAGATATTTTTCAATCCAAAGGATCCAAGGTTGGTTTGTATGATGATGACTTGTTCAATAAACTTTTTAAAAAATGACAACTTCACCACGTGCACAATTCTGAATGTACACATATACAAGATATAAAAGCACCTAAATTTCAAACGAACATATGATTTGAATTCAGGTGTCTAAGAGGTCATTTAGATACCTCAAAACCCTTATAGGTGCCTATGAGCCAGTTAGTCCTTCTTACTCACCCCTGTTGTTCACTTCTACATGTTGTCCCACTGAAAACAAGAGATTCAAAGATTATGCAAATAGGTTTCTTGGCCACCTACTTAAAGGTGAAAAATAAGCAGGCACAAGGCACCCTCAGGATCTAATGATGAGGTAGCCCACATGAGCAAAGTTTTAGTCACCTGTGTGGGCATCTTACACTTTTAGAGCATGCAGTTATTGTATGTTCCTGAGTTTTGACTTAAGGAAATGTTTAAATACCTCAGAACTAGAACCAGAAATTTTGAAAACAGCCCTCCAAAACCCTGTAGTTGGCTCTTGATAAAAATTTGAAACACTATCATTTCCCATTATAAAACTCATAATGAATACATTTGTTTAATGTTGAGTCTAACAGCACTTGAAATGGTATGTTAAATACATAGGAATGTTTTTACAAAGGACATTACACAAAAGCAATTTGTGTTTTAGATACGTATAATGCGAGTGCTCACACATATATATTTTTACACATATGTATATCACTGCCTTTCAGAAGGGATATGTGTAACAGGAGGAAGGAGGACAGTGATAATGAGCTATTAGTGACTCTTGGCACTCCAAGACTTCACTGACACCCACATTTCACATTATGTCTTAAAAGAAATATTTAATTCATAAAGTAATGTGATTTCTTCACTTCAGTGCATTCCAGTAGGTATGGTCAAACATGTTAAAGGAAAAGAACCAGAAATTTATAAAAATATTTAAACAACCACAATATAACAACTCTACAAGAAATCAAGGGATTGGAATAAGTACTGCATAAAACATTATCCCATAAACACTGCACAAAAGACTAGTCTATTCCTTGAAATGGGTGACAATGGATGGATCACTTGATGATTATCTGTTCTGTTCACTCCCTCTGAAGTGCCTGACATTGGCCATTGTCAGGGGGACTGCATTGGCCATTGTCAGGGGGACTGAATGCTGGACTGGATGCACCATTGGTCTACCCAGTACAGCCATTCTTAAGTCCATTTTACATCACAAATAAGCTCCATTAAGTGTACTCTACATCATAAACTATTAAACTATGGCTACATTTTCAGCAGAAAATAGTGATTTGGGATTCTTCAAATTTCAGTACCCACCTTCAGACATTTCTATGGGGCTCCACTTTCAGAATTGAGAGCACACCACAGCCAAAAAAAGAGCCCATTTCAGACATTTCAAGCTAGATATGAAAAAAACAGAAGCACACAAATCACTTATTTCTGAAAGCTTAAGTGGTTGTCTAGAAGTAACAGCCGTTTTGAGGATATAGTGAGAACTCTGATAAGTAACTACCAAGGTTAAGCTTTTCAAAAGTCTGGACATAAATCTGTTTCTTATCCCATGAAAATGTTTTTTTCAAATATATTCCCATTCTTCATTGAGATAGAACTCAGACCTTTATTATTTTGTGTGTGTATGTGCACGCACACCTGTGCACGTTCACACACAATGTGAGAGGAAACAAGCAAGAGCAGGCACTAGACTAAAGTTCCTTTTTTTGACTTGGACAGACACAGAATGCAAATCTGGGTCTCATATCCCAGATAAATGCCCTATCCCCACTGGACTATTGCTTATTCTGGAATGAGATTTCTTCCTCTCTCTCAAATTCTGATGAGAAATTCCATCCTGTATCTGAGAAGCTTTCTTGACAAAGCTTCCATAGAAACATATGATGCCATAAAATGTTTTAGTGTTGATGAATTTGCATTTTCTGATAGATATTTCTTTGGAAAAGTTCCTAACCAGTTCTTATTTTGGACATATAAATTCACATAAATTTCTATGGGAGCTGTATGTTTCTAAAGTCCTAAGTCAGTCTGGAAAATCTCAACCCAGTTCTAAATAATTTCCATTCATTACTTCCCTGACCTGTGTACAAACTCGTACAAGAGTCACTTCAGTTAAGATACTTTCCAAAGTCCCCCTAAGGTTCTTTGTTTGAGAAATAATCTGGAAAAATCACGTTCATACTAGATTCCATTATAATTAGACGAAAACAATTAAAAATACTTCATTTTGTGTGGGAAACACATTGCACAAATGTCTCTGGCTATGCCTTCATCTCCTTTTTTAGTTCAGATTTGCTAGTTCAAACTAAAAAAGTCTGAGGTCAGTCTGAACTCACCTCAAGCTAGTTCAGACTAACTGCAGCTTTCTAGTTTAAACTAGTTGCGCATTCTAGTTCAAACTGACTTTTTAGTTCAAACTAGAATGCTCAGCTAGTTCAAACTAACGACTCAGTGTGAACTTTTGAAAGTTTGAACTAGTCATTAGTTCGCGTACTGGCTGTGCTTAGTTCAAACTAAAGTTCGAAATAAGCTGGCTAGTCCAAATTAACCAGGGGTACAAACTATTTCAGATTAAGTTTTTCCCAGTCCAAACTAAGAAATTTCTTAGTTTGGACTAGCCAAAGCCTCATGTGGCTATGGGCTAAATTAGCCTAGACTAAGTTTCCTTAGTCCGGACTAATTTGGCATTGTAGACAGAGCCTCTGTGTTCATGTTTCTAAGCATTATGCCATAATGCTTAAAATGAATGTTTTAAAACTGGGACTCTTTTTAAAAATTGGGATGATGTTTTAAAAGTGAGACAATTTGAACTAGGCTTGGGGGTGAGGTAGAAAGAGAGGGAAGGAAGGAAACCTGACTCCACTGAAATATTGGAAATTTTAATGTTGACTTCAGTGGCACCCGAATTTCACATTCAGTGTGTCCACACCGCAGCTGGGAGCATGGCTCCCATCTGGAGCTGACAGACTGACACTAGAGCTGCTCAGGCTACCATGTTAAAAATAGCAGTGTGGACTTCGTAGTCTGGGTGATGCATCAGGATAGTCAACCAACCCACACATCCAATGTAGCTATCTAGACTGCCATTCATGCCACAATATCCCCACTAGTATTTTTAGCAAATTTAAATGAGTCTCTCTAGCTGGGCGTATATATACACTGCTGGTAGGAGCAGGCCTAACTGTCATTGCTCCCGTCCATTTGTTGCTCTAGGCAAACAGAAATACAAGAGAAGTGGACAGTTGCAGAATGTATGACCAGATAGTCATTACAGAAAATTCCCTCAAACTAAAAGTGACCCAAATCATAAAGCATATTGTGTTGCTGTTGCCTGACCAAATGCATGTCTGGTGTGACCCCTCTGACTTCTGCAGAGTTAGACCAAGGCTGTAATTGGCTCAGTATTCCAATTACTGAAGTCAAGTCACTATGGTCGCCCAAGGATTCAGGTTAAATGGAGCAATTGGTCACTGGAGTGACAAAGAAATTAGAATATAAACATACATAAAAAGACAGCACAGTAAGGCTATCCCTCAAATGCAATACAAGTTACTGAATGAGGCAGAGCCAGATATTTTAAGCTACTTACATTATGATTAAATTGAGATGCAGAAACTGGAAATATTACAAGTATATAATGTCAGATCATTGTTACTTTCTCTAATTAGAGTTGATTTCCTAATTCCTAAATTAGCATTGATTGGGAATTTTACAACAAAACATGTTTTCATTGAAAAAGGTTCATCTTTTTGGCAAATTGTCCCAGTTTTGAGACATTTCATACAAAGCGTCTGACGAAGTGTGATTTTCTCCCATGAAAGCTCATGCTATTAATAAATCTGTTAGTCTTTAAGTGCCACAAGACTCCCAGGTTTTTTTTTGCTAAAACATAGGTAGGATTCTGGAACCCTGCCTATTTTCCTGCCAACTCACCTGGTCAGATGCTAGAGAACTTGGGCTCCTTGGTTCTGTGGCTTTATAGAAAGAAGCCACACTGTGTGGACTACCCAAGTTTCAGAAATCAGGGGCTTCCAGGCTAAGGCTGACTCGAAGCCGCGGCTGAGCAAATAGCCTCAGAATTTGTTTCAAAGTAAAATATTTTGACAATTTAAAAAAAATTAAATATTTTTCTCGTGTTGGAAATCTTGCATCTGAAGAAGTGGGTTGGAGCCCATGAAAGCTTATTCCCAAAGAAATTTGTTCAATCCTTAAGGTACCATGGACTATCATTTTTTTTCCCCCTCACAGAATTTTAGAATTTCCATTGGAATGGATTTTGTTTTTTGATCAGCTATATTTCAAACTCTTTGAACATAGTAAGCTTGAAATTAAAGTGCTTGCACAGTCATCTAGGGGTAAATATGAAAGAGAAAAAGAAAATACAATGAAAAAAAAAAGACAGCTGAAAAACAAGAATAGTAACCATAGCACAAAATATACAGCGAGTTTGAATTCAAGTGGAAGAGGGGAAAAAAATTAAAAAGGAGATGTGCTACTGTACTCATGGGGCAATCTTTCACCCCAATGGCACCCCAATCTTTTCCCCATCTTTAACATGTAGTAAAGCTATATTAAAAAAACTTCTTGGGAAAGAAAATACTGTGGGATATAAATTGCTAAAATTAATTTTTCAAACTTAAATTAGTTTTCTGATATCCACAAAGTTTTATGTGGTTTTTGACCCTGCAGCTCAACAAGCTTTCATCGGAACAAGGCACAGAAAGGAACAAAGGAATAGATGATATGACAACCAGTATGAATGCTGAATTTTTCAGAGCTGTAAAAGACAGAATATTCAAAGTGAAAACCATGTAGGACATTGACCTAGAAATGAAGATAGCAGACAAACTTGGATGACATTATATAGTGAGACTAAAAATACCTGTTAGTGCAAGATACAATTTGAAATACTCTTCTTACACAATGCTTACATGTCACTAGTACTAAAAAGTCATCTCCACAGACCAAAAACAAAACCAGACAGATGTCTTCTATACAGCAGAAACAATTTGCATTTTTCCACTTGAAATGGGAACGCTCCCAACCACCCTCATATGGGACCAATAGTTACGATGGATAGTAGTCCTGGTGGATTCTGCAAACATGTCTGTGTCAACCATTTCCAAACTGTGCTTACTAAATATTTCAGAAAATAAAAACACGGACAGAAAGGGAAATATTCTCAGTAGCAGTAACTAATTAAGAATAAATGGTTGAGGAAATAACCCCCAAACAATAAAAATATTGCTGACGGATCTAATTAAAACTATTGTTAGAGATAAGACAGTCTATATAAAAGAAGAGTGTGTTGAAATGGAGGATCCAAGTTGCCTTTCAAATACACTGGTATACTTCCACTGACTTCAACAGATTTACTCATGATTTATACCAATGTAAATGAGAGGAGAATGTACTTTGAACTTGGTTGGTATTTTGGACATGGTTATTGCACACCTAAACAGAGTTTAGGAGTTGAGGATATGGTATAGGAGAGGATCACAAATCATGGCAGGGACACAGGGTTCCCCATTCCGGCAGCCTACAGGAGTGTAGCAGGTTTCTTTTGCTGGGGGAGAAGTACAGGCTTGTTCCAACAGAATGAGTTGAGGGAATTTCCTGGGAGACCTTCTCAGAATCTCTCATCTCATGGGAATTTTACACAGCCAGTAGAGCCCACAGATGGGAGCCCATCTCTCTTGAAGTTTTGTCATCAGCTCTGAACACAGTCTACTCAGACATAACTATTCTTCAGCAGATTTCTGAAAACAATCATTAGTTGTCTCAGCATCATCTAATCCATCACATTGTATAGAATGCTTACCCTGTAAATACAATAATCTTTTAGTGTTCATTTCAGTCACCAAAATATCTCACTTATACCCTAGGAATAAACTTAAAAGTATCCTACTTCTCCCCAAAGGAACAATGTTATTCCCCCCACCCACCCTGTGTGTGTGTGTGTGTGTGTGTGTGTGTGTGTGTGTGTGTGTGTGT
>ML681981.1:36608428-36696124 GCA_007922195.1 Podocnemis expansa
TGTGTGTGTGTGTGTGTGTGTGTGTGTGTGTGTGTGTGTGTGTGTGTGTGTGTGTAAATTTGTAAGACAATTTTCTCAACCAGTTTCTTTGGTGACTTGCATAGCAAGGTAAAAAAAAAAAAAATCAAGCAATAAAAATAGCTGAGCTTTTAACCTGTTTGGTAATATTATTGTGGATGGAATTAATCCATTATCTTGGAATCCCATATCTCTTCTGAAAGCTTTCAGCACTAAAATACATTAAAAAGATTGAGGTGTGGCTCCTAAGGGCTGCCCCTGTCCTAAACCATGGAAAATGTATTTCAGATGCATTGAAGCATGTCTCAAGGTTTACTCCAGATATATCTTTAAAATTTACAAACATTTGTTATGGTCTATATGATGCTGAAAAATTACTATACATCATGGCATTGTAGTGAGGATTTTTTTATTTTTTTTTTTGTTAACGGGAAGAAATGCATACAACTAAATGAAAGGCTTTCTTTGGATTTTTTTTTATATTTGCAAGACATGCCTCATATCCCTAGGAGATTTTTACATGGTTTGTTGAACTTATCTATCTTATAGTAGAAATCGAACTGATACCACAACTGCTGAGAACTAATGTTAAGTGTTAGAATGTACAAATAAGGAATAGAGCTCAGCTAGCCCATGAATGAACATGCTTTCAAATACTGTCAAGAAGTTTATTAAAAAAATCCAGTATATAAAAATGCCAATTTAGATAATGCCTAGTTCAGTGGCACGCAAAAGAATATGTAGAAGTAGAAATCATGAATGCTTACTGCACTTCATTCTCAATATATATGGGTATGTTGTGCTTATTTAATTGCCCTGATGAACTGCTGCAAGATATCAGTGCTGATCTGAACAGCCTGCCCTGACCTCAGGAACTGACCTTGCTGGAAATATTGAGTTCTGTTGGCTCAGAGAGTAGGTCAGTCTTGGTTCCATATACATATGAGAAGGTTGGGACTGGCTTTCTAGAGAGAAAAGTTCCAGAGTGCATGATGATCAGCTGATTCCAGTTTACAGGTTGTGCTAATTGATGTTAAAGGACTTCTGGGAAACCCAGGCTCTAGCACCCCCAATGGCCAACCATGGATCTTCAGTTCCACATCCTAGTTTCCTTTCTTGCAGGGCCTCCGGAAAACACTCCATAATCCAAAAGTAAAAACAAAATTTCCCTGATGGTTCTACTTCACTATGTCCAAACGGACTTGAAATAAAATCTCTTTGGTCTGCATTGTCTTCCTCTGACTTTAAGACCTTGTATGGCACTCCTTCTTTGGACCTCTGTTTCTGGGCTCTCATCTGCTTCTGCAACCACTTCCTCCAGGAACCCTTTCAGAAGACATCTGTCCCTTGTGGCCTCACCTCCCTTTGCTTTCTCACTTTTGTATAGTAGCATTCAACCTCAAAAAGGTTAACTGTGGAGGATTTGTTTCACATCCCCCCCCCCCCAAGACTGTCACATTTAATTACATTATGGTTTCTATTAGTGAATGATTCAGCTATACCTCTTGGACCAGATCCTGAGTTCCACTGAGGACTAAATCAAGACTTGCCTACATAATTCATATACTGGGTAACAAATAATTTGATCACAAAATCTAATTGATATAAAAGTGACAAAAATAGAATCAGAAGACAATGAGAATAAATTTATTTTATATAATGTACTTTGCATTCTTTAGTAAAAATCATTAGATTGAACAGTACAAGAGTAGCTAGGGGCAGAAGGTGCTTTCTCTCCACCAGCATATTGGAAAAGGCATTTTAAATGTTATTTTTACATTACTTTAGTCATCCTTTTCCCCTATATTTAAGAAAGAGCTAAACACAGATTTGTAAACACAGTTCTATTATTAAAATAGAACTATTATTGATTCTCTTTTTTACATTGTTTTTGTATTTGCACAGAATGTAAGTGAGCGAGCTTGATTGCATGTGCTGAATATTTAATTATGTGTGATAGGCACAAAAAAGTGCCTTACCTCTACTGGAATGGAAGTGAGTTAGAAGGAAAATAGCATCTTCTCAAATATTATAGAGAAAGGATTACACGGGTATGAGCTATTTGACATCAGCTTTAAACAGGGTAATTTTTTTTTTCCAGAAGGGAGTTTCAGTTATCAGGGTGGTGAATAAAGGGGGCTCAAATTGTTATAATTCAAGGCATTTCCACTTCTTTAAGCAAATTTTATTTCTCTGCTCTGGAATACACTGGTCATTGCTCAGTACCACCACAATATCACTAAAGTATTTCTCAAACTACCTGCAATGCTCTAAAAGAATAGTCACACTATGTATGATCTGTCAGACTCCTCAGCCAAGACCTCTAATGGATGCCCATGAAGACAGCTATGTCTACACTGAGCATTTCAATTTGAATTACTGAATTCAAATTCAGTCAATTCGAATTGACAAGGCCACACTAGAAAATCCAATTCGAATTGGCATGTCCATGAACAGGACTTGCTAGTTCAAATTCAGTAGGGGGCACTATTGTATAGCGGAAAAAAAATCAAGCTGTGGCTAATTCAAACTAACAGTGAATTCAAATTGACCTTGACTTCAATGAAAAAGCAGGTTTAACCAGTTCGAACTCTGCTTTCCTCAATTCGAACTGAGGAGTGCTCAGTTCAAACTGAGGAAAGCAAGCATGCCCATGCACTTATTTGAATTCGAATTGATGACAATCAATTCGAGTTCACATGTAAGTATAGACATAGCCGACATTCTTTTGCGAATTAAGCTTCACTTACACCCACCATTGTCTGGTGCTCACTATGCTTCTAAATCTTTTTCACAGCAACCCAACCTTCCGAGTGGGCCAAAATCCATGTATCACCCTTCCGGGGAAAGTCAGTGACTGGCTGCTCCCTAGATCTGGTCTGGTGTACCACTGTGACCTCCCAATTCATCTCACTTTGCCAAATGGCCACTGATTCCTGAATCAGTCCACTCCAGCCACTCATATGCAATTGGTGTATGCCCTCTGGCTACTCAAGGTACAGTCCCCAAGCAAGCACCTCTCCCCCCGGGTACCACCATGGGAGCCACTGTCTACAGAGACTGGGACCCACTCCCCATCACCGTACACTCAAGTTCATCCATTTAACAAAGAAAGCGATCATGCCCAGCCTTCTTCACTCATACCCTGAAAGGCCATACAGCCTTAGATAAAACAATTAGCAGGTCAATGATCAGATTATAATTCTTAGTGAGAACATGGCCAGTCATGGCAGAATCACAATACAAATGAGCCAAGAGTGACCACAATGAAATAAAAGGTAAGACATGCATATCAACCTAATGTCTGTACCTAAACTGACCTCATTGTCCAAGTTTATGCTCAAGATTTTCAGCTGTCAGATGTCTGTATAGCCAGTGTCTGCCCAAGGCCAGGCAGGGCCCAGATCTTGCTTGAAGTTGTTTCAAGATTGAGATTCCCAGGCAAAAAGCCTCAAATCCTTCCAAGTGTCTCTCTTTGTTTCCATCCCCCTCACACCTCCCCTTCTGGGTGATCCTTTTGTCCGGTCTGAGCTACCTCAATTAGCATATTTTTGTTGCCTCCTCCAGGTACTTCCTTGCTCAGTGCAGCTGGGAGAGAGCTCTGTCTGTCTCCCACCCCCCTGAACAATGGAAAACATGTTACACCTCTGTGTACATGCATGAGGTTGTAGGAAACATATACTAATCATGGTAACAAACATCCATAAAGAAACAATGAATGGTGTAACTGGCAACAAATCATACAATCTCAGTGTACAAGTGAACAGAAAAATCATATAGATCATAACTCAGAATGCATGGATGTACTTCCTGTGACAAAGTCCCAGTCCTGATACATCCCTTTCAGCTGCAGCAGCTGCCCCTGGTCTTTGCTGCTCTCCTGAAGTCTAAGGGAGGGAGGCAGGCAGGGACCCAGGCTCACACACATCTCCAAGTCCCAACTCAGGGACTCTGTATGCCTTGCCTTAAGCATTGCTTCAACTCCCTCAACCCCATCCCCAGCTGGGGATATAGGGCTCAGCCACCCACTAATGCTGTGTCCCTGTTCCCAGCTGGGGATCTGGAGCTCAGCCCCTCCCAGCTGCTCCCAGCCCCATCCTCAGCCAGGGATGTGGCCTGTGGCCAGGGGGTGTGGCCTCCTGGCCAGGGGCATGGCCTGGGTTGATGCCCCGGGTCTCTCCCCAGGGTAGCAATGCCCCTGATATCTACTATACTAATTTTCTATGTATGTGGGTGTGTGTGTACATGATGTGAAGTGTACCATGTGACAGGCCACTGTGATGTACAGATGTATAATTTATTATAGCTGCATACCTCACTGCAAATCATAAAAGTGAAATGGCTGAGGATTTAAAAATTGGACAGTATCAGCCAGGGAAACCCAGGGATAGTTCACTCTGAGGACATGGCTACCCCTTTGGAATTTGTCAAAATATAAAACTCTCAGCTATGCTTTCAGCTGTTTCCAGTATTTCATGTTGACTCTTCAGACAACTGTATGTGGTGCTCACTTGGTCAAGAAACTATGAAAATGTGAAAGCTTATGTGAAGGATATGAACTGTGTGGAGGAATTCCGTGGCTGAGGCCTAATAGCGCTGAGACACAGATAGCTTAGTAGGCCTGGGAGGCAGGGGGAGAAGCTGCAGTTTCTCTAGCACGCCTGGAGGAGGGCCAGTGTAAGCAACTAACTGATAAGGTACACTGTAAAGAGCTTCGCTGTGTCTGTATCCACGCTTCAAGGACACGCTGTGTACTGAAAATTTGGAGACAGAGAAGGTGTTTGGATTTGCCTGCAGAATTCTAAGTCAGTCTACCCAGATAAAAGAAAACCCATTTGGGCCAGCTCTATGGCAAGGCCAGAGGCCTATGATGCAGATTAATTATGATTGGAGGTTATGTGGGGGTAAGGTGGGTCAAAAGAAGGGGTTGTAATTAGGGGAATTTTGGCACAAAAAGGATGGACCCAGAACTTAATTGGCTATATAGGAATAGTTTATGCTTTGTAATATGATTTACTATCACTATACAAGAATAATGTACTGTACATTATTCTCAGGGCTCTTGGGTACTTGCCCTTGGGCCCTTGCCCTTGGGCCCACAGCTGTGTAGAATAAAGCTCCACTCTTCACTAAGTTTGTGGCCCCCCGCTTACTGAGAATTCCTCTACAACTACAAAGGAAAAGTTTTAGCCAACCATAGAACTTTTGCAAAAAAATGTTGTAATTAAAGAGCTATTAATTGTTTAAAATAAATATTTCATAAATTCCCTTTTGATTTCCCCAGTCATTTTTGACGGGTTACAGCTAGTTTAAACAATAATGTATTACAATACCTGTTATTTGAGCTAAGTGACAAGACATTACAAAACAACATTGCATATGTGCTGACATTCATTTCTGCTTTAGAATATAAAAAACTTGAACTAAGCGATCTTTAAATGATAGGTTTGTTTGCCTCTAAATATCACAAATGTATGGGATTTTTAGTCACAAGAACTCATCATAGGAATATGGGATAGGTGTCAATGCTACATAAATTCTGGTATTAAAAGTATTTCTTTTTACCATTATAATTTTATACATGCAATTACACAACTTTTGAGGACATCAAGAAGAGGGTTTTTGAGACATCCCATTCCCATGGCTCCAGGTGAATGGAAGATACTTCATAAGGATTAGACTCATACTGAGGACATACTATTTCCACAGCATGTGCCACAGTTATAGGGCAAACAGAACTTTCAGATTGGTTAGTATCTCTGAGTGCATCCTTGTAGATAGGATATTCTATCTCCAGTACTCTCTCTGGGCGGAACCACAGACACCTACTATTCAGATTGGTTTTTTGAACTGGAATCTTCTCTCTCTTACCCAGCTGGCCCAAGTGTGTTTTGTGCTTCTTGAACATAAAGCATTACTTAATCACCCAAAGGTACGTCATATGCAGAGCCAAAGTTAAAAGAAAGAAAAGGTCAATATGTCTTACTGACAGTATAATCTTTCCTTCTAAGACTCAGTAATTCCCTTTGGTACTGTTACCTCCATCTCTAGGCTATAGGAAAGAATGCACTGCTCAGATCCATTGATTTTACTGGAACTTTGTGCTGTGCCCAGGTTCTAACGGGATGAATACGCTCAAAATGCAGACCAAGGTTTGTGCAGCAGTATGCGTCATGGAACTAAAGTATGTCATTGAATCGTGGCCAAGTATTAGACACACCGTACCTAAGACAGACAATGACTCCCAGAGTTTTTAAGCATGTAGGTAGACACTGTGTCACTGCTTGAATTGGTACAGCAAGCACTTCTGCCATGCCTGTCCATTCTAGTCATTCAGTGGTACAGAGAAGGCATGGCGTCACCTCTTTCCATCAAGACATGGTAGTCAACAGCACCTCACTCTCATTGGTATGCAACAGTTGCAGTTATGTCTATTCCTTGACCAAGCAATGTTTTGCTTTTTTCATGCACACAGAGGCTGAGCATAATCTAGCACTATGGAATATTATATTCCTCCTATAGCACGAACATAAAACAACAGGTTCAAGCATTTAGACAAACTTCTAAATGGATTTGTTAAACAAAATCACACATATTTCTGGTAAGCCAGTGCACAGCCCATTAGATGCACCAAATGAGATATGGAAAATTCACCTCTTTGTATCTATAGTATCTAGATATATTGGCAATAATCTGAGAAAGAGATTCCACCTCAAATTCATCCTGTAAACCTATCAGAGAATAAAAGATATCATTGCTTATTCTGTTACAGGCTTGTATTGAATAAGATAGAGAACAGTGTTAAGATTTTGTAAATTGTATTTTGATATCATAGAAAGCACTATAAAAGACACATGGAAGTCAACGAGCCTCAAATATATATTTATCTGCTTTCCAACAACAGAGTCAAAAAATCATGAACCATAGGTGGTAGAATTCATGCAATTGTATATAATAATTAGAAATGAAAAAAATGATCTATTAGTTCATCCTGTCTACTTGATCATGAGTAGGACATCATTCCCAACAGTATATATTTTCAAGAGCTTTGTTCAGTCTAGGTTTTAAATTGGTAAAGCAATGGAGTTTTCACAGTTTTCCTTGGAAAACCATTCACCAGCCTAGTAAGTCTTACTGGGTCCTCTGGCATTTAAGCAGAATCCTCCAATCCTCCATTAAAAAAAAAAAAAATAGATGATGACAGAATGCAGGCTACTGTCATGGATATATTCCTGATGCACAGCCCATATTTCCTTTTACCAAACCTTCTACATCCATTGCCTTTTATGTAAGTCCTGACCCAATGCCCACAGCACTCAATGAAAAGACCCCCATTGATTTCTGTGGACTCTAGAGCAGGCTCTTATAATATTATTTTCTAAGTAAATGGTATGTCCTTATAATTTTAAAAAGCTTATTCATGAGCATTTTACTTGTAGAGAAATAGAGCTAGCCAGATAACTATTGGCTTTGGAAAACACTCTTACCCTAACCATCATTTAAACTAAGGTACTCCTGATAGGTTTCATAATGCTCAGAATACTTTGTATTTTTGATCCAAAATGTATCTCCCCCACCCGCACACCACAACCTCCCCACCCATCCCAGTTAAAAGAACAATGGAAAGAAATGTACATTTTAATAAATGTTCTTTGGAATTTTGAGATCACTGCATTAGAAATTTGATTTATTTTAAAGACTTAGTTGATAAATTAATCATTTTAATTCCTGGTAATTGGGAAGTCATTTCCAATAATGTGCTTATATAGTGACTGAAAAGGATTTAAGATCAAAGGGCAATCAACTCAGAGAAGCTCCTCCTGTGATGCTCTGGCAAAAAAAAAAAGGGGGGGGGTGGGAGAAAGTATTCCTTTGATGTATAAAACAAGGGTGTAATATACAGTAGGGATAGAACTTGCCCTCCAATTAAGGCACGTGTGAGACAGATGCTACAATACTACATTCTGTAGTCCGCATTTTGAAAAAGATGTTGAAAAACTGGAAGGTGCAGGAAAGAGCCATAAAAATGATTTGAGTGTGAGAGATAATGCCTTACTACAAGAAACTTAAAGGGCTCAATATCTTTCACTTATCAAAAAGAAGATTGAGAAGTAACTTGTTATCAGACCCTTTATTTAAGGTGAGAAAATACCACGTTCTAAAACATGCTTTTATTACTGGAGGAAGGCATAACAAAAATCAGTGGCTGGAAGCTGAAGCTACACAAACTTAAATGAGAAATTAGGCACACATTTTTAACAACAACGGTGTTTAAACCACAGGAACCAACTACTATAGGAAGTGGTAGATTCTGCATCGCCATATCTTGGGATAAACTCTGCATGCCTTCTGTTGAAGTCTGCAAGGTATACTTTAGTGAAACAAGTTATTGGGCTCAATATAGGAGCAGCTGTGTGAAATTTAATGGTCTGTGAATCTCAAGAATTCAGACTAGATTATCTGATAGCACCTCCAGACCTTAAACTCTACGCAAATTAACATCTCACTATGTACACTGAAAATAAACATTTCTTTCCATTAAGCAGTCTTCACAAACAGCATCAGAACTGCACATTCTGCAGAAAAAAACCCCCAAAAACTAGAACAAAAGCAAACCACTTTTTTCCCTTTTGTTCTCTGCAAAATGCCCAGAAATGTTTAAAATAATAACAGTCACATCAAATACAGAAAACAAAAATCCAACAGTCTGAGATATAGCCTCTTCCAAGGCTGCCCAAGTCTCTTGTATATTCTGGCACCAATGTATATAGTATTTAGTATACATTTGTTTTCTGCATTATACTTGTCATGTAATTAAATGATTAAAATTACTGTGTAAAGAGTACTTACAGGAAATGTCTGCACTGTAATATTATCTTTTGTTCCCTACAGACCAAGAATTTTCTGTGCTTTCAACTGAGCAGAAACAAAAGAGATAAACTCATCAAATACTCAGCTTTGTTCTTTGACTTAGTCTGCGGTGAATATCAACTAGAACACACTTTTCCAAGGGACTATCACCTCCCATTTGGTTTTAACGATATTTTACTCTCAGCACTATTACACAAAATTATTTGCAAACTCCTAATAAAAACATAAAATGTTATCACCAAACTCTGGCCTTACCAAAACATTTCAAGTTCACCCAAACTGCAGGTGATAATTTGATCATATTCACTGCAGATCTGATTACATCACTTCTCTCACTAAAAAGAGCCCTGCAAATAGTGTAGTGTTTGATATACAGAAGGTCCTGGGTTCAAGCCCCAGGGGGTTGGACTTGATGATCTCATGAGGTCCCTTCCAACTTTACGATTCTATTCTAAATATTTTGCCTTATCTCACCTTGTCTTGCCCTACCAATTCAGTTCTAACAATCGCCCTTGCCTGCAGTTCAGACCTTGTTTCCTATCACACCTGGTCCACCTTTCTGAAATGTCATCAGCCTTGATGCACCAATCCATCACTTCTCATATAACTATCTCAATGCTTTTTTACCTTCACACCTTCACTTGGACACTGAACACCCTCCCACCTCCAAAGTACCAAGTGAGCCCTTGATTAATGTGTTACCTGAAATCTCACCTCTTACAGGTTAATGTCATGCTTCACTCAGCCCATACTGCCTGGCAGGCACCCCCTGATGATGGACATTGGGGAATTAAGCTCAAGTACTGCCCCTAGTATCTGGTGCTCACTGCACTTCTAAGTCTTCTTCACAGCAACCTAGTCCTCTAGGTGGGCCCCAGCCTATGTATCCTCCAGACCTGATAGACCCCTCTTGAGTGCAAGGGCCACCCCTTGTCTTTGGTCACTCTCCTGAAATCTGGAGGAGGGACCCAGGCCTGCCCACTTCTCTGGGCTCTTGCTCAGGGACCTTGTATGCCTTGCCTCAGGTCTTGTCTCAACCCACTTAAATGTTCAAGGTTCACAGGGCCACTTACCTGTGGCCTCCATACCTCCACCTCTTCCTTGGCTCCTGCTGAATCTCAACAGTCTAAGACCTCTTCTTCCCCAACTCAGGGCTTTCCACAGGCCTATCTCCCCAGACCCCAAGCTCATTCCTTCCATGGAGCCCTGAAGCCCAGAGGGAGCTGTCCCCAGTGCTGAATCCACAGTCCCTGGGCAGTTAGGTCCTGCTCCATCTACCATCCAAGGGAGACTACCCCTTGTTTGGTTCTGTGGGCTGCTTTTCTACTGAGCCTCAGGGCCTGATTGGCCCTGACTGGCTGCTCTCTCAGGACCCTCATTAGCCCTTGCTGTGCTGGTTTGGAGCTACTGACCTGTCACAGCTGCCCAACAGAAATTATATAACACTATATAATAAATGCATACTAAACATATTGATCTGAGTTAATTATTTCTCTGAGCAAGTATATCCTGAGCCAGTCCTGCAGGCTGGGATGGCAGGCAGGCTAGTGGCTCCTTGTGGTGAATGCCAGGTCCTTTGTATAGGACAGATAATATATGGTAATCAGAAACTAGACTGGAAAATAATTTGAAGCAAAGGATCTTTTATGGAAGGTTTGGGGCTCCCATATCTCATACAGAGAAACTTATCTCCTTTCTTCTTCTAGCATCCTCTAAGGGAGCACAGAAAGGAGATTTGGGCCTCCATTTGGAACAGTGGACAACTGCTTTACACCTGACATAAGGGAAGGCGACATGATAGGAAAATTATTGGGAAATTATTAAGGAAAACATGACAACCTTCATTGTACAATCTGTCACTGAGTACTCTTAGCTATTTTAGTAAAACAAATAAGGAGTCCTGTAGCACTTAAAGACTAACAGATTTATTTATTGCATGTTTACAACTGCTCTCATGCAATAAATAAATTTGTTAGTCTTTAAGTGACACAGGACTCCTTGCTTACTTTAATGAACCAAACTAATGTGCCTACTTTGGAACTTAGGTATTTTAAAGCTCTTCAGCCTGTGACACCTGCAGGCAAACATTAGACACAGCAGGTAATAAATATAAGCGCATAGGTAGACAGGGACACGACTATGGTCCTCTAGTCACAGAAAACTTCAGAAACCAGAACTGATGTGAGTACAAGATCCATCTTTCTTAAACATGGAGTAAAAAAGTTTCTAGTTAGCATATATCCTCCCACAAGGGCTCCCAGAGACAGACTTCTGCTCCTCCCCTATACCACACAGAGGATCACCTTCTCCTTACCCCCAATTTAAGAGTCTTTGTGATCTCTGAATACACTTGTACATGAATACATTAAAATGTATTATGAATGTAGTAACCTTGGGGAGGAAGAGATTAACGCCCTGGTCAGTGAGTTCCGGGGAGATGACAGGAACAAAGCACAGGTTTTTTAATTGGAGCAGCAGGCTTGACTGTTCCTCTTTGGTAGCAACAGACCTCCTGGAAGAAGCAGGAGGAGGCCAGAGAGAGGCCTGAGGAAGGATCCAGAGAGATCCTTGACAAATATAAGCTCAAGTTTGTTAACTGACCAGGTGTGAGTAGAACAGGGAATGCTTACTTAGATGTGGTCAGGTTATTTCTTTGTTTTTGGAATTCTCTGTGCTGAGCACATGCACCCCTCCCACTACGCTGTAACTACTTAAGTTAAATCCCAGAGAAGCAACTCTGTGTTCCTTATCTATTCCTTTAAAATAAAAATGTTACCCTTTTGAAGTAAGCTCTGGTTCTGTGTCCTAAAAGGCAAGAGGCTTTGTGTGCATGTGCCTCAGACTGATCAGTTCCAGCTAATATCTCAGCTGGTGTTCAATCACTCTGCTGAGGGAGAAGTAAAAGTGATTGAGCATACTTCACAGGAAGCGATTCCTAAGTGCGCCTTCCTGGGTTTTCAAGAGGTTTTTTGCATTTGGGTGGTGGCAGCTATACCACTCCAAGGCCAGGAAATTGGTGGCCTTGAAGAGTTTTAAGGCCTGTTGTAGCCCCCCCACACACACACTCAGAGTGCCAGAGTGGGGAAACAGCCTTGACGATGAAAGAATTTTTTTGCAGTCAGGGCAGCAGCAGGGTAGGATGCGACTATGAAGATTGGAGGGGCAGAATGAACTCAGCCTTACACAAGCAGTTAGGAACCTCTTGTGTCACATAGCCCAAGACCAGAGAAATCTTCCTTTTAAGGGTAGATCCAAACCCCATAAGAACCAGAGAAAACAAAAACCCATAAACTTAACAAAGAACATGTTGAATTCTAAGACCCAGAATGCTAGTCTTTGATAATAAGTAACCCTATTCAGAAATTCTTGATGTTAGACTGTACTGAATCTTGGATGACTCTATATCCATAAACTCCATATAGACTGAGAAACCATTCTCCATAGATATAGATATAGGACAGAATAATCATGGGGCAAGAAAGACCCATTGGCTATGTCTCCACTGGCAAATTAGTCCAGACCAAGGAGGCTTAGTCTGGACTAATTTAGCTCATGGACACACTAGGCTTTCCCTAGTTCAAACTAAGGAATGCTTAGTTCAAACTAGTTAGTACTGGCACTTAGTCCGGACTAAAAGCATTAGTTTGAACTAAGTCTGGCCAAGACCCAGACTAATGCTTAATTTGAATTTGAGAAATTTGAAATAAGCCAGTTAGTTTGAACTAACTGCACATTCTACTAGCTTGAACTAAGCATTACTTTGAACTAGAATGTGCAATTAGTTGGAACTTAGAAGCGTGAGGTTGGTTCAAACTAAACTCATGTTAGTTTAAACTAAGCTTGAATTTAGTTGAGACTAACAAATCCAAACTAACTGTGGCTGATGTCAACACAGCCACTGAAATGACCAACTAAGTCTAATCCCTATCCCTAATCACAAATTGAACCTTACAGTTCAGATCCGGATCAAAAATACCAAAACCACACCCAAGATTTCACGCAGTCAGACATGTATTGTTGGTTTACCCGACACAGAGAAAGGGGCAATTCACAAAGAAGGCTAGATCCAGAACCAGACTTTAGTGTTTGAGGATATTTTAATTAAGTGAATTTACTGTGATTCAAAAGCCTGTAGCTGATTTTTTAACAATCAAAATAATCTTTGAAAATAAATTCACCCTTTTCTACCTCTCAAAGTTTAGTAAACTATTCATATATAATCAGGTATTTTGGTTGCAGAACATTCCTATTCTTATTTGATTTTAATTTATCTTTTCCTGTTCTGTATATTAATTCATTTGTTTAATTTTCAGTTTGACTGTCTGGCTTTGAGTTTTCATAAAAAAAATGCAAATTCCTGGGATGATTCTGAAACTTCTATGGCATGCTCTACTGAGTTTAGGACTTGAAATTGTGTTACATATTTCTTTTCCCCCAGTTCAGGGTAATCTCCTAAAAAGTAGGATAGCAACCTTCTTTTTACACTTTGTGAGTAGCTATACTGTTTTGATCGTTAAAATTATAACTGTATTCACTAAATGGTCTGAAGGATATATGAGGTTGTTTATTTTATTAGTGAATAAATTAAAGGCTCACATATTTTGTCCTCAGTCATTACAAAATAATTATTCTGGTTCTGCATATCCTTTTGCTCACACTTTGCAGTGCACAGTATTTGGCAGTGTAGGTTGCAAAGACTTTGTTTACAGACTAAATGTCATTTAAATAGTGACGTACATGGAACAACAGTATTTATCTAGAACAGCTATATTGTATCTGACTGTATTGACTCTATCCTGTTAAAAGTAATGATGCTATTGAAGTAGGGTTCAGTTGATAGAGTAGTGAACTCTAAGTCAGATAACTAGGGTTTTGCTCCTGGCCTCCGTCCCACTGTGTGATATCAAGCAAGTCATTTCACATCTCTGTGACTCTTTCTTTATTTGGTAAATGGGGTCATAACTCCCTGTAAAGTACTTTGAGATTTACAGTGGAAAGCACTATAAAGGGACATCTATTATTATTTAGTATGATAAAAGGGAAACACACTTCATATGTAACACCTAATCAACTCTAAATATATCTAGACAGGAAGGACAGTTCCCTCCCTATGTTATTGACTTTTAATTATTAAATCTCAGCTTGATTTGTAAAACCAGGTTGATCTGCATAAGTTTCATTTAATAATTCCTTTCATTTCCCCTTTCTGACTTTCATGGATTAGTACACTGCTATTGCATTTGGGGTTACATCACAGGGGAATGTTCATATTACATCCCCCCCCCACTGTTTACTAAAATTCTCTTCTAAAATAAATAATGAAACTTAGCAGAGTGCTCCAGAGGACAAAGTCCATTTCACAAATGCTTTGATATTTTAAACTCTGCTTTGAATTTACATAAACACTTGAAAATTTCATAATTCTCAGTCAAGGAAAAATCTCTTCTTGTTCTTTGTTTCTAATCAAATTATTTTGGGTTCAATTTTGATTTTTTATTTCGTGTTAAAAATATCTTATGTGCAATTTGGAATGCAGAAAAAAGTGTTAATGTCAGATGATTTGGATCAGAAAGTTTCAGGCATGTGACCAATCAATGATGATCAGCTGGGGGAAGCGGCAGGAAAGCAAGACTGACCAACTGACCATACAAATTAATTTCCTGGCCATGGCAAAAAATTTGTGAAGAAAAGGAAGTCACATGATATGGCACAACATTAAAAGTTCAGCCTATGTAATGCAGTGTATACCCATAATCTATTCTCAACATGGACGCACAAACTAGACTTAAGACATACTTCCTCGTCAGAAAGAAGAGCTCTTTGATGTAATAACCTACCCTACCAACAAATAACAAATAACCTATAAATCATACAACAGGCCAAAAAGTGGATACGTTAATGTAGTACAAGAATGAATGGCTGAATGTAACATCTTAGTAGTGATAATGGTTCTACTAGCATCTTCTTCCTGCATGTGCACATGTATCCTCCATACATTATTATTTGAAAAGCAGCTTCTGCACTATGATTATTAAACCCTGCGAGCACTTTCTTACCTCCAGTGCTTTGTCCAACCACTGTCTTCATGGAACCAAATGCACTGCTGTATTCACACCCTATGCACTATTGTAACTATCTTTGTAAAAAATGCAGCTACTAGTTGAAAACAAACACTGGTCAATACATTAGGGAGAAATGTACGTAGCACCATTATGTAGGAACTTACGAACCCCTCAACCTCAATGTTAAAGGCCTGCAAATAAACTCATGTAGCCTTGATTAGGTAAAACTGGTCACCAGGGTCTTTGTTTAGAGCTTATATTCAAGATGAGGAAACCATAAGTACTCAGATAGCCAGAGGAAGAGGGAAGATGACACAGAAAATCAGAATCTCAACAACCAGAAACTTCCCCATGTGTCTTCTTGGTCTCAGCTGAAAATAACTTTACGATGGGATCTGACCTACAAAACTGAGGAGAAAACACCCCAAGGTCTCTCTTCCTAATCCTATCTTTTCCACCTAAGACAACAAAAGATAAAACCTATGAACTTTGGGTGCAGATCCTGACCTGCAACTTGATCAGCAATGATACTGAGAACCTGTGCCAAGAACTCAATATAATTCTAGTTTAGTCTGTTAAATTTGGTAACTAGGAAGTATTTTACCTTGATTTTCCTTTTAACTATTTCTGACGTTTTGGCCTTAATACTTGTACTCACTTAAATTCTCTCTCTGTATTTAATCAAATTTAATCCAGGGTGGTGAACTGTGTGAGAAACTCCATTTAAGGTGGCATATTATTGGATATTGTTCTCTTTCAATGGATCTGAAATTTCTGTACAATCAGAACACATTTCTGGGAGGAAATTTGGGATTGGAAATGTGTTCAAATCACTCTGCAACTAATAACCACACTCACAGTGTGGCTAGTGTTTGTTGACAGGCTGCTGAAATCAGAGTTGCTATATAGTTGACTAACACAGCAATTCAGGCAGGGATTAAAGTATAATCTGGCAGGCCCCGGAACCCTCCTAAATTGCCCCCCCCCCATGCCAGTGCAGGTCTCCTCACACACCTCAGCTACTGCCCGCCCCCCCCACACACACCAACACCCCACCCCAGCTAGTACCCCTGGCCCCCATCTAGCTGTTTGTCCCCCAACCCTTCCCCAACCCCCGCCATGCTATGCAGTCTTCCCCCCACTGCCCCATGCCCTTTCCTCACCAGGCAGGCTTGCCTGTCCCCGAACCAGGGATTTCCCTAACCCCCCCATCACCACTACATCCTCCTGAATTTCCCAACATCCCCCCAGTTGTCAGCTGGTAACAGTGTTATACTAAATTAATGAACAACTCCTACATCCCCCAAACCTCCCCCTACACCCACCAATTTCAAGTCCTAGGGAGAATATCGCCTTGACCCCCCCCCGCCAGGACCCCCTTACCTGGCCACCATGTCACTGGAGCGGCGCACCCCAGCCTGGGGTTGAGGCTCCAGCCTGAGCCTGCCCTCACTGAGCATGCTCAGTGAGACCAGGCTTCAAGCTGGGCTCAGGCCAGAGCCTCAGCCCAGGCCGGGGCAGCTCCCCTGTGTCAGCGGAGGTGGCAGCCATGATGGCCACCCCGCCCCACACGTAGCCCCCTGGATTATGCTCCCTGATGGGCCTCCATCTCTGGGCCATCCAGCACAAGGGGGAAGAATGTTAAGTATCAATCTCCCCTGATGGCTCTCAATCTCCTTTGTGAGTTTCTTCCTCCCTAGCTTTGTGTCAACAAGGAGGGGAGTGAGTTCCTATCCCCCCTGAACAGTTTCTTGGCACCCCCGTCACCACGAAGGAGGGGTCATTGTCTGGGGTCCCAGTTTTATCATTGGTCCTGACCAGGATCCCACTCCTAATTGGCTATTTTTACTCTGGCTGGGCAAAATTCTATTAAAACCCCGTCTCAGCTAGCTTGTTGTTCTCCCACCCTCGGATGCTAAAGGGCACGTCGCGACCCGGTCGGACTGATCCCCCGACTGAGACAGGGAGCACCCACCCCCGAGACCCTCTTTTTTTTGGGGTGTACATGGATTGCCAGCCGAACGATTAAGTGCTGAGATGCTGCAGCTGGTCTGCCGCCTCGCTTTGGGTTCTACTGCGGTCCTGGGACAGGTATTATAAATCGATATAGGCCTCCTACCTTCTCTTAATCAGTCTACTTGGTACCATTTATATATAGTCTGTGACTGTAGCTTCTTTACCTGAGTTTTGCATAGTTTGTGTAGTTGTTATTATTTTCTCTGTATCCTGCATAATCTTTTTATGATATAGTTGTTTAAGGTCTAGCATAGTTTTATGTTGTTAATTTGCCAGGTGTTTTGTTAGCCATTTGTATTTTGCATCCTTCTTACTGTATAATTGTTCATTACTCTGCTTCTGCTCTAAACTGCTGGCCCCAAACTTCCCCAGTGTACAAGGGGGGAGTGTGGGGGTTTATTTTTCTCTCATCTGACTTTTTTCATTCTGCCGCCCACCCTTCTTGGCTAGCAAGGAGGAATGGCTTCCAGCCATTGGTAAATACACGTCGGGTGGGCTGGTCAGTGCCTATACCGATGTTGAGGCAGTAAAAGGCCAGAAAAGTCCTTGATTTATTATGGCCACCCTCTTGTAGGTCATTAATCCATACTGTTATTTAACTATAAGTACTTTTGTAGGTTGTAAGTGTTTTGCATAGACTCTCATACTTTATCCTGTTGTTTGGCTGGAGGTGTTTTACAGGTGCTTTATATAGACTCTTGCTCCACACTGTTACTCGGTTATAAGTGCTTTGCATAGGTTTTTAGCTTTATATTGTCATTTAGTTATAAGTGTTCATTTAAATTTTGCTTCATGCTATTAGTTGGTTATAAGTGTCCTATATAGATTTTTGCTTCATATTGTTAGTTGATTACAAGTGGTTTTTGCATAGATCTCCTTGTTTTACACTGTTAAGTGGTTAAAGGTGTTTAAGGTGTCGCTATAAAAGTAGTTTTTTTTGTTTACTTGAACTGGTGTCTGTCTCATTGGTGGGTGTCGCTGGTCCATCCCAGTCACATTGCGAACCCGGGGTTCAACACCCTGCTTCCCGGAATGTATCTCAACACCGTTCCAGGGTCTGGTATTTTTAGGGGCTCAGCATTGGGGCCCCTAAAGGTAGAAAATAAAGCAGGAATGCTGTTCCAGAGCCTGCTATTTTTAAGTGGTGAACCCCGGAACACAGCATTCTGGCTCCATTTTCTATTTTTGGGGGCCTTGGAACACTAAGTCCCTAAAAATAGCAGGCCCCAGAATGGCATTTCAGGGCATTCTGCCTTACTTTAACCCCTGTATTCAGGTGTGACTTGAATGGTGAGAGGCCCAGGTGGCAACCGTAAAAACATAGCATTGAGAGGCACCCAAAATCACTTTTCAATCAAGTTTCCTTTTTAAACAAAAATCACAGCTATCTAAATCATCTTAAGTTGCATAGTTGTGAACATCTTAAAGACGAGAAAACGGAGGCATTGACATCTGAAGACAAGCCATTAAAAACTCTTCAGTACGGGGCTACAGAAAACATGAGTCACTCATTCAAGGCTATCAAGGTCAGCCAGCAGAAACATTACTCAAAAGTGCAGCATCCTGGCATCTTGTATTCAATAAGTAAACAGAAAATGTCTGCATCTATAAGTAGGGTCTCAGAATCCACCACTGATGTAATACAGCATTTCTAGCTACTAATGTTGTTTGGGAGTCTAGAAGCAGGGAAACATCCATGAAAATTCTCAGTGCTGTGTCAGCCATCTTTTCAGAATGTATTTCAATTCCCACCAATATTACTGTTACTTTTTGTCATCTAGTTCAGATCAGTGGGGAGTTTTATCACCAACTGACCTGTAACTCTGGGTACCTTTATGCTCTACAGCTGCAGTTCACAGTCTAGAGGCCAACAGCCATCAGAGAAGCATGAACTGAGTGCCTCAGTGTTAAGTAGTTTAGGTTCAGTAACTCAGATTCCAGCAGCCTACTTGTTAAACCCCAGTCAGACTTGGTTACTACTAGTCAAGCAGCCTAACACACTCAATGTTGAACTTTCCCTTATTGATGTGCCCTGCAATGCCCTGGCTTTTCCTGGCCCATTCAGAGGAATAATACAGTTAGTTTGCTTCTTTAAATAGTCAGTACCCAGCAGCTTGCCAGATTAACTGGCAAGAAAATTCACTGCAATGCAAACACAGCATGGTATTGGTTTATATTAAAAGTAAAACAAATTCATTAACAGAAGGAGATAGAATTTTAAGTGAATTGAAGTGTAAGAAGAGAAGTCTGAAATAGCCATTAAAAAGTTTTTTTTCATACTCATTTACTTGTAACAGAGTATCAAAATTAGTGTCATGGTTCAAACTAAGATTCTTATCACATTTATTTCTGGCAAGATGGATCTTTGTCAGAATCTTCTACATAATCCAAAATATACAGTTCCTTTGCGTTCTTAGGTGAACAGTAACTTTGGAGTCATTGCCCTACTATTACATAGTCCAGTGAATTTTAATTGATTTTTCTAAAGGTTATCCCTCAAGAGTAAAGTTCCTTCAAGCTGTGAGGAAGGAGACATAAGTCTGGTGATGAAGAAAGTTCCATGCTGGTTTCTTTCTCCACTGGTGTTTACTAAGATACAAGTTGATTTGCTCCTGTATTCTTCAATGCAAATGCATGGCAATCACATGTCATGTGGCTAATTGACTTTGAAGACAAGTGACTAGATGCACTAGCTTGTCCTGTGTCTCAGATAACCTTGTTTACCCACTCTCCAGACTTGTCTGGTAAACGGATTTTAGTTCTACATTTCCTTCGTCTTTGTATGATCTCTTCAGCATTAACTGTACACACCTCATAAGAATATTAATGATCAATGTGTTATTAGTTTCCAATGATATCTGCCATGGAAAGTACCAGATACTGTTTATGAAACTAGTGAATTAAGACTCTGACAAGGGGTGGTGTTAAGGTCATACATGCATCAACCTTGTCTGGTTTTAGTTCCAGCCAAAATATTAGTTTCAGTCAAAATATTAGTAACCTGGAGAAGTAACCCACACAGCAACACTAAAGATGTCCTTCAAGGTACTGTACACATACATATCTACAAGGCAAAGTCCCAGGTTTGAATTTTGCTAGGGGTGTAGTTATTGTCTGCTGAAGCTGGGCTATTTTTAAAAATAGGCAAGTCATCTGTCATGCAGGTCCTTGCTCCAACTATGATATGATCTGAGTTTTCACCTCCAACTTTAAACTAACATGGCAGCTGTGGGTGCAAGTCTCTTCAACACTAAATAAGGTAGATGTTAAATTATAAGCAACCCAGCAAAAATGCTTAGATTGCATGAAGGGCTGATTCACAGTGACAGCTAAGTATTTCCTGCAACTGCTGCCTACCCAATTCTTTTTTCAAAACATACTAACGATAGCATTTGGATTGTGTAACAGGAACTCAGAGTAAGGTGTGCATAAAACTACTTACATGGTATAAGCACATAGCGCTTCACACAAACAACATACATATATTAATCTATCTAATTCTGCTTGGCTCATACAGGAGGGGAAGGACAGAATGCAAGTACCCTCCACTCTCATATCATAGGCTATTTAAGGGGCTGGGAATATTGCAGACCCTGGGCCGAATTTTGATATTTTCATCTTGTTCAGTCATTTTAAATCTGAGCAAAGCAAATGCAAAAGGTGCATAAAATGCAATTGTGTGGATTGAATTAAAATAAAAGGTGGTAAATTCCATGTGTTTCGATTTTTTTGAAAAACTAACCCACACCTCACAATTAGTCTGTGGAACAATTTACCACCAGCTGTCACTGAGACAGAATGTAGCAGTATTCTGAAAAGGAGTGGACATTTTTACAGATGAGAACAAAATTCAGAGTTATAAGAGCAATTTTTTTTAAATGCATTTTGGAATTTTGGGATTACAGATCACCTTATTTCAAGGCATAAGTCAAGCTCCCAACTATTGAGGGTCGGGAGGAAACTATTCCTGGGGCAAGTATGATCCATGGACTCTTGCTGCCAAACAGCAGAAGACACAGGGATCCTTCAATTCTGTTACCTATGTACGAGGTCACTGAAGAGTGTCAGATAAGGTCTATAACAAAGCTATGTCAAACTGGTCCTCATCACTCCTTGACATGGATAGATAATGTATACAGAGTTATATATGCAGCCACATAACTTGATAGTTTTGTTCTGATGGTCCGTGACTTGGGGCTGGTTGCCAGAAAATGGGAGAGAATTTTTTTTCCCCCTTCAGGCAAGAGATGTTTATCAACCTGCCTGTTACACATAAATTGAGCATTGTATAGTTCACAATGGGCACCCATTTGCAGTTTAAGCAAAATGCTAATCAAGAGATCACCAAGACTCAAGGGGAGAGCCTAAACTGGAAAACAGAAGCAGCATGGTTACTCAGGTTACAAGAGCAGGCAGTACTTTTTTGGACTATAACTGAAAAGAGAGAAAAACTCTTGATTTTTCCACTGAGAAAGCTAAAAGAGAGACACAGAGAAAGATTTGTTTCACTAATGGATCACACCCAAGCCTGCAAGGATTTGGGGTGAGTTTTTGCTCTTATGGAATGGCAACATATTATTAATTATATTTAAGTTTTAGTGCATGTATTGATTTTATTTTATAAATAATCTTTATTTCCAGTATTTTAGCTTGCTAGCATTAGAATCTCTGTCCTTTGTTAAACAAGCATATATATTTTTTTCTCTCTAAACCAATCCAAGTGTTTTATGTTAAGTGAAGCCATGCTCTACAATGAACTGGTAAACTGTGCTGTAGTGTACCTCAGAAAGTAGAGGTTGTTAGAATTCTGAGCATCTCCAAAGGACCAGGGGCTGGACAGTTCAGAGGGATGCTCTGAGGATGTGGGGGTTGCACTGTGCATATCATTAACCTGTGAAGAGAGAGTGAGGCCTACAGAGGTCTGGAAAAAAAGCAAGGAGTCTTGTGGCACTTAAAGACTAACAGATTTATCGCATGAGCTTTCATGGGAGAATATTCCACTTCAGATGCTTTGGAGAGGAAGAGATCTGGAAGACACTCCTTGTTTTCCCTGACATTAGTAGTGTTGGAGAACTGACCCACAGCAAGCTCAGTTAAGGCTTTTTGTTGCTAAGAGCAGGGGGTAGCACGATGCTTCAAAATCCTGGATATCCTTGAGAACCATCAAAGCTGGTTGTCCTACAACTATCTACCGTAGAGTTTTCTTTCTGTGAAGCAGCCAGTCACTGCTCCTATGCTTGGCTAAGCACTAGTAGTGCTCCCTCTTTACTACTCTTGAGTTCACAGTGACAGTGAAACAAAGCATCCTACGTACCAGTCAGTGGGGCTGGGCAGATGCCAAGAACCTGAACTTCTGGATACCCAGGAGCTCTAGAGGTACATCTACACTGGCAAGTGAATTCAAATTAAGGAGCCTTAATTTGAACTAACTTAATCCCCATCCACCATAAACTCTCATTCATTTGAATTAAGGAATTCCTTAATGCAAACTAATGAAAGCTAACTTTGAATTAGTAACACCTTCATTTAGTTTGAACTAAGCACTTAGTTCAATTCTCAGTTTGAGCTAAGGGCAGTGAGACCAGGATTAAGCCTCAATTCAAACTAAATAAATTCAAATTAGGGTAGTTAATTCAAATTAACAAAGTGCACTAATTTGACTTAATTCAAATTAGTGCACTTTGTTAATTTGACTTACTAACGTAGGGTTTAGATCAAATTAAGGTTGAGCTTACTAGTCTGACTTTGTTAATTCAAACTGACTTTTGTAGTGTAGACATAGCTATAGACACATCCTTCCTCCCTGAACTAGAATACTTACTGGTGTACCAAATGGGATGACAAAGCTTTTCACTGCCTTAATCATAATTTATAATTTATGTGTAAAGGCCAGAGTTGAGCACCATATGTTCACATTAATGCAAAGAGCCATGATAAAGGGGGAAGTACCATTTACGGTTACCCCAAAGCTACATTTTTTTAAGTTTCCTCTTTATGCCTATTCTATTTCATTTAGCGCACGTCCAATGGGCTCTCCAATAGATTAACTATTATTCATATGAAAGGAAGGTGAGAAAACACTAATATTTCAGTATCACACCACAGAGAAAAGTGGTTTGGAGACCATTTTCACATATCAGCCAGCAAAGAATAAGTAAGGGAGGTGCCAGAATCATTACGTTACTGTTGTGAACCTGGCACTAATGTAATAATAATACATAGCTCTTATAACACTTCTTAGCCACAGACCTTACTTGAAATACTATGCAAAGCAAGGAAAGTAACATCATCCTCATTTTTCTGGTGTGGAAGCAGATGCACAAATAAGTGAAGTGACTTGCTCACAGTCAGGCAGCAGACCCGTGTCAAAGCCAAGAAAGAAGATCAAACCTTTTGAGTCCAATTACAGTATTCCATTCTCCTCTTAGCCATTGCAATTATGTCTACACTGCAATTAAAAATCTGCTGTTGGCCTGTGTCAGCTGACTTGTGCTGGCAAGGTCCTGCTGCAGAGCTATTCAATTGCAGTGTTGAATTCTAGACTCAGGCTGAAGCCCAGGCTCTAGATCCCTGCAAGGTGCGATGGTCCCAGAGTCCAGGCTGCAGCTTGAGCTCAGAAGTCTGTACTGCAATTAAAACAGTCCTGCAGTCCAAGTCAACCAGCACGCGCCAGCTGCAGATATCTAAAGGCTGTCTCATCACATTCAGTGTCTCTCAAAAGGCATGAAAATGTAGTGTTTGTTATATGGTCAATATTTACAGAAAAACACACTCAATACAGTCATAACAGTAAGTCTGAATAACTGTTTTAAATAAAGGAAATTAACCAAACAGGAGCTGAACTTCACAATGCAAGAGCACCCAGCTTCTCTCTTCATGATAATATGGGGTGTCAAATCTGTCTCATAAAATGACAGCTACTCCTACTGAGTATATAGAATTTATTGAGAAGAGTGCAGTACAAAAAAGAAATAGCAGTTCACATACCACAAAGAGGATTTCGCTGAAATATTCAATGTACATTATTAGAATAAGAGAGATATATTCAAATTCTCAGGGCCATACAAAATTCTGCTTAGGGTACTTAAGGAACTTGCTGAAGCAGTATCACATCCATTAGTAATTATCTTTGAGAACATGTGAAGGAGAGATGAGGTCTCAGAAGACGGGAGAAGGCCAAACAAAGAACCTATCATTAAGAAGGGGCACAAAGCCCATGCAGGGAATTGTGGACCAATATATTTAACTATGATAACTTGAAAGATACCAGCAGGGGCATTGCTGGTGCTGGGCACTCCGGGGCATGTGCCACGAACCCCAGTGCCAGTGCCCTGCATCTCCGGCCCAATCAGGCCAGAGATCCAGGGCCTGGCCGTTGGCAGCCATGGCTGCCCCATCCCCCACTGGGGAACCAGGGCCTGGCTGCCTGTGGCAGTGCAGCAGCACCTGGCCCTAGGCCCGGCCAGGAGGAGGGGCCTGTGGGGCAGGGGCGGGGCCAGGGCCTGGGCCCTTGTCCCGTGTCCCTCCCCCAGCCAGCGATGCCCCTGGATACCAGGACAAATTAAACAATTGGAAATTTTCTAGAAAATAAATAGGGTGATAAGTAATAACTAACATGGAATTGTCATGAATAAATCAGGCTATCCCAACCAAATTTCCTTCTTGACAGAGTTAGTGGCACCAAGTATAGTGACTAGCTGGAGGGAGGAGAGGGAACATAGTAAAATGTATCCCGATTTTAGTAAATCTTCAGATATAGTCCCACATGACATTCTCAAAAACAAACTAGGGATATGTGGTCTGGATCAACTTACTACAAGGTGGGTGTGTAGCTGATTTAAAGACCATATTAAAAAAAGGTTAACCATGATTTATTATCCAATTATTGGAATGTATCTAGTGGATTTTCATTAATTAGTGGGATAAAGGAGTGGGGAGTATGCTGAAAAAATTTGTGGATAACATCAAGCTGGAAGGCGTTGCAAGCACTTTGGCAGACAATTAGAACAATGATAAGTTAGAGAACTGGGGTCTAAATTAAATAAAATGAAATTCAGTAAGGATAAGCATAAAGTAATACACTTATGAAGGAAAAAATCAGATATAAATGGGGAATAAAGGCCTAGACTTTTGCACTTCTTAAAAAATTTGTGGGTTAGAATGACCATAAATTTAATGAGTCAATAATGTCATGCATTTGCAAAAAAAGGATAACATTCTGGGGTATATTAACAGGATGTCAGACATGGGAGGTAATTGTCCCACTCTACTTTAAACTGGTGAGGCCTGAGTTGGAGTAGCATGCCAAGATGTGGGCATCAAACTTTAGGCAAGAGGTATATAAAATGGAAGTAATCCAGAGGACAGCAGAAAAAAAATGGATAAAAGGTTTGGAAAACCTGACCTATGAAGAAAGTTTAAACAACTGGGTACATGTCTTGAGGAACGAAAAATTAGGGAGAACTAGGTAAGTCTTCAAATATGTTAAGGGCTGTAACAAAGAAGACAGTGATCAACTGTTTTTATCCAACCTTCAATTGATGTGGAAAATGATCTGCAGCAAGGGAGATTTGGGAAAGATATTAGGAAAACTTTAACTATAAAGCATAGTTAAGGGAGGTTGAAGAATCCAAATTATTGTAATTTAAGTACAGGCAAGACACACTGATCAGGATGAGTGAGGTATTCTTGCTTTAGGTCCTTGATGGTCCTCAGTTTTACATTTCCATGATACAGATTGAGAATATGCATCAGTCACTTCTGGATAAAAAGCTTAAAGGAATGTTGCAGTTAACCAAAAATACCATTAAAACCCAAGAAATTCAGAGTTAAATTGAATCTTAAAAGAAACAAAAACATTTGAAAAGTGTGGACATGCCTGCCAGCAGAACCGGTAATGTGCTCACTGTAGCAGTGCCAGCTTCCTCTCTTCATATGTGCTTTGTAAATGCATTAGTTTTGGGTGCAGGTACTTTTCTAAAATTTATGCAGTTCAGAATCTATGGCTGTGAACACACACACACACACACACAGAGTACAGTTTGGGAGTGAATTATCAAATATTTATACTATAGTGTTCAGTTCAGATATACATATACTGGATAAGAATATCATCATGCAACCCTTTTCAATTGCCACTTGTGTTTTATAATTTCATAATCTGGTCCTATGTCTTTGTATATGTAGATATGCTAGCTCCTGCATATGAAGATGTGTTTGGTAGTAACTGTGGTATGATTAATGGCATACCTAGGATATGATACTGTCCCCTTTACTTATGAGCAAGACCTTGCTCTACAGTAGCCCCAGTGATTTAATGATGTTAAGTAAGGCACCATGAAGTGTAGGGCAGAAACAGGCTGTTAACATTGCAGAAATAAGTGCTATCAGTATGCTATTGGCATAATCAGGATTTCATAAAGGCACATAATCTGTGCAGTGCGTACACCCGTAAAGAAGACTACAGACAGTATCACTACTGTGTAGCTAAGAGGAATGCCTGGCAGAACTTGTGTTTACTGATTAAACGTGTTACAATTGCACTAATACGCTTGAAGTTTCCAGGGTTTTGATTTTCCCTGTTACATTACTCTAGGGGAAGAATAAGAATGTTTAGAGGACTTTTATTTTGTTTTTTTAGGAGGTCAGACCAGAAGATCATAATCTCTTATAGCCTTAAACTATTATATTTTGTCTTGAAATATTTAGTGTTTCATTTTATTTTTCCCCACTGTCTATTCGTTGAGAGGCAGTGAACAATATATCTTGCAGATCTGTTAAGATATAGTCTAGAAAAGTGACTTCTCTGTGCTTCCTAGGTGCAAACCTTGTAAAGTCAACAAGAGTTACCAAGGACCTGAATGAGAGATCAAATGCCTACTCTTGGGAGGATGGAACATACCATACATACTCGCAGATAAGCCAATCCGCACATAAGCTGACCCCCCCCCCCCTCCGGGGTCCAAAAAAATAGTAAAAAAATGGGTCACCCACGTATAAGAAGAGGTCCACCCATGGCCTTGGATGCTAACACCCCCCCGCACCACTGGCTTCTCCCAGAGTCCCCAAAACCCTCCCTATTCCTCAGACTCCTGCTGCTGCTTCTTCCTGACACCCCGCCATCACTTCCCAAGACACCCCTGCCACCGCCACTTTTCCCCGACACTGCTGCCACTGCTGCTGCCACTTTTCCCTAACACCCCTGCCATACCTACTGCCGCTTCCCTGACACCCCTGCCACCGCTTCCCCCAACACCCTTGTCGCCCCTTCCCCCGATGCCCCTTCCACTGCTGCTGCTGCTTACCCGGGCACCCCCCCCAACCCCTGCTGCTGCTCTCCCTGGCCTTCCAGACACTCCCAATCCCTAGGCCCTGAGATAGGCTCCCCCAGGTTGATCCCACCAGGCTCCCTTATCTGGCTGCTCCAGACGCCAGGGTCCTTCTCTAACCCCATCCCGGAGGCTGACTCCCCAACATGGCCACTCTGGCCAAATGCTGGTGCTCCAGCCCAGAGCACACTCAGTGCATGCTAAGGCCTGGAGACTTACTGTGAAACTCCTGGGTTGGGGCTGTCTACCATACTGACCCATGTATAAGCCGAGTGCTTGTTTTAAGGGCAATTTTCAGGCACTAAAATCTCAGCCTATATGCAAGTATACACAGTAGCCTGTCATAGAAAATAAGTTTCAGTTTTAAGCCTGGCAAGTGTTCCCTTTTCCACAATCGCTCAGGCGCATTTGATTTGGAAGTAATCTTGGTGTTAGCAATACAGAACATAGTCATTGCGTTGTGCAAAAATCTTAATTAAACCTTAGACACATGTTTTATTTTTCCTTTCATCATAAATGGAAGGGGAAAAACCAAAACCAGAAACCTATTGTAAATGTGTATGTGTCAGTGTAATTCCTTCATTAATACACGAATAAAAACTTTATAGTATATCAAAAGTCCATGCTATGCCCCCAAGTGAGCACTATTCAGATCTTTACATTAACTGAAAGATGATTAAACAGTCATGTAACCTGGCAGCTTCCTACTGGACACTTTTAAATTATGACCATGGGCATGCCATTATTTTTTAAGAAGAGATATAAATTACTCCGATATTCAGCTGACTGCAAGATTAGAATATAAGTAATCTGTGCATGTGTTTTGTTTTGTTTTTTTAATCACTTTACACCATGTTTTTTGGAGACACAAAAGCACAAACCGAGGCAGCATGAAGACCTGGAATTTTCAGAATATGCAAGAATACTTGATCTTACAAGTACAGTAATCTAGTCAGAGAGCCTCTATAAACCTACTATTACAAAGGTCAGAATTCTACAGTGTCAGGTTTGAGAGGACATTTTGCCTATGAAATCATTACTACACCACATGAATGTTACTTTACACAAAGGAGGCTGCTCAGGTTAAAAAATACCTACACAAAAGATGAGAAAAAGCTTAAGATCAAATGAACAAAATATTTTGGATTTAAAAAAAAAAACAAAACCCTTAGTTAAAAAAAAAAGATGCCCTAAGCACAAACTTGCATGTGAACAACTTGTACTTGTGACTGACAACTCAAACTCACCCTGACCTTGATAGTATTAGAGATGCAATCCTTAAACAATAATGTCTAAAACTGTACATCAGATACTACTCATAGACTTCTCTCTGAATATCACAAAGCCTTCTCTTTCCTGCAAGATCTAGTTATCTGGAATAGAGGTGTTTTGTCTAATCCTAAATGAAAATGGAGATTTGGAATAAAACCATGGAAATCCAAAATTTTGGCATAAAGAATATCAGATTTTCCTGCAAGATTGAAAAGAAATGTACTCATAGTTTTCTTTCATGTGCAACACTCTGAGTTTATACAGACTCAGAGTTTAAGGCCAGAAAGATCACCATAGTAATCAAAACTGACCTTTTGCACATTGCAGGAGGCCAAAGAACCTTCCCCACTCACTCCGTTAAACAAACTCACTGCCCCAGCTGAGATGATATCTTCAAATCATGATGTGAAGGCTTCAAGTTACAAATGAACAATTCACCATTTCCACTCATTTAAACCATGATGTGACCCCACACCCCATGCTGCAGTGAAAGACAAAAAAGCACCTGGTCTCTGACCTCTGGGAAAATTCCTTCCCAAACCCACATTTTTTGGACTTTGAGCCTTTTGGCAGGACCCACAGCCAGACATCTGGGAAATAATTCTTTATAGTAACTTGGAGCCCTCTTCATCTAGTATCCCTGCACCAGTCGTTAGGGATATTTGCTACTATGAGTTGCAGATCAGCTATATGCTGTTTTAAGCAGTTTCATCACACCATGTCCTCTATAAACTTATCAAGCTCATCCTCCAAGCCAATTAGGATTTTTGCACACCCCCACCCCCCCCACTGCTCCTCCGTTTCAGAACTTTGGTTCTCCAGTGGCAAGACACATTAGTTTAGGGGTCTCCCCATGCACCTCTTTGGCTGCCCTGCTTGGGGCTCTGGTCCCCCTCCTGCTTTCCACAGAACCTGTGGGAGGCCTGTACCAGGTTCCCTCAGCCACCAGGGGACTCTGCATGAGGTGGAGGGGGAAGTCCTGGTTCTGGCCTCACCCCCCCACAAGGAGATCTTGCAGCAGGTGCTCAGGTCCAGCTCCTAGCTCCTCCCAACAGGAGGCTACACTCATTGCAGCTCTCAAAACACTTGCTTATTATAGGAATTTTAAAAAAAAAATGGTTCTTATTTTTCATATTGCTGACTCCTGCCTTAGTTGAATTTCAAGTCTAAAACTTGTTCCTGGCCAGTTTACATATAGATGTAAAGGGGAAAAACTATAAAAGGGAAGAAATAAAGAGAGCTGCAGCTCTCTCTTTTCTTTTATTTCAGCTTAACCTCAAGTTTTGAAAAGAGCCAGAGGCTTATTTTATCTGTATAAGTAAAGATATCATTTAAAACCCTTTGGAGATTTTCAGAAATTTACAAGCCACAAATATCCTCTATAGTTTCCCCAAAAGAGTCCAGCTTTTATTAATCTAAAGCATTTCCTTTTGTGTTTTTAGCAAATATTGAAAGCTTAAGAAAGGCACACAAGACTCACTTTAGAACATGGAAATCAGGCACTTTTACAAGCATGGTCGGAAAGGGTGGCTGGAATATTAAGCGAGGCCATCAATGATAAAAAGATATCCAGGTTATTCCGAGTATTGCCTCCTCCAAATCAAATGTGAAATGGAAGAACTTTCTTGGAAAATATTCCTTTCAAGATGATAATATATACTGACTCAGACGCCTTGCAATTTGAGGAAATTAGGATGAGTTGAGTGCCAATATTCTTACACATCGCCAGGTTCCAAAGGGGCAGCCGTGTTAGTCTTGTTCAGTAAAACAAACAAGGAGTCCTGTGTCACTTAAAGATTAACAGATTTATTTATTGCATGAGCTTTCATGGGAGTAAGTCCCCCTTCGTCAGATGCTCTGAAGATAGGGGAACTTACAACGTGACCTATTTCCATGACTTGCACATCCCTACATTTATTGCCTCCCATTCTGTAAATTCCCCCATCTTCAAAGTGTCTGATGAACTGGGATTTTCTCCCACGAAAGCTCATGCAATAAATAAATTTGTTAGTCTTTAAGTGCCACAAGACTCCTTGTTTGTTTCAATATTCTTACAGTATGATGTTGTTCCTAGTAAAGAACTAACTAAAGAACCTAGTAAAGAACTAACTAAAGGACTGCTTAACTTTAATCATTGGCTAGTTTGAAGACTCAGAAGACAATAAATAGCACAAGTACATTAAGGAAACATTTGATAGAAAGCTTAAGGGAACAGATACCTGAAGTGAAATGTCAGTGATCTATCACAATTGGAGCCTAATCTCAATTGCAAATAGGAAAAAAGAAAAGTTGACGTGTTCTTATAAGGCTGAAAAATGATATCACAGGACTATCACACATAATTCAGTGGAATTTGGAAGGATTAACACACTGCTAACAGATTGTGATTGAGATGCTATGGACAGATTCAATTTCTAGAAAAAAATATTTTACCTTCTAATCGAGTCTTGTTTATCCTTTCATTTTCTCCTTCCAATCTATTTTCTGCTAATATTTATGATGAAATATGTAAGTTTCCTTTAGACAGAACATGTCAATTTTACTCTAATATAATTTGACTGACTTTAGTGAAGTTACGCCCAAGATTATTTAGTCCAAATACACTCTCATTGCTCCAGAACTGTCCAGACAAGTTCATTAGTGCTGCAATCCATAATTTTGCTAATTCATTGATTTTCAATCACCTTGTTTAATAATTAACCTGTTTCTCACTATGTTGAGACAAACTTTGTTTTATGTTTAATACAAACTAAAAACAAATAAATAAATGCCATATAAATAGGAGAGGTAAAAATGTGAAAACAGGCATTTGAAAACTCTTCAAATCCTGACATGTTAATTACCAGTAGGAAATAGAAAGCACTAACTGATGCCTGATTGGTATAATCAGTGACAGGATTTGTTATCTATTTGGATTGCAAAAATATAGCTTGGAAAGGAACTAAAGTTTCCCTGATGCTGCTACAATTCAAACCACTTTCCCCTTCAATGCCTTTCTATTTGTTATGGAGGAAGAGAATTTCAAAACTTCCTGCCCTGTACTCAAAAAAGAAAAGAGCCTGCATTGTTTTTCTTAAAATTAAGAACTGAAAACTGGTATAGGAGTACAAATACAAAGTGCGTGAGTGAGTCTGGATAATCCCAAAAATGAATTAAAATTATGATCTCCATGGAAACATTTCACAAACTTTAGCTTATCTTTTCCTGCATGGATGTATGTCTGTAAAGGTACACATGACAGTAAGATGACTGTTTTTTAGTTTTGTATTTGTACATCTAACACAGTGGAGTGTTGATCTGTGATTTGGTCTTCTAAGGCTGTGCTCAGATGAGAGTTTTATTTCGAAACAGCCGTTGTTTTGAAATAAAATTTATGTCCACATGACGTTCCGTTATTTTGAAACAACAGGACCCGTTGTTTCAAAATAACAACTGTTCTTTCGAAACAGCAAAGCCTCACTTGAAATCGAAATAGCCATTGTTTCGAAATGGCTGTTTCAAAATAAGGCCGTTCAGACACGTTGTTTCAAAAGAACACCATTGTTTCGAAACATGTCCAAATGGCCTTATTTCGAAATAACCATTTCTAAATAACAGCTGTTTTGATAATAGGCTTTCCCTTAATTCGAATTAACTTATTTCAAAACAACTTTTTTCAAAATAATGCTGTATGTGTGAACATAGCCTAAGAGCCACCACAACACACTAGAAAAAACTAATTTCCATTGAGAAGTTTGAATGCTGATTGTCAAACTCTGAATGAAGGACAGAAATCTTGGACCTTTACATGGACATATCCCCCAAGATTGTTTTCTCCCTAATCTCTTTGAGGAAGATTCAGGAACTTGATAAAAGCAAAGCTGAGGCTTAATACCTTGACTCTTTCCCAAAGCTAATGTTCTTTTTTTCCTCTCCTATTTCTTCTCTCCCCTCTCAGCCTCCCCATTGCATCCTGAAAAACTGTAGTAACTGGGCTTACAGCTTCAGGGAACACATAGAACACACAAATCACAAACTGGAGTAGATATCTGCACCTAATCAGATATAATAGACACCCTTTCCCTTTAGAATATCCATTGTAAAACTCTAAACAGTCCCTTCCAAATCATCTTTGTAGTCAAACTTTTAGTCTCCTTTTTCTCACATACTTGCTAATAACTGGAGAGTTAGGAATGAGACTAGACAGCAGAACAAATCTTGAACATCCTTTTTTTAATTCTGTAGGGCAGTTTGACATGAACAATACCTCTAGTTTGAAATTAGTGGTATTTAGCACCTTTCTTTCAGTCTACATGTTGTATCTATTTCTTCTGTTCGTTCTGACCTCATTCACTAATAGTTTCAGCTGAAAAAGTAGAACATATAAGCCCTTGACAGCAACTTCTGTATTTGCCTTGTGTCCTCTCGAACAACTCCTGATAAGTGTGGTCAAGACCATGCCTGGGCATGGGAGGGCAGGGCAAATCAGCCTGTGGGGGGGGGGCCCAACAGCCCCCTGTGCTAAGGGGGTGCTGGGTGGAGCAGGCCAGCCCAGAGGCCGGGCTCCACATTCCTGCTCCTCCCCTGGCCTGGACACTCCAGGGGAGGGCCGGCTCAGCGAACGGACTCTGCTCTCCTGCCCTACCCCTGAGCTGGCTGTTCCACCCTGGGGGCAGGGAGGACTGTCCCAGAGGCCAGGTTCCACACTCCTGCCCCTCCGCTTTCCATTGAAGGCAGCAGCAAAGGGCCCATGATGGTCATCCCACTCCCCCCAACCCCGGCCAGGGACAGCCCTGGGAGTTTTCCTCTAATGCATCTTTCCAGGACCTCACTTGCAAGCCACTAAGTCGCAAACTTTCTCTAGTCTGTTCATTTTCTCAACTAGACTATTAGCTGTCAGATGCTATCAACCATTCACAGAAACCATTCTGTGTTTGATACCACTGCTGCTGAAATAGTGTTGCATTTCAGCATGAGTCAATTTTAATCCATTGTCAGTTACCACTGGCTTGGAAAAATCTTTTTTGAGTAAAGACTATAGATATGAATGTAATCTCTATTTCAGTGGTAACCATTTTAATGGGTATGTCTACATTATAAAAGCAAAGTCAACTTTATTAAGTTGACTTAATAAAGTCTACTTAAAGTCTACTTTAAGTAGACCTTATTAAGTTGACTAAGTGAGTACACACTACATTAAGTCGACTTTATAAAGTCAACTTTAAATGGGTGTCCTGGCTTAATTTGACTTAAAGTCGAATTAATAGTCCCACTGAACTAAATCGACTTTATTAAGTCGAATTAGTTAGTCCACGTTGCCTTAAGTCAACTTAATAAAGTCGACTTAACGGTAAAGTCGACTTTATAAGTGGACCTTATAAAGTCGACTTTACCGGACCCTAAAATCAATTTTATTGCCCTGCAGTGTAGATAGGGCTCTTTTTAAATCAACTTAAGGGCCCTTAAGTTGACTTAAACACATAGTGTAGACATACCCAATGAGTAATTTCTGTCAACTTAAAATTACAGTTTATGATTAGTTTAGCAAATCTTTGTAGACTTTTAATGATGTAGGGGACTTAAGGGAAAAAAAGGCTTAAAATGCAGATGTGAAGAGACTGTGGGAGAGCTACTGATCAGGGGCATATGAGAGGTAGTACATGGGAGAAAGAATACAAATCAACATGTTAAGAAAGGTCATGTTGCCAGTGCCGACATTGCTCCTGTCTCCTACACATGTGTTCAGGTGGAAAAACTGACCATACATAACTCTCCCCAGATCCTGGTGTGGATTTTCGGAAAGACTATGGCCTGAAGTCCCCACCTCACAGAAAAGCAGGGTGAGAAGAATGAGAGCCTGCAATGTAGGATGTGCCTATTGGTAGAATATCTCCAAGGAGGCAGTTGGGAGAGCTACAAGAAGTGGTGGCTAGGCTGAGGAGCATCCAGATATTGGAAGAACTCAATGAAAATATGTATATGCAGACCTTCAACTCTGATGAAGCCACACAGCTCCAGGAGGTCTGCAGCAGTGCCACTAAGGGGGAAGGAAATGGATTGCTGGTTATTTCATGCAGAAGGCAATGCTCCACCCCTGCTCCCAACCCACCATCTACAGAGATTAAAAAAGGGTAAGCTGGAAACAAGATGAGGAATCTCTTCCAGAGATGGAGAAGGAGAAGCCAAAGCTGGCAGTATTGTGACCACCGCTCCCAAGAGGAAATGAAGGATAGCAGTGGTCAGCCTGGAATCCCAAGAAGTATGCTGCCTGACATGAGCCCCTATGAGGGACATCAAGGCAGGATTACAGAGGATCCTCTGACTATTACCCCATGCTGCTCATCATTCATTATACCTCAAGGCATGATCCTGAGAAGATCAAAAGTGACTTTGGGAATAAGGATGAGGGACTTGGGCCTGCATGTGGTATGCTCATCAATCCTTCCAGGCAAGGATAGATATCCCTACACCAAAGAAGGAAGTGTGAAGAAAAAAAGAGGAAGGACTAGAAACACTAGTGAATAATCACAAACATGACATAATTGGCATCATAGAAGCTGGGTGAAAATAATTCACGACTGGAATACTGGCATAGAAAGGTACATCTTCTTCGACAAGGAGAGAATAGAGGAGGTGTCCCTTGTATCAAGAGATGTAAACAATTGAACTGAGTTTGAAATAAAAGTGGGAGGCACAACTGTTGACAGTCTCTGGGTAAGGATAAAAGGAAAAAAAATAAGAGTGATGTCATGGTAATGATCTACTGTAGAGAACCTAACCAAGAAGAGGTGGATGAGACTTTTTTGACAACTAAAAATACCATCCAAAACATTGGAGTTGGTGGTGATGGGGAACTTCAATAGAAAGAGCCAGACACAGATTACAACTGAAAACAATTTATTACAGAGTGCATAAAAATCAACTAGAGCAGGCCCAGTTTAAGGGCACGGTGGCTTTAGGGGCTGCAACCCAGGGCCCTGGATTAAGGGCAGGGGTGGAGGGAACAGGACCAGCAGGCAGAGAGGGAAGCCTGACACTAGCCGCCACCTGTCCCACCAGTGGCATGCAGAGTAATGAGGAGCCAGTTGCAAAACCTTGTCTGCGGGGTGTGCTGGGTTGGCCCTGTCTGGCCAGGGGATGAGGCTGCCATGTCTGAGCCCACTTCCCCACCTGGCAGAGACCCCTGCCCAGCAGCAAGCATCTGCTCACAGCCCAAGGCACAGTGGCATACCAAGGAGGGTGCAAGGCTCCTAGTGGTAGTATGGGGAAGTGCTATGACCTCTGTGCATGAATTGCCCTACCCCCCCCACTGACATCCCCAGCAGCTGTGCAGACCCAGCCCCTCCATCTCCCGCTGCCATGCTAATCTTAATGAGGCAGGGGATGATGGCTCCTCCTCTCAGGGGCCTGATGACACTCCTCCCAGCCAATACCCGGGGGCATGGCCTCCTCCTACTCCCTTGCTCAGTATGCCATTGAGGCTGGGGACACCTGGTGGAGAGGGTAGTGATGGATGGCATGGAGAAAAAGAAATAAAAAGTCTGGGTAGATGGACACCGTGTGGTAAGTGCAGGTGGGGGGAGGTGGTGAAGCCAAGCCTTCAATTGAGGCCTCCCTCAGGCCCATACTTGCAGATACAGACCACTTCCCTTTTCTCAGGCAGCTGGAGGCCCCACAAAATCTAAAAGCCCCAGGACCACAGATTTCAATCTGGCCCTGAACTAGAGGAAGAAATTACTAAGGTAAACAGTGATAAATCACCAGACCAGATGGTATTCTCTCAAGAGTTCTGAAGTAATTCAAATGTGAAATTACTAACCAATAACTCTAGGATACAATCTGTCATTTAAATCAGGATCTGTCCCACATGACTGGAAGATAGCTAATGTAACACCAATTTTTTTTTTTTTTAAAGACTCCAGATGTGATTCCCACAATTACAGATTGGTAAACCTAACTTCACATAAATTAATTGAAGGCATAATAAAGAAGAGACTTATCAGATGCATAAATGCACACAATTTTCTGGGGAAGAGTCAATATTATTTTTGCAGAGGGAAATCATGCCTCACCAATCTATGAAAGATCTTTGATGGAGTCAACAAGAATGACAAGAGTGATTCAAAAATATAGGGTACTTAGATTTTTCAGAAAGATTTTCACAAAGTCCCTCGCCCAAAGCTCTTAAGTAAAGTAAGTGGTTGTGGGATAAGAAGAAAGGTCCTCTCATGGATCAGCATCTGGTTAAAGACAGGAAACAATTAGTAGGAATAAATGGTCAGTTTTTTTTTTTTTTGTTTTTGTTTTTTTTTTTTTTTACAATAGAGAGGTAAATAGTGGTATGCCACAAACATCTATACTGGGACCAGTGCTGTTCAACATATTCATAAATGATCTGGGAAAACGGGTGAACAGTTAGGTATCAAAATATGCAGACAATACAAAATTACTCAAGGTATTTAAGTCAAACAGACTCTAGAGAGTTACAAAGAGATCTCATAAAATTAGGTGACTTGGTAACAAAATGGTATATGAAATTCAATCCTGATAAATGCAAAGTAAAGCACATTGGAAAATGTAATCCCAACTCAACATACAGAATGATGGGGTTTACATTAGCCGTTACCACTCATGAAAGAAATCTTGCTGTCATTGTTTTCAGAGAACTGTCCACATCTGATCAACATGCAGCAGCAGTCAAAAAAGCTAACCAACTGTAGGAACTATTAAGAAAGGGATACGTATTAAGACAGAAAATATCATAATTCCCTATATAAATTCATGGTATGCAGATCTGGTTGTCCCAACTCAAAAAGGCATAGAAATGGAAAAGCTACAGAGAAGAAAAATTAAAATGACTAGGGCTATGGAAAAGCTTCCACTTGAGGAGAGATCAATAATACTGAGACATTTCATCTTCGAAAAGAGATGACTAAGAGAAGATCTGATAGAAGTCTGCTTGTGGCCTGGGTCACTGCATCTATTGTGTTGATACCAGATGTGGGAGAGTAAAGGCACCATGGATGCAGAATTAGGTTCTTTGTGTGTTGGTGTCATATACCAGACTGCATTAACCTCTCCACATACAAAGACATCTGGTATTGTGGAATGTGACTCAGCATAATGGAAGGCACTTTCTATTTGTTGGACAGTTATGAAGATTTTCTCCAAAGTAAGGCCTTTAACAAAAGGAGTCATTCACCAGTCTTGGAACTGGTAGTCTTTATGACAGTTTCTCTGATCATCATCTCCTCATCTGAGAATCTGCCAATATCAAAAGTAGTACTCAACTCATGAAATGGTTGACTGGCTTGTGAGACATCTATACACGGTAAGACTATGTTCACACAAACTGTTATTTTGAAATAAGTTAATTCGAATTAAGGGAAAGCCTGCTATTGAAATGGCTGCTATTTTCAAATGGTTATTTTGAAATAAGGCCGTTCAGACATGTTGTTTCGAAACAACGTGTCCGAATGCCGTTGTTTTGAAACGAGCATTTCGAAACAACAGCTATTTTGATTTCCTGCTAGGTTTTACTGTTTCGGAATAACGTCTGTTATTTTGAAACAATGGGCCCCATTGTTTCGAAACAACAGTACATCGTGTGGACATAAGAATTTTTATTTCGAAACGAGTGTTGTTTTGAAATAAAACTGTCATCTGAACACAGCCTGACAGAATTAGAAGTATTCAATAGCAACAACACTTGGAGGATTAAAAATGGTTACCAAGGGCTCAGCATCATACGGTCTCATATCTGGAGATAAACTGGTAAAAAAAAAATGCTTGAACAGCTGTTAGCCTTCAGGACCAAGACAGTGAAGCAATGAGACTTTCAGCTTCTCTAGATTACAAGCGGAAGTTTAAACAGAAAGTATTATTCCCATAGAGAGAAGGCACTCCTGGGATAGATGTGAATAATGGTAAAGGTGGAACTTGTACCATGACAAGCATGGAAGCAAGCAGGGGTACTTAGAACTGTGAAGGAACATACTAGCTGGGAAAAAAAGGAATTACGAAAAAAAGGAATTGAAGCTTTAATTTTTTCCTCAGAAAACAGCAGTTGCAAAAGGCATCAAGCATTAGGTCAGTGGAGTTTCCCTGGGAGCAGCAACAGTGATAGGACAGCATCAGGAATCATGAGGCAGTTGGATAAGTTAGATTTTTTGGTTTTACTCTGGTTCTGCCATGTTTGTTGCCACAACTGTTTTGTACCTGAACCCCTTTGAGAAAGGCTGCAGAGGCTTAACAACAGCAAAAGTGCAGAGGCTTGATAAACAGCGCAAGTTAAGTTCCAATGGGGTAGCCATCCTAGTCTAGTTCAGCAAAAAACAACAACTCCTGTGGCACGTTTGAAGACTAACAAATTTATTTATCACATGAGCTTTTGTGAGAGAAAATCCCATTTGGACTTCAAAGTATCTGACAAATTGGGATTTTCTCCCACAAAAGCTCATACACTAAATAAATTTGTTAGCAAAATTACGTTTCCATAGCCTCACTCCTGGGCATTGTAGTTCCTGGATTCAAAGTTATAGAAAAAAGCTAGGAACAAACTTTCAAACAAACATCAGCTAACTAGCATAGCTATGTGCATAGACCTCAAGAGATACACGGCATCACAAAGAAAGGAATATCATGCATACTGGATTGACTTTTACGTTGATTCGGCTTTACTGATTTCAGCAAAGTTATTCCAAATTTACAGAGGTGTAAGGGAGGAGAAGCATACCCATATCTTGTTTACCTATTTTATTTCTTATACACCTGTTCTCTATTGTATTTGTGCAACACTGTACAGCTTTACTTTGTCTTTTTTTCTTTTACTAGCCTGAATAAGCACAGCTGTAAATTTATCCTCAGGTTCCAGTTATGCTATACAAATATAAGAAGCCCTGTTAATCAACGTTTCTTTTCACCACTTAAAAATTAAAAATACATTCTCCTCAGTACCTTGGGGAAACAAAACAATAAAACAGTCTCTGTTCATGAAGTTGCTAAGTATCACTGCAGTGGTATTAATCATCTCTTTTGAGGTCAGTAGTTTTTCACAGGCTACCAGAGAATGCTACCATGGCTCTCCCTATCCAGAATCAAGTTTCATTTCATCAGCCATGTTCACCATGTCTACCTACAAATTTAATTTATGACAATAAGTCAAACTACAACTCATTTCGTTGTCTTGCACATAAATTACTTGAGAAGGAAATTTTCTCCATTTAAATTCTGAATATTTTAAAGCAAAATACCATTTAGAACTGATCATATATATGAGGCAATAATGTTCATGGATGGTAGAGACCACAGTAGAAAGAAGAAAAAATTCTTGTGGACCTGGAACGGAAATGGAAACAATACTATTACAATTGAAGGACTGACATGCCTAGTTATGATCCTGTGAATCTCATTAAATAATAGACTTAAGAAAAACAATAAAACTTGTTTTTGAAAGGTTTGCTGAGTTCCTAAGTGTCTTGCCTAGTTGAAATGAATTGCAGACCTTGTTGTAGCTATATAAGTTTTGCCCTTCACTGCCTTTAACACTCATTATATTTAAAGAAGCAGTCACTCATACAGAGAAGTAGGGTAGAATAGCACTTATCTGACTTTGTCACAAACTAGTAATTGCTCACTATGGATGCAAGAATCATGAAGAATGGCATCTTTCTTTTAATATTTGCAGTAACCCAGTGGCCTACTCCTCAAGTTACCTGCTCGATGATTTTATATCCCTAGTTTCAAGTTTAGTTTAGTGACGTACAAATATATTTTAAGTGAATCTCTTATCAGTAACATTGATGAAAAATTGAAATATATGTTTTCAGCAAACATATTTCTTGTACCTACTCAGGGCAACTGTATTTCAACTCCAGCCAGGGATAATCACACATAAAATTAAGAAAGTAGAATGTTCCAAATAGATTTTTTAAAAACACATGCCTATTGATAATGAAAATGTGAGAGTGCCACTCTTTCAATTCTCCTGCAGTTTGCAGAATTTGCCCTTTTGATCTCTTTATAATTTTACAAAGTTGACAATAATAATGAGGTAAAAGGGGGAAAATTGTCTTTGATATGTAAATGATAGTACAAGGTGAGGAGGTTAGCATACAAATTAATTAGTTAGTATTTTTCACCTCTGACAGTCACATGTAAACTCAGTTATGGAATGTGACTACTGAAAATGGTTTCTAAATATGACCAGTTCTGTAGGAAACTACAAATCAGGATTCAGATTTATTGACTGAAAGGAACCCTCACTTTTTTGTACATGTGCAGTTTAAGATAATATTGTCAGACCCCATCTGAATCATTCACTCAAAAGTCAAACCAAACCCACTAGCAAAGTGTACTCAAAAACAAAACAATCAAAATCTTTAGAGCCTACCAATCAATTCAGTTCTACTTCCTGTTCAGCCAATTGTTAAGTCAAACAAGATTTTTTACATTTACAACAGATAGCACTGACTGCTTCTTATTTATAATGTCACCTGAAAGTGAGAAGAGGCATTTATCACTCTTGTAGTCTGTGTTGCAACTGTTTACATGCCAGATACGCTAAGCATGCCCCACCATTCCAGCATTATTTCCCAGAAACTTGAACAAACTTGATTGACTTAGTCATTGGCTGACCAAGAAGTAGGAGTGAGTGGATATGAATTGGAACTGCAGGCTTTGGAAACATGTGAGCCCTAAGGCAGAGAAATAATGGCTGTTGAGACACAACTGCATGGGAGCACTGGGACCTGCACAGCTGATTTCCCCAGACTAACCAGCAGTGGGTGCCCAAGAGGTGAGTGCAACCCTATTATGTACCGATAGACATTTCCACGTGCTCAAAAAACAGTTGAAAATCAGGCCCTGAATCTTGTAAAGTAGTCAATAAAAGCATAAAAATAATGCCAGCCTCAATGAAAATTTGTCCAGATTCAGCTTTGGTTGAACCTTGCTTGAGTGTCAAGTTTGTAAAGAAACACCGAGCTAGATGAATATCACTTGGATGTGGGGTCCTTTGAAAACAGTTTGTAGCACTCTGTATTAACCAAATCTTGATGCTAAAAAGATATATTGGATAATCTAGCTGAAATGTGTGGATGCTAGCAGTCCATTTCCAAAATAACAGGCCCTAAATAAAAAAAACCAAACTGCTGTGGAAACTGGCATGAATTCACGCTTCTTCTTGTCTGATGCTGGAAATGTTTGGATTTGGGTGGACTTGAGTATTTAACCAGCCTCCATAGAAAGAGAGTCCCAGTTTTGGGCCAAAGATGACTTCTACAATGAAAATATTTTAAATGTGTGTTCATGGTTTTCCATGCAAAAATAGTGGTTTAGTTGATACTGCACACAAAGCAAGTTTCACAGGGCTTGGAAGAGTGACAGAATGCATGACAAAGTTATGAACCTTTTTACTCAAAAGTTCCAAACAAAATTTATGCTCTTTGTACTAAATACTCAAAAGATGAATTCACTGATGTCTTTTTTCATTCTTCCTACAAATTGTCTCATTGAAACAATATCAAATTTTAATAACTACCATTCTGCGAATGACAGTTATAAACACTATGATGATGACATTTTAAGTGTTCTATAACTTGATTTGTTAGCAATCCCTATTCTCTTCTGTTTAGAACTTTCAAAAAAAAGACATGGAATAGCCATTCAAAATACACATTTAAAAAAAGATTCAAGCTTACATGATAATTTTAACTCTCCAGTAATGTAAGTGGCTGTGCATTTTTATAAATCTTGAAAAAACTATATGCACAAACCCATTTAAAAGCAGATGCTCCCTAAGAAGTCATATTAAGGAGAAGATTTAGTCATATAGTTGCTAAGTTTTTTAAAAGCTTACATTCTTCCACAGAACACATCAGATACAAATGATGTCACTTTCTTGTACAAGATTGTGATACAGTTTTAACAGCACAATTTTTAATCTACTATTAGATTAGACTATTTTTGACAGGTATATTTTCCAGGAATGGGGATCCTTGTTACGAACTTTAGATCCCAGTGTTCTCTGTGGCCTGTCAAAGAATCTTTGTGCAAAATTAGAAAATCCTTGGAGAGCAGATTCCTCTTCAACTATAGATAGCTGGTGTGATTCAGCACAGCACAGCTCATCAAAAAGTCAACTATGCATTGCATCAGTTAGACTATGGAACCCTGTGTTTAGCTATGAAGAGATTGTATGTATCCTCATTCAGGAAAGAATTTTAGCACATGGTTGAGTTTTTGTTCATAAAAGCACATATTTAAAGTCCCACTGAAATTAAGGTTTACTGAATCTGGATCTTTAAGAAGATATGATAGTAAAATTAAAGATTTCCACAGGCAGGTAATAACAGATCAAACATAACACCTCTAGCTGAGCAATTTTCATTAACTTGAGAATATATGTTTTTTTAGGGGAAAACACATTTTAAATTGAATGTAGTGTTCATAAAAGCTTCGTTACTGACAGCAGTTCAGAATGAAGTTCACTTATTCAGAACAGACAGCATCAGTATTTGCTTTCTCCCAGAGTGGCCAGTTAACATGGCTTAGTCTTGAACTAGAGTTGGCTGAGTGGACAGTGTAGTCCTTCGCATTTGGTACTCCTAATTTATATTTTCGGTGCCACTTATTGCCAAATCCATACAGACGCATCCCCACTAGAATTCAAACTGGCATCACCAACACTTTCGAAGAGACAAAACATAATGTACACTGACTGACTGATCTAAATACCACTGGCATCAGTCTTCACTGATTTGAATCCAGAAGATCCAGATTTGAGATCTTCACATTACCTGAACTATCCCAGAACCCTTCTAATTCTAATTTTAGAACACTGCAGTGTTTTATCAAATAATTCTGCTCAGTAATTTAAATATTTAGCAAAAGAACAGAACGCTTTCATCATCATGGATGGCTACTGTGGAAATACTGAAACCAATAAATATTTGAACTAATTTTATCCTTTTGTCTTAATCATTGTAATCATAGTTGAAATTATTGCTGCCTCGGCTTTTCATCTAACCTCTTCTTTAAACAGCTGACAGAACCTAGATATGGAATCAGATCAGGGCCCTAAGCTATGTCAAGATTCAGAGGTCCCACACAATAAAAAACACAAAGGACAAAAAAAGTGTTTTGCATTATAACAGAAAGGACCATGGAAAAAATAAATGATAATCCATTATATTTGCATATAATTGCAAAGCAATTTCAATTATGATAAATCTTCTCAGTTATCTTCAATGTATTTAGAGGCCTCTAATATGGAGGGCCCTGCACCATGGCTTACTTGGCTTCTGCCTAAATCCAGCACTGAATCAGCTGTGAAGATAGTCATTTGTTGATAGACAACCATCAGTAAATGTCATACAACAAAGGGCTACTTTAATTTTGTATTCATACAAGATCAGTGCTGATTTCTGAATGAATTATTCTTGGTGCACATTTGATTTGTTGTTTTGTCTCAAGACTAGTACATGAACAGCATTTAATAATAATCTCACATTAGTTTACACAGTATGAGCATATTGGGTAATAAAAAGAAAATAACTTCCAAATAAAGTAAAAACACCAGGCGATGCAGGATGTTCATAAATATGTAGAATAAAATATAGAATATAGTCTAGATTTCTTACCATAAAATAATTGAATCTGTTTCCCCAATTCATATCAGAGTGCTTTCAATATTCACCATGAGGAAAAAGATCTGTAAAGATGGGTGCTGCAGTGTATTATATATAAATCACAAAAAAACTGCTAAATAAAACTTTTGCACCCATGTGAAATTTCATTAGTAAATTTTTTTAAAAAAGCATCTACTTTCTAGAAATGCTAACCATCAGTAATATCAACTGACTTCAACAGCAGGTTTGGGCTCCTTAATTTATGGTGGAAAGGGACCATATTATACAGTATTTTAACGTAGACAGGTCTGAAGAACTTTTTAGTACAGTTTTTCTATCAAGCAACAGAAATCTGGCATTTCTAAGACATTTGTATTTGATTCATTTCTGAGGCAGCCAGTTCCCCCAATAATATCTCCCATGATGCAAAATTTGTTTCAAGGCAGATTTTAGTCATTTCAATTGTCATGACCATCCTGGCCCACAGATGAACCAAAGTCTGTTTAAAATTGGTTTGGGAACACATTTTAGTATATATTTTTTTTCTTCTTCTCCCCCCTATGAAGCAACAGAAATCTGCTCCAAATGCCATTCCAAACAGAGTTTGGTCCATCTACAGGCCAGGACAGCCATGAGAATTAGAATGATTATTAAAATCCATCCTGAAACAAATTTCACATCATGGGAGATATTATTGGTTGGACTAGATGCTTCAGAAATGAATCAAGACAAATGTCTTAGCAAGTTCCTCTCCAAACAACAAAGCAAAGGAAGGCATGAAATGTTTGTCTGCAGTTCAAAACAAAAAACAAAAATAAATGTCCTTTCCCTTTATACAATAGCCTTTCATTTTAGCAACCTTGTGATTAAGTCAACTTTCCAGCTTTGCTTTTGCACCACTACGCAACTTTAAAAAAAAAAAAAGACAAGAAGATCATTTAGACTTGAACAAATTCTCTAACGATGCCTGTGATGTTTGTTGCCCTTTGAGTGACAGGTGCCTCAGTCATAATTATTTGGCACTCAAAAGAGAAATTTTTACCTAGACATGTTTCACCCTGTTTAGCCCATAACTGTCATCCTTACTATCCATTAAATAGCTGATTATACTGTATGGGTTACTATATCTCCCTTGTTTAAAAAGATTAAAGAACTAGATACTTTTCAAGTGGATTAGATCATGGAATGGGTCATTACAAGGGCACTTAGAGACTCATAGGAGAAGAAGATTGGTACACACTGATGGTTGTCTTATCCCAACAAACCTAAGAATCCAGCCCAAATCTGGAAAGCACCTGCAGAAAATCTTTCTTGTTTTCCTGATCCAAACTCCACCTCTGGGGCTCCCCATCAGACCTTGTGCTTTGAAGAAATGGATTATTTTGGAAGCTCAGGCCAAACCGGAAGTGGCATGAAAGCAGATGGAGGAGGAAAAGGGGCACAAGTTTACCTGCCTATTGTGAGAGGGACCATTCCATCACTTGGTCAAGAATGTTAGTCACAAAAAGGTGGTTCTCAACCTTTTGCAGGTTGTGACATAGTTGGTGGCATATTGCACCCTTCAGGACACATCAGCTCACCCTCCCCCAGACCAAATCCAGCCATCTCCCTAACTGTCCACAACACACTTACCTCTCTGTGGCAACACAATAATATATCCTGACACAGTGGCTGAGAATCGCTGATCTATTGGAAGAGTAAAACTAAGAGAAAGAGATATTTGCCTTTAGCAAAGGAAGTACTAGGAAGTGGGGGGGGAAGCAATCTCTCTACACAAGGCCGGCTCAAGGGGTTGTGGCAAAGCCAAATTTTGATCTGGCACCTCCCCATCTCATTCATGGAGGTTGAAAACAGGTTTCCAAAGTGCATAAATCTCCAGCATGCTAGGAAAGAGTTGAAGAGGTGGGAGCCAGCCTGATCTTCAGGAGGGCTAGGCATCCCTAAGAACTGTCACCTGAAGCCACATCTGTTTCTTGCCTCACAGTAGAGCCAGCCCTGCCTCTACAGAATATTAAGACTGAGCATCCTCAAAGCAAAGTCAATCTCAGCTAGAGACTGTGAAGTTCTTTTTGTAGAATGATTGACAATTCTACCCATCAGATTTTCTGAAGGGAAAAAAACTTCACTCAGGAAAATAAGCCAACATATTCTTCAAGTACTCTTGATTTTTGAGTACAGCTGGTTGAAAATACTCAAAGCATGAAATCTGAACAAAAAAAGATGAGTTTTTCACTCAAATATTCTTTTTTTTTTTTAAAGAGCTGTATTTGCTAGTGTTGTCTGATCTTAGTTAAATCAATGCTTAACTAATGCAAGAAAAATCAGAAACATCCAAAATTATGGTCATCATTAGCACAGACATTTACCACTCCATTTAAATTCTCTCCCCCATAATCTTTATTACTGCTTTTAAGAAAAAACAAGCAGAGAAAGGTTTGTGTTGATCTTCATAATGTTGCACATTTGACGATATGACACATACATTTCACAATGCCAATGTATTATGGCAATCACAAAGCCAACTTTTTAGGAATGTTATTCTTTCTTCTCAGCAATGCTAATGATTATGATCCCAGGTCAGCATTAACTCTGTGTTCATCTTTTTTGGTTCGCTATACATTGAGGATTGGGGGAAAAAAAGGAAAAACTAAAAACAAACCTGCATGAAGTACTACAATACCAAGAGTCAGCTAAGCAAATGGCTGTAAGCTCATAAGTGAGCTGTTCGAGCTTGTAACTATCAAAAAGTGCACGACAGCCTTAACTGATGTAAGGAGACAATATTTCAAGAGTATTCTGGTCTTTCACTGTGTACCCATATAATTCCTTTAATCTCTTGTAAATAGATTTTTAGAACCGTTTTTCAGATGCAAAATGAGAATGTAGCTGTTAAACAATAATGCCTGGAATGTATATAACTTATTTTAATTTATTGCTAGATAGTGAACTTGTATAAAAAAATATGATTTGCTTTACATGCTTCCGGGGTGGCTTCCTCAGGTATTCTTGAATAGAAGCTTGCTATCTCTTTGTGGCATATTAAATTATAAAGCCTTCAACAAAAGTGTGACAGATGACAGATTTTTCTTACAAAAGAAGGAAGAGTAAACTATTGGAAGAGTTATTTTAAAAAAAGTATTTAATGGTCCTGAAATGTTAGTAGTACGCATTTTAGAACCCTCACTTCTGAGACTGTAATTAAAAATGTCAGTTTTTGTCTAGAGCCATTATTTATGCGCACACGCGCACACACACACAGAACTAGCTCTCTGCAGCAGGGACCATCTCTTTGTTCTGTGTTTTATACATCGCCTAGTGCCTTGGGGCCCTGACCCATGACTTGAGCTCCAAGGCATTCCAATACAAATAACGTATTACATATGCACACACAGATGTGGATACATGGCTATTGATCATATTTCATACAAAAACTATTGACAAAAGTTACAAGCCAGTGAAAAAGTGAACATTGCCATGAAAGTCCCAATATATTCTAATTATAACTATGGAAGTGGCCACTAGATAAGCACTGGAACAGAGAAACAATCCAGAAGAGGAGGTTAAAACAAAACCAGTCAACCCTGTTAACACCTGATGTCACTGTTAAAGCAGGTAGAATGCAAACGAGAAAGGAGAGTGCCTGTGTAGTAATCTGAAAAGTAAGAACAACATGGTCACATCAAAGTTTACAAAAGATGACATTACTGGCAGCATTTTGTTTTGGTGGCTGTGAGTAGTTCAGTAGACAGAGAAGCAGTCGGAAGTTGCAGTAATCAAGATAGGACAGAAAATGGGACCTGACTGAGAATCATAGCTTGAGGGACAAAGGTTTAATCAGCACTGTTGAAGAGAGTAGGGCAAAGGAGAATCATTCTAGCTGCAATTTGTAGAGGGGGAGATTTTGATTTTGAAATGTGAAATGTGAAGAGGAGAGGCAACAAGCCTTGAGTTTCTAAAAGGTTGTTCCTCTGCAGCTTATATTTAAATGGCTTTGTCACCACAGGTCATTAGAAGACCCAAGATTGAGTACCAATGACTCAGCTCAAGAGAAAAGAAAAAATGATACAGCTAGCCTGATCAAAATCACTTTGATGGTTGGCTGAACAAAGCCCTCTCAAGTTGCCATGGCAGCTGAGTTTAAGATGTAAATACTCATTACAGGAAATAAAACAAACACAAAAGGTATGGATTTTGCGAGACACAGGCAGCTCCCACTGGCTACAGAGGGACTCGTGCATCAGTGTATGAGGGAACAATGTAGTCCCCTGTCTTCTTTGCTGCAGGATCAGACAATATCTAAATTGAAGATTTAAAAAAAAAAAAGCACAACTGATTTGGCTTACTGATTTCCTTGCTAATGCTCCCCAGAGCTTGGAGGTATGGAGAGAGAGAAGAGAAGGCAAGAAACTATCCTTTTGAGGGTGGAGGGGGACTCATTCTGGGAATGAATATTTATTCTCTCTATTACAAAGTTAAGAGCCACTTAGCTTTTCACTAATTCTAGTCAAATACTTTCTCCCCATCTCCTGATCAACAGGATCTTACACAACTTGCAAATATAGAATTTCCTTCCTCATGGTCTTTTAATGTGTTGGTAATTGAAACTGACATAAGTTTAATATTTTAATTAAATTTGTTGAATTTGAAATGTGAGTGTCCTTCAATTTCTCCCTCTAATACCTCAGCTGTTTCGACCTTGGCTAGTGACAGCATTATGAAGAGAATGTGAAAATATGCAATGTCACTTACCAGGAGAAGTAGTGACAACCTCAACTATTTAAAAATCATAATAAATGATAATTTTAGGTCCCTTTCATTTGGTTTTTGGTACCTGAACCCATAGGATTCACAGTCCTGAAACTTACTTATTTTGTTTAATGAGTCAGGTATCTCATACAATTTCTCAATTCTAGCAGTTAGGGCTTTAAGACAATGCCTACAGCTCTAGCATGTATTACTAGAGTTAGTAACAGTCCATGAATAAGAAAACCCACAGACATTCTAGTTCAGGTTCTATCAGTTACTAAAGTCAAGTAATTCTGCAGAACCTGAACGCCGCCTTCTGTCTCCAGAGATAGGGTATGCTAAATGGTCTTCAGCGAATCAAAAAGGTCCTGAAAGGCCTTTCTGTCCTCTGTTGCCATCCACACTCTGGTAATGGGTGCACAGTGTGGATTCTCTGAGGCTAGTCCTCACTTGCCACCCATGGCACGAAGACAGACCCTCACAGTTATCTATTCCTTTATTAGGCACATAAGCTAGCTGCCCCTTCTCTCTCTCCTGCCAACTGAATCTGAATAGATGGGACTTGATATTATCTGTCTCTGATCCTCTGAATTAAGTGAGGTTGTAAACAACCCTTCTTCTGAAAAATTGTTCAATACATATTTCAGTTTCCATTCTATATCAAAAAGTTTATTGGACTGATTGTATTAAGATACAATCTTAATTCTGTTATATGATGAAACAGTGATAATTGCTATACCTGAGAAATGAACATACTGCTTTAAAACACTTCTAGATTTAGCCACTGATTTTATATAATTAACATACACAATTCTTGCATTGAATCGGAGTGGTCATTAGTAATGGGTGAAACTGCAAGTTTGAATATAATATTTAGCATCTAAAGGTTCAGGCGTGAAAGCCTATCTCCATTTAAGTTATTATGAGTTTTGCAATTGACTTCAATGGAAACAGAATTTCATGTTAGGTGTTTATCTAAGATCACCAGTCTACAAAACTTGGCTTAAAAAAAAAAAAATCTAGTAGGGGATGTTGATGTGCCTATTCTCTAGCCTCATTGGCAGCTGGAATCAAACTTGCATAAGTACATGGATTTACAAAGTAACACAGGAAAAGTTATATAAATGTTTTAAAAAACCATTAAGAGTTTGGGTGCAAGGTTGACTCCATTTCTATTTTAAATCTACCAGCTTCCTCCACCTTAAATGGAACTTTTGAAACACTACTAAGTTTAGGGCTCACGACTTACAAGGGTTCCACTTACATGGGATTCGTTGAGAACTAGCACTCTAGTATAGTTAATTTATTCCCAGAGTGTTTCTAAAGTTGATTTAGGTTATTGAAACACATTGAACCTGAAGAATATCACAGTGTAATTGTTACTGCAGTATATGCTGTAGGCATCTACTCAAAGGGGTAGTGATATCGAACTGATCTGTAATCAATGCTCAACTTGGAGATCATATTTCTGAAGCAAAGTGGCCAGATCTGAAAGCCTGAGTCTTTCAAATACAGTACAATGCAACACGTAAATCAAGAAGATGTTGGACAAAGATGGACTTTTGTTTTTGGGAGCAGGGAGAGAAAAGTTTACAACAGATAAATACAAGAAATAGTCAGATCTGATCACCTGTAAACAGGAAATTACTGTTGCTATATATGCAATTTGCTTAGAGTGTCTGGGTGAGTGCGGATGTGATACTGTGGCTACCATTTAAGAGAGACAACTTGGTATTTGATCGCTTGGGTTCCATATTTCCCTATACCACAAATGAAATGTGTGACCTTTAACAAGGTCACAACTGTGGTTCAGTTTACTTTTTTGTCAAATGGGTAAATAACTCTCAGACCTCAAACGAAATATTGCAATTGTTAGTAAGCATGAAAAAAAATGAATATTTGGGGCTCAACAAGGGGAATATCTTGAGAATAGATTAGTACTGTTGACCTGAAGACTATGACTCATTTCTCTGAGCCTGCTGAGGTATAGCAGAAGGTATGAAAGCAAGTATAAGAAAAAGGTGTGCAAATGATGCCCAATTTCTCTTTTCTGTGCCTATCATATGGCTTCAGAAGTCACAAGCTAGATAGCCAGTATAAGCTCCATGTATTTACTGGTACTGAAACATCAATCAAATGCCCCCATTCTTAACTTAAACCATAAACACCAAACACCCCAAAGATTACATATTGCTATTCTGTTGGAGGAGCAAAAGTTTTCCCTTTAGAACTCATCAGTATTAATGATTCGACCTTTGTTCCAACATATCTGCACAACCAGTGGCCCAGCATTTCAATCTTCCTGATCACTCTTTTAATGATTTGCTAATTGCTGTGCTCAGATAGATGAATACCAGATCAAGGCTTCAAAGAGAAGCTGTTGAGATTGAATATATTTGCAAATTCACTTGCATTGCTTCAGAATGTAATAGGGACACTGGATTTTTCTCTCATTACAACAAGTAATTTGACCTCATCTTCCTCTGTATGCTGTTCCCCAGTGTTTGAATCTCTACAACTGTTTTTATTTGCTGTTACAATGTGACCTGATCATATGATGTACACTTCCCTCCATTTATTTCCTCCCATTCTGTAGATACCCTCATCTTCAAAGCATCTGACAAAAAGAGAATTGTTTAAATATATTGGAGACAAACTAAATTCTGGAAAAAATATACATCCAATACTATGTACCTATCTGATCAGGCAATAGGAGTGGACATGTTTGGATGAACAGTATATCTGTAAATCTAAAAGTTTCCCAGAACCTGCAGATTTGAGTATCTTTGAATCCTGATATCTTTGCACATCTCTAGTTCTCAACCTGCTGAGCTAATAGATGATAATATCATAGCCTCAGGTAGTGACTCTACAGCATGTAAGAATTCACAGTAATATTGGCTCTCACTTGAGCAGAAATAGGTTTGCAAGATTCCCAAAATATGCCTTTCTTCATAATTGGTATTCTAAATGTGTTACAATTATATGTATCTTGCTCACTGTATTCAATTGTCTTGTCACTATGTGATGCATCAGACAGATGAGTAGTAAAGTGTTAAGAGACACTTTTTGTATAATTCAACTAATACTTTATCAAGCAGCTCCCTAATTTCCTACTTGACAATAATATGCTGTAATGGAATTATGAATTAAGACTATAATGACTATTGGTATTAAAATGAACGATTTAATGGCAATCTATTAATCTGACATTTTAAATATAATTCTTTTATTTCTGTGCAAGAGAGAGTTAAGTGATGTCAAAAAATCTGGGTCAATTTTTTTAAAAAACTGATTTAGAAGCATATGTAGCATTGAAATTGAATAGGATTTATGAGCCTAAATCACACTGATTCTTTTTTAAAAATCTTACCCTCCGGTAAAATAAAGATCCACATATGAGGGAATATGTTTTATTTTGTGTAACTTGCCTAATAATAATTCACTATGCATCACTTAGCTTGTTCCTTTCATCATAACCTACATTCTCCATGTCTGTTTATATCACTGACTCTAAACTTGGATTTTCTGTTCAGTCATACTGCTGACCATGTGGATTGAATTCAGTCAGTACCCTTACAAGTGAAAAGAGTTCAATAATATCTCTAATGCATACATCTTTTATTTTGCTTCACTTAGTAACTCTGAGCTTGTTGTACTGTATCTGAATAAACGTGTTACCCTTGCTGAGCTGTGCTACAAAAAGCTTTTTTCCGTGTAGATTGTTTTAACAGTGATACTTTGATAATGGGAGAAGGGAGTGGTTGCTATGTTTGACAGCTGGAAGCGTGGTCTGTGTATGTTAGATATGTCAGTCCTTTTCAGTTGTTACCATAGGAATATAAGATAACATGATATTGCTACGTTATTGAACAAGGCCCTATGCAAACTGCTTCTGTTGCCAAGTGATTAGTTCGCCTTAAGGAAACATAAGATGTTTCCCCATGCTGACACTTCCCTGCTGTATGTACCCTTGTAGCTTAATCAAATCTTTATTTTTTATTTTATTTTGGTTGAGTATATTGTTGAAACTTGAGCACTTGCAAATCATACCCTTTCAAATATGACTGCACAGTGAAACAAAAAATTATTTAAACTAGTAATATTTTAAAATAATAAAATTGGCCTTCCAGAAGGGCAGGGCTGGTTTCAGAGGCGAGCCAGTGTGGCACAGGCTCAGGGAGCCGAAGCTTTATCTCACCAGTGCCAATAACTGAAAGCTTGATCTGGGAACGGGTTGCCATGGAGATCTCCAGGGTCTCACCTTGCAGCTCTCTGCATTCAATAGGACAGCCAGGCCCTCTGCCACAGGGTCATGTGACTTCTGCCTTGCTCCTGCTGCAAGCACACTCCAGGCACACAGTCAGTGATGGGAGCGCAAAAGCAAATGTTCTCTAAGGACACCACAGTCCCTTGAGCTGGCCCCACAGAAGGGTCAAGGACACAAGAATACTTGAAACTCTTTGTCATAGAGACATTATGTGTCTCTGTTAACTGGGTAGCTTTGAGCAGTCCCCTGTCAGCTTTGCAATATAACTGTATTTCTGACATTTCGCTGAAATTTCACAATGATTTTCTTGAATTGCACTGCCAACTTTGAGTTCTTCCTGTGTAAATGAAATAGCAGGAGATGTCAGTTTCTAAGAAAATGTTTCCCATTTATTAAATAGCAACTGAAGACTTAATGAACTCCATAGGAATGTTAACAAATGGTTACTGGATTTGGTTTTCAAGTATTTAAAAATAGGTGATGCTGCAAAAAGTTGTTGCCTGCACCTTGATGTAATAAAAAGTAAAGCCTTGTCTATTGCTCTAGTTAATATAACTGATGTGGATTACTAATGGCTTATAAATAACAATTGGGTTTAATAATTACACAGTTTGGCAATGTCCTATTTCAGGTATCTTTCTACAAGTGATTATTGGGTTATATCCAACTTAATGCAATTCATATTCTGCATTACATTGCCTCTTTTCATAAGAGTGAATTTGGCCCAGCGTATCAGACACCATCGTATTTTTAAACCATGAGTTCGATTCACAAGTACGGTACATCAGTTTTACATTACGTATCTTCACTGATGTCAGCAGAGTTACACTAATGGAAAATTGGAGTAATGTGGTGATGAATCTGCCCATGTATTGCATTTTGGTTTACTCCAGAAGTGTAAATTAATCCCTGTATTTTTGGCATTCCACAAATAGAGGGGGGTGCATGGGTTTGTGTGAATATATTTAAACAATTCTCTTTTTGTCCATAACTCTACTGGTCACAATTTTTTCATTGATACCTTTAACTTTCCTTATCATTAAATTGTCTGTATTTCCTAAGTTCATATTTGTACTCATCATTAATCAGCTTCTCCATTTGCTTTTTAAAATTATTTTTATTGATGCTTTTTACTCCCCCCTTAACTAGGATGTTTCTTTCCCCCACCATGACCTTTTAAAACAGGAGGGGTGGGGGAGAGAAAGTAAAATTAATATATGAAACTGGCTAGGATTATATTCTGTTTTCACATAACAAATGAGATTAGGTCTTGACCATTTGTGCGTAGGCAGCCATCAATTTTTTGTTCAGTGATCAATTTCTCCATCAGAATGAGGCTGAATACAAAATGACCCTGAGCAGACAGCAATACTTTGTTGTGTTGGAAAGGTATTTTTTTATTTTTATTTATCTAATGAACACCAAGAATATTACTAGTGATACCATGAGATCTCTTCTTCATCCCCAGTAGAGAGATCCTCGCATCTTTTCTCCTTCCCTTCGAAGAGAGATGAGGTAGATGTCACCCTGAAAACTCCAGAATGTTCAAGACCACAAATATTCTGCTGACCACCTAACCTTCGCCACCCATGAAAATAACAGAAGTTAAGAGAGAAAAGGCACCCTCTTATGGAAAAAAAAAAAAAAATCAGGCCATTTAAAGCAATATGGCTTCCATAGCTTTTGCCTGCCCATTCCTTCTGATGCTTGAAGAAGATGCTTCAGCTGTTCATCTTAAGTCACCTCAGATTCCCCAGGACCATACACAGACGCACACATACAGCAGCAGTTCACCAAAATCCATCTTCATTTTCTCACACACACACACACACACACACACACACACACACACACACACACACACACACACACACACCCCCCCCCCCTCAGGATTACATTTAATATCAACAAAAACAGGCAAACAAGCTGTAGCATGTGCATGCATGTTCTAAATTTTCATGTAGGCCAAAGTAGTGATGGCCAAATTCCAAAATGGGTAATCACATTCTTCCTAATTAAGCTCCTCCTGCAATTTCATTTGACTTCTGGATCCCTAAACATACATACATATACATATACATATGTATGTATGTAATTATTGTACGGGATTAGACAGTTGCTGTGTGCCCCCAACAACAGTGGCTGCATTTCAGTGAGTAAAGAGATTGATGTATGCACACTTCTTAAAAGATACTACTAATTGACTAAAAAAAAAAAAGTGGTTTCTGGGAAAGCCTCACTGATCTTGAAAGAACAGTGACAATACTGCCATATGTAATTAACTGTAGGATCATGTGTCTAAAAAGACACACTATTAAAATTCAAATTAAAACAATTTGATGGTAATGTCTGACTTACACATGGATACTATAAAAATATACAAGTATTTCACCATACTAACTGAAATGCTTTTATATAAACAGTTGTATCCGTCTTGAAAATCCAAAATGTAGGATTGACAAAGTAGATAGCAAACTAGACAAATCACAAGGAATGCCTGCAATTCAGTAGCCATGGAGAAAGGAAAAGCAAGAATTCATGAATCACAAGAAACAGCACTATGAAGACAAGCCTTGTCTTTCATTTTGCTAAAGAGATAGAAAACTAGAGGAAAGGTCTTGAGTGTTTCACTGTCTTCATGTCAGTTTTAAAGACTAACAGATTTATATATTGGTGTGAACTTTCACAAGAGCAAATCCCACTTCATCAGATGCTTTGAAGACCATTTAAAAATAGCAGGACCTGGAACACAGCATTCCAGCTCCATTTTCTACCTTTAGGGGCCTCAGACACTGAGCCTCTAAAAACAGCAGGACCCAGAACACTGTTCCAGCCGGCAGAGAGCTGCCCCGGCCTGGGCTGAGGCTCCAGCCAGACCCTGCTCTGACTGAGCATGCTCAGTCAGAGTAAGCTCAGGCCAGAGCCTCAGCAAGGGCCAGGGCCACTCCACAGACACATGGGGGCAAGGTAAGGAAGACTTGGGGGGGGGGCAGTAGTCTCCCCAGGACTTGAAATTAGGGGGGTGTATGGGGAGGTTGAGGGGGGTGTAGGGGTGCTCACTAATTTGGTATAACAACACTATCACTAGCAGACAACTGGAGGGTGGTGGGAAATTTGGGGGAGTGCAGGAGGGTCAGGGGTGTCAGAAAAATCCTTATTTCAGGAACAGGCAAGCCAGCCTGGCAGGAAAAGTGTACAGGGCAGCGAGTGTTGGCCTGGGGCAGCGGAGGAAGATTGCATGGTATGGCAGGGGGTCGGGGGACCAGCAGCGAGACATGGACCAGAGGCAGTAGCTGGGGTGCGTGAGGAGGCCCACAAGGGCAGGAGGGGATCCTGCCAATTTAAGAGGGTTCCAAGGCCCACCAAATTATACTTTAACCCCTGCTTTTATTAAATATAAAGACTATCAATGACTTGTGATGTGGCTCTTTTAAAATGGGTCCAATCCTCCACTGCTTTCGCCCCATGGAAGCATTTATATCTGCAAAATGAGCATACCACTTCCATTTTGACTTGAGTGATTTACATATATTCTGCACTGGTTTAAAATGCTATGCAATATACAAGACAGCAGAGAATAAATCCATTTTCTCTCTTTTATGTTCAAGGAAAATATAGGTGTGATTATTTGTCTTGCTGTAGCACATAGCAGTTGCAGTCAAGGACCAGGATGCCACTATGCTAGGCACTGTACAAATAGAACTAAAATACAAATGATGGCCCAAAAAAAATTTCCAGTCCAAGTATAACACAAAACAGAAGCTGGATATAAACAACCAGGTATGGACAAGAAAACAGAGACAATAATTGAAAGCAAGATAGATCATGATCTCTGCACACCAGCATTATCAAGTCATCATAAATACTAATCATTATTAAGTTTTGTAGGCATCACAGCAGGGTGGTTTTAAGCAGGGCTTTGAAGGAAGATAATACAGCAGCTCTGCAGTTGCTGACAGAGAGCACTTCCCAAGCTTCACCTCCAAGGACAGAACCAGTATTACCTAACGTAAATACAAGTAGACAATTGATTTACAACTCTAGAAGGTGTGCCCTTACGTGTAGAAATAACCTTGTGTTATACTGATCATTTCAGTTAATGTAACCTTATTGTTGCGCAGATCTGTGTTGTGAATAATAATGCAGCTCTAAAAAGGCAAACTAAAAATGTAGATTACTAATACTCAGCACCACACCAGATTATACTTTACATAGAATCATAGAAAAACACGGCTGGAAGAGATGAAGACACATCATCTAGTCCATTTTTATGAGCTGAGGCAGGACCAATATACCTACACCATCCCTGACAGCTGTTTGCACGGGTGGATTAACCCACGGGCACAAGGGGCCCAGTTCCAGGGGCTCACGCAGTGTGTGGATCCCTCCACCAAGTGGTGCTAGGGAGGAGCGGAGCTGTCTGGGACTGGAGGCTGGGCTCTTTGTTCCTCTCTCACCTCACCCCTAGGCCTGCTGGTCTACCTCCAGAGAGTGGGGCCAGCTGTACAGCACAGCACAGCCTCTGGTGCAGCTAGACCACACCAGTGCACAGGCTGTTCCAGGGGAGCTGATCAGCCTGGCTGCAGATGGCCTGGCCCTAGCACCCCCTCCTACCCCAGCGCCGGCTCTCCCACAGAGGGTAGGACTGTAGAGTTGAGTGGCGCTGCAGCCCCATAGTCCTCTATGGTCCACCCACAGTCCTCTACAATTGTCTTTCATACATTTGAATGCTTATTGTGTCCTCTTCTCCCACCCCATCTTATTTTTGGAAGACTAAAACATTTTTAAAACTCATAGGTCAGGTTGTTGCTCTAGACTCACTCCAATTTGTGGTGTTGCTCCCCCAAATGAGACACCATACTTCACCTGAAGTATTGGCAGGAATGAGACAATTATCTGTCAGGTTTCATCACCATGGATTTTTTAAATTTTATTTACAGCTGCACCATGTTGGCTCATATTCAACTCATGATCCATAACAACCCCCAGAACCTGTTCAGCAATATTACTGCCTAGCCAGTTATTCCACATTTTGTATTTTGCATTTGACTTTTTTCTCCTAAGCACCATACTTTGCACTTTTCTTTATTTAATTACATCTTTTTCCTTTCAGACCAATTCAACAATTTAACAAGCTCATCTTGAATGCTAATTTTGTCCTCTAAAGGGCTGCATCCTTTCCTAGCTTGGAGTCATCCACACTCTTGTAAGCTCTCTCGTCATGCCATTACTCACATTAGTGGAAAACATGGATGCAGAACAGACTCTTCCAGAACTCCACTCTATATGGCCTCTCATTTTGACAGAAAACTATCGAGAATTGCTTTGAGCAGTTTTTCAGTCAGTTGTGTACTCACCATATATAACATGTAGGCCACATTTCCCTAGTTGACTTATGAAAACACCACATAGAACTGCACAAAAATCATGATACCACATCTATAGCTTCCTTCCTATGTCCTAGATCTGTATCCAAGCCAACAGGGCCAGATCACGGCAGGGGCTTTAGGGGCTGTAGCTCTGGGCCCTAACCCATTATGGGGGGCCCTGCAGACCCTCCAAAATCCAGCCCTGCCAAGCAGAGCACTGCTATTGTCCACCATCAGACTGTCTGACCCACTCCCAGGCTGATTGGTTTTCTCCAGACCAGTGCCCGCCTGCACCTGGCCAGGCCTCAAGTCCTAGACCCCTTTGTCTCTCACAGCACCACTGGGCCCCCATAAGCCAGAATTTCTACCAGCACCAGCCATGTTGCAGTCCCCACCCCTCCCCACAGTACCAACCAGGCTGTTGGCCCTGGATCCCCACCCCCACAGTACCAGGTGGCTGTAGGCCCCAGCCCTCCCTTATACTCATTCTCCATTGGGCCATGGTGTAGGAGACAATAAGAGTGGGCAGCCCCATGTCCCCCTGGGGCCTTGATCCAGCCCTGCCCATCAAAAGAATGAAATTAGGTTAGTTTAGCATGCTTTTTCTTGACAAATCCATATTAACTATTATCTATCATTCTATTATCATCTAGGTACTTACAAAGTGATTTGAACAATTTGTTCCAGTATCTTTCAGGTATGGAAGTTAGGCTGACTGTTCTAATTCCACGCATAGCCCAGGTCTCATCTTTTTAAAATAAGGTGCTGTGCTTGCCCTTTACCAATCTGAGGCCTCTCCTGTCTTCCAGGAGTTATCAAAGATAATCATTAACTGTTCTCAAAGTTATTCAACTGCCTCCTTAAAAACCCTAGGACACATTTCATCAGGCCTTACTGATCTGTACATGTATCTATTCTTTAATGTGTGCTTGCCCTATTCTAGCTTGTTTTCCTTCCCTCTTGTTACCATGAATTGTTAAACATCCAGCAACATTTTTTTTAAGAGAAGAATGAAGCAAAACAGGCAATGAACACTTCAACCACTTTGTTTTTCTCAAATATTTCCTTTCCTTCCCTGTTAAGTGAGGGCCTGCACTTCTCTCTCTTGCTTCCAGTACATATATAGAACCCTTTCTAGGTATAACATTTTTTTCCCTTAGCCCTTCTGTTTTTTCCCCTGACAAGAATGTCGCTGCCCCAGGGAAAGACCCGGGACACGAGCATGTCCCCTCCCCCTGGCAATGGGCCCGCCCCAAGCAGCCCGATTCGCCGCCCAGGCCCCATCTGGTCTTGGGCTCTAGCTGCCGCCAGGCTGGCCCCAGATCCCCCTCCGGGGGCGAGGGCCAAGAGAAATGGGTGCCGCTACTGGGGGCAGGCCCAAATCTCAGGTGGGTGACTGGGATGGGAGAGGCAGGGGCTGCCCCAGACATCTGGAGCATTGGCGCTGGGACTCGGGGTATGTGCCCTGTGTGCCAGGTGCCAGCAATGCCCCGGGTTCCTGATGCTTTTGCTATTTTTTTTCCAAACATCCTTAACAATTTGGTCATACTTCTATTTTTGTAGGATTGCTAAGTCATTAAACACTCCTACTGCACTCAGATTGGCCTCTTATTGGTCTTCCTATCTTTCTCTTTTGTTGGGATAGTCAACTGTTACTTTAATATTGTCTCTGAGACACTGTCAGCTCTCAGGAACTCCTTTCCCCTTACATTTTCTGTCCATGGGGTATCACCTACTACTTCTCTGAGTTTCTTAAATGCTTTGTTGTTGTTGTTTTTATTGACCTTATTCTGCTGTTCTCACTCCTCCCTTTCCTTAGAATCATGAAGTTTCTCATTTCATGATTGCTCTCACCCAAAATTGCCTTCTATCTTCAAAAGTGCAATGAATTCCACCCATTTAGTCAGAAGTAAGTCTCAAATGACTGCCCTCCCAATTACCATCTCCACCCTTTGAAACAAGAAGCTGCTTCCACCATATTCCAAGAATACATTAAACATTATGTGTCTTGGTATATTACTTTTTGAACAGATATCTGGGTAGGGAAGGTTGCTTATTATTGCCATGCCTTGTATTTTAGATATTTCTGATAATTGTTCTAGAAATGCCTCATCCTCCTGACTTTGTGGTTTATTATAGATCCTATGCCAGTACATGTCTTGTTCACCACCCCCTCCATCTTTTATCTTCACCCAAAGACTTGCCTCTCACCTTCTGGACCTCAGAATAAATGTATACTTTAATGTACAATGCAATACCCTCCCCTCCACCATTTTAACAACTACTTCAAATCTGGTTAAAGATATTTGTTAGAGATGATTTAAACTAGAATCCAATACACCATTGAACTTCCTCACTCTTGAATTTTGCCACAGAGCATATCACTACACTAAGCCAAACTCATCCATATAGGTAATGATCCCAGGAACTGAGAGAACAAAACAGACTGATCTCATGAAGTAAATTTAAAATAAATACATCAAGCTCGAGATAATTTTCTATTTAATTGACTGACAATACTTATTAAAGCAAGCATTTATTTACAAAAATTAAATAGCTGATTAAGAAACAGAAGTTAAATCAATGGAATTATGCCAAAGCAAAAAAAGAAAAACATAAGCTGAAACAAACCTGTAGTCTAGGTATTAAAGTCACCCCTTATACAACAGAATGTAGGAAAAATCCAATGGGTGCTATGCAATATAATACACTCTTCAGGACAGCAGCAGTCCAAAAAAGCTAACAATGTTAGGAGCCATCAGGAAAGAAATAGATAAGACAGCAAATTTCATAATGCCACTGTAGTTGGTATGCTCACTGTTAGGGCTGCTCCCACTGGATGCTCTGGAGATTAGCTCTTCCTGGGTCCAATACACTCCTCTCATTCACACACCCTGCCAACTCACTCCATGTCTGTGTGTGTCTCAGATTACTTCCTCTTCATGGTTTGGCCTTCTAGTAAGATCATTACAGACAGCTCTCTTCTTGAATATGAAGGTCTCTATCCAAAATGACAGTTTTCCCTTCACTGTCCAGACTATGGCTTTTCTCCAGGGACTGGTAAAGGGACCTGGACCAATCCTATACTCTGGGTTCCTATTCAGGGAGCCTATGACTGGAAACCACGGTTTGCTTGCTTCGAGACCCTGTTGCTATTTTCCAGGACTCCTTCCACATCTTCTAGCTCCACAAACTCATTCTCCTTCTAGGGAATAATTAGGGACTACTTAACTCCATAATCCTAAATACATATCCAGTGTTGCAAAAGTGACAGTCTCACAACATCATGGAATGCTTGGTCCGTGAGATTGCGCTCCACAAGATCGCACACGCGCGCATGCACACGCACACGCACTCTCTCTCTCTCTCTCTCATATGGGGAGAGAGAACAGCACTCCGCAACACTGCAAGAGTGCTGGAGTATTTTGATTTATGGTATGTATGCAGCCTACTTGCAGTACTTTTAAGTCAAATCTGGCCTGCCATAACAAATGAGTTTGACATCCCTGGTCTAACTGATCACAATATGTGGGATTGGAAAGGAATTTTCTCCTGCTCATATTGTCAGTGACCTGGGGAAGTTTTTTTGCCTTCCTCTGCCATGTGAGAGAGTTTCTATTGGGTTGTAAATACTTTGGTCTTATTTTGGTTTGGGGTTCATTTTCTGAGTGCTGAATTTTGTAGGTGGCCTGCACCACACCACAAGTATGTAGACTGTATGATCTAGTGGTTCCTTCTGTCCTTAAACTCTACGGCTCTTCATATGAGCATTCTGAAACGGTCAGAAGTAGATATGTCATCCCTGAATGTTTTCTCCTGGGGGAATCTGAATTGTAGTGGCACATTACAACATACTAAAAATCATAACATTTCATAGGGCCTGAAAGTTATTTCAGAGCACTTTAATTATGCTTATTGTAGGCTTACAGAACATGAGCACACTATCAAAATCTCAGTGATCCTTAAAGTTGAAACTGTCAGGCCTGATCATAGTTATTTAAGAATGTAAACAGTGGCTCTGTTAGAGCTCACTGTGAGAGAAGAGAGCACAGTGAAGGTGTTTCATTAACTAAAAAAGCTAGAGAACTGTTAAGTAGCCCTGGGTACCCCTGATTGTGTGATTATATTTGGATGCTTATTCAAAACTCCTCTCAACTTTGGAAGCTATCCTAAAACACCTAGTGGCAATCAGTTGCATCTTCTCTACAAAATCTATTTTATATAACACATCATTGAGGCCCACAAAAGGAAGCTGTTCAACTTGCATCCCATGTCTCCACTCCAGCTCCTTGGTTAGCTCAAGTAATTTCTCAGCAGTGGCCTTACATCATTTCCTTTTTTATTTGGTGGAAAGCTGGGCTTTCTACAACACTTGTGATGTAGTGTAAGGAATATTTACATCAGGGGCTCTCAAACTTCTTTCCCCTGAGGCATCACCTCTGAAAATATTTCAGACTGTGTCCCCTTCTCCAAAAGAAAAAACATGTTTGCTTTCAGAAGTAAGTAAGAGTTAAAGCTAATTGTCTTTCGCTATAACCTGTTAAAGGCAGCTCAAGATTTGATCTTATTTTGAACATCCCATAAAATGTTAAGTGAACATATGTACCAGCATGTGAAATAGTAAACCATCATTAAAGGAAAAATTACTGCTAAGCAAAAAGGAAGACAACACATTCTAATGGAATTGGTAGATTTAAATTCATTTCACTATATTATTCAGATCTTATGAATATGATTCAAGTTCATCATCATGCATTCTCTTCCATTCTCTGCAGAAATGGTATGTACACTATGATATGATTAAAGGAAGTGTAAAGTACAAGTGGAACCACTCAATGAAAAACCTATCAAAATAATTGCAAGTAGCAAGTATTCCCCTCCTCCCCCCCACAAAAAAATGTTGCATGCATGACATGACTGCTAACAAAAGCACTGTAGCTCATTCTCATGCATGATGGGAGGAAAAATGTTTCTTGTGATGAACAGGCAGCCTGGAGGCTTTTGGTGGGCTAGAAAATAAGACTGTTCATCATTATTAAAGCAAAAAAGTCAAAAAATGTAAAATGGATTATGTAGTGTAAAATGGTTTATTTCATAGCTTTTGATGCTTTCTTTCATATGCATTAATTCATCTAGTTTATAAAACTGGCGTCTATTCCATTTTCTCCAGAGTTCTCTCTTGAAATGTTATCTACTCTTATGTACCAATTATTGCCTGCTAGTTTTGATTACTGCTGTTCTAAAGGGTTTCTGTTTAGAAGCTTCACCAACCTTTCCTTCCAGCTCCTTATCTACCTCCCATTCATTCTCTTCTTAATCTTGGCTGCTAGGGAGGGAAGGAATAAGGTCTGCAGGAGAACAGCAGGAGAAAGAGAAGATGGTGGTGAAAAGTGAATGATTCTGAGCTGTCACCTGCCAGTGGAAGAGAGCATTTTCCTACAAGATGTCAGAACAAGCTTTGGACTTCGATTATGTGAATGAAAATACAAATCTTTGGTGAAAGTTCTTCCTAAATGAATCACACTACTTACTATTTAGCTAATTTTAGTAATTATTTTTAACAGGAGGACATGTGATCCAATTAATATTTGAGTGCTATGACTGACAACACATCAAGAAGTAGGAAGTGTGCTGTGAAATGATTAGAATTGATTATGTGGTGTCTGGAATCCCCGATTGCATTACAAGTTCTGCCACAGTAGCAGCTACATGGTTCTAAGTCATATAACCTGTCCATACATCAATTTACCAATCTGTAAAAATGGAGATACTACATACCTCAGCTGTATCTTGAGAGAATTAATGCATAGTTATTTGCCAAGTGCTTTATGATCTGTAGGTTCAAGTAAAGTACGAAGTATCCTTGTTATTCTACTCACTAGAAAAAAAGACATTAGTTTGAACTGTGCAGGTGGGGATAAGCAGTCTAAAATTACATCCTGTTTATCTGACGTTATATGAAGATGCATTCCATCTTCTCAGGCGTGGCATGAGGAGATCCATTTGTGTTATGTAGTCATAAGGAAAACTGGAAAAAATTAAAGTACTAATCGGTGTGTTAATTGAGGTCACCTAGATCATGATACTCAGGAACAAACAAATTAAACGGGTTACTATGGTATCAAGTCACATCTGTTCAAGTCAAAATTAATGGGTAAAGTTAAGTTCACTTTCTCATTGATTATTTATCCAGCTACAGTCAGCTACAAAAGAGCTATCAATTTAGGCCATCCATTAGCGGTCACCTCAGAATGTCTTAAAAAGCAAATCACTAATCCTCCAATGATATCTCAGTTTAAAACCTAATCTGTGCAAATTGCTGTTGGAAGCAGCATTTAAACTAGGCATCTACTGAGGTCTAATACATCCCAAAGACAGTCAAGCTATAATCCATTGCAAGTCATACAAGGAACTAAAACTTTAAAATCCTGTTAGTACAGGAAAGTCACCAAAATTTCACTTACAGATCTACTCATCCTGTTTTTTTTCTAATGCCATCAAAATGATAATAGTCTAAAAATGACCCACTGTAAAATTAGCTGTGACCTACATGCATATAGAAAAGCTGGGTTTGTATTTCTGGGAACCTGGAGCAATGCATATCTAAAACCACCTCAACCTTTTTGACCTTTGTAGTTTTCTCCAGCCAAACACATATGTAACCAAAGGATATGAATACAAAGTTTCATATAGATAAAATTCATTTCCATGCCTTTATCATCTCATATGAAGTCTGACTTTTTCCTCCCTCTGTGGCATGAAAGTGTACTATATTTCCTGGATTTACACATACATTGTTGAGTTTCCCTCAAGATTATTTATTTTAATATCAGTAGGACAGAAACTAGCAAACAGTATCTGTCATTCCCCCAAGAAGTTTAAATTCAAAGTTAATTTTCTAATTTCATATCCCACTCCTGATCACCCCCACCAACAAAGAAACAAGCAAATCAAGTGTATAATATAAGGACCAGACGGAGAAACCAGCTACCCTGGGGAAAAGGGACTGCTTTGGTCAGGCAGGGACACAAACCGGAACTCAAGTACCAGAGATCCAGCTCATGCTCCAATATTGCCCTATTGTGTAGTTTCTGTAAATGGCTTCAGTGTGGAATGAGAGGCAGTGGCAGTTTGCTTATTATTCAGAAAATGCTTTGAGCAGCTCAGATGAAAGGTATTATTTGGCAAAGCATTTTCATTATCTTGCTATGACCTAGGGGGTGTAACGTCACTAAAAGTAACTGACTTTCATTTACATTATCTTTACAGCAGTATATCAGAATCAGGCTCTAAGCCTAAGGGTCTGAATACACTACAGTCAGGTAACTGCAACACATGTAGCACACCCAAGTTAGGTAAATGGGTACTGATAAAAACTGAAACTGTGGCAGCATGGGCTTTAACACCAGCTGTAGTAGCCTGGCTGGCAGCTTGGGGGCTCAGCCATGCTTCCAGAGCTTCTCTATTACTAATACCCAAATTAGCTAGCTTGCAAATGCACACACATGCATTCTGTAACCACGCCTCCAACTGCAGCAGACATTCCCCAAGATGCCTAGATATGGATTTAACAGCCAATTGGTTCGAATGCTGTAAGCTTTAGCACTTAAATCATATAGGAGACATTTTAAGACTTTTGTTTCATACCATTTATTTTGCAAGACTATTGTTGAATTTTGATACTTCTCTGTGATAGCAACTGTAATTTTCTGCTCCCAGTGGTAGCACTGATACCTTCAAAGCTGGGAATCTGGCGGGCAGCTGCTCTCTGACCACACAGCTCTGAAGGCAGGAAAATTTTGAAGCCAGACTCTCTTATAAAATGACCATTTTTGCTAACTCCCATGAGTGGCTCCTCTTAGCAGATGTTACTGTTGCATATATCTACCTATATCATTGTATAAGTTATCTTATGCAAAACAATAAAAAAAGATGTGTCAAGTTTAGAGGAATAAGACAAGGTCAATGTCAATAAAATATTCTTTAATATTCTTTAATGCTTTTTAAATAGGTTAATATTTTCACTTCTCCTGAATTTTGCAGGTAATAAGAAAGCACAGCAATATTATTGGCTATTATAATTATAGTTTTTTTCTATTGTTAAAGGAAATTACCTGCTTATAAAGAAACTGCAGTCACTATAAACTTACAGTGCAAGGTTTCTGTTTCATCCAAATGCTTGCAGATAAGTATTGCACAATGTTATCTTAAAGCTGAGGATCAGTAGTGAGAGTTAGATTATTTTATGCTGCAAGATTTTTAATGTTATGGGGTTTGTATTCATACAATGTGTAACCAACATTTAGGCTTCACAAAATATAATTTGTTTTTGCATAATTGGCAGATCATATCAATTGACTTATTTTTCTGCATTCTTTTAATTTGTATTCATTTTAAATTATCACAGTTACTGGAAATTATGCAGAAGGTCAGACAATCTAATGACATGAATAACATGTTCATGATGCTGGAAAGCAGGGAAGAAATAAGAACAGAAGTGGAGAGCAAGAGACTAGATGCACAAAAATAGCAAACAGGAAAGGAGGTGTTTAAAAAAAAACAAAAACAAAAACAAAAAACAGCATTAAGTCTCTAAAAGGAAAGAAAGGACAATGAGGAGAATCCATTTCCTCTAAGTGGTAAATGTGTACATATAAATCATGGAAGAAATGTAAACAATGTTTAAGATGAGGCTGTAATTCACAGCATCTCCACTTGAAATTCACATTGTTTTGGTTCAATTATTGCTAATGGTGTAAAGAAAAGAAAATCCATTCTATAAATTAATTAGATAACATAGAAAAACTTTACATTCCTATTAAGGAGAAAATTTCAGTCCAACTAATATTTATTTCCTAAGTAAAAAGTTCCAGCATATGCCAAGGAAGCAGAAGATGATTAACACATTGTTCAAGGTGGAAGCTGTGCAGTAAAATAGGCTGCGCAGAGTGTATGAGTATTTGCAATGTGGCCAAGTGGTGATCAGAATGAGTTGGGGGCGGAGGTGAGTCAGTGTGTGACATATGTAAAAGTGTTAAGTAACCATAAACAGAATTATAAATATCTACATGCCAATGTAAGAAAGCATACTATCAAGAATAGGTTACCTACGATGCCTGTCAAAGGAAAGCCACCTTGATATATTAAGTATTTCTGAAACACAAGGCAGTGACAAAAAAATTAAAATCAGTGGAATACTGTAGTAGCAGGTATAAACTGTACAATAGCAGGAGCAGATTAGCTGGTGGAAAAGAGGGATTAGAGGAAAAAACAGTGTTAAAAGCTTCCAAGTAATCCAAAAAGATAAAAGTTCTGAAAAAAGACCCATAGCTAGAATTCAAGATTTAGATAACAACTGAAATTAAAAGATAAGCAAGGTAAGAAAAATCCTACTTAGAGTTTGATTTAAAGTTATTTACTTTCTGTATTTTGACATGTAGAAAATTTGTGTTTTTACAGTTTAATGCCTTAACTTTGAATAGTAATGTCATTAAATTGTCTGACCATTCCCATAACTTCTGTATCTATGCAAATTTAAAATCACTAAAGAATGCTTAAAAATAAAACAATCAATATGATATATGTCATTTATATGAAAATAAAAGTTATATTTTGCCAAGTTCAAAGCTTGGTTAGACATTGTATGAATACAAACCCCACAACATAAAAATATAAACAGTCTAGACTATCAATGTCCAGATCCGGATGAAGATAATGGGCAGGATTCTCAGCCCCATGCAGCTCCTTCTTAACCCCACAGGTTCTATTCCTGGCTTGCTCCCCACAGCACATGAGATATTTCAGGAAAGGAAGAATCAGAGCTCTGATGTAGTTAGGAGCAGCCTTCAGGCTTTTAACATACTGGGGCAAGGAAGAAAAATCAGGGAGTCCTGACAGCATTCCTTATTGGCTCCCAACAGATAAAGCAGAGAAAGAACCAGGCCAAATCATTAGAGAAGAGAGAAGATCAAAGAAGCAACAAAACAAAACATTAATGACAATGGAAAAACTGAACTGTCTTTTCATGTTGGGCCAAGATTTGAAGCAGCAATTTTTCAACCCTTGAACAATTTCTTCTCAGAATACCTAGTTCTAGCGCGCACACAAAAAAGGAGATCAGTTTTGACTTAGTCCTAAGTACAACAAGCAGTAGGTTCAAATATAGTGGCCACAACACAGTTAAGTTCCAAAGGAGAAGCTGTGTTAGTCTAGTTCAGCAAACAAACAAGGAGTCCTGTGGCACTTTTAAAGACTAACAGATTTATTTATCGTATAAAATTTCATGTGATACACACACACAGGTAAAGTTAGCATCCTCAGGGGATGAACTGTGTCTGACACAAATTTAGAAAAGAGGATAAAAAGTGAGGGGGAAGAGAAAGACAGAAGCTAGTCATAAAGACAAGTGAAACTTCACAAAATTTTAAAAAATTATATAAGTGTAATTGAATCTCAGAAATTATGTGCTTCCTCAATGGACTCAAGATGACAAGGGGAATGGGAACATAGTTAAATGAAAAAAGTACAAAAAAGGTATTTGAGCCAAATTAGTATCCTTTTATAGTTAAGCAAAAACAAACAAGCAGAAGCATGCACGTAAAATACAAGATGGAAATTAGAAGTTCTAAGAGAGAATTTAAAAATCAATTAGCCACAGACAATACATAAAACATATTTAAGTGCATTAGAAGCAGGAAGGCACTGAGAGAATCAGAGAGTCTACTAGACTACCAGGCAGTAAAAAATCAATTATGGATATTGCAAAGAAATGAAATGATTTCTCTGTGAGACCCTTCACGACAGGGTAAGTCGGATATCTACTTTAGAGCTGCTTCTTCCAGGTAAGGAAAATGAAGCATTCTGAGAAATAAAGGGGTCACAAGAGGAGGCACTAGAACAATATTATTCAGGGTTATCTTTTTTATAACAAACATATATAGAAAAACTACTCTGAATTATAAGGGATTTTGTCAAAAATTAATTCACCAAATAAAAATAAAAAAAAAAAAAAAAAAAAAAACAGAAACAACTCCTCACTAACAAACCAGAAAACTGATCCCCTAAGTAGTATCCTCCTCCTTCACGAACAGAACATGAGCACGAATCCTCCCATGTTCCCTAAAATCTATGTGGATCGCACACACACACACTGTTGTGCAATGTCCACCCCCCATAAATTTAATTCAAGCATGCAGTAAGAGAGAAGCAAAGATACGGATACTGGGGGGGGGGGACCAGCAGAAGTGAAAAACAGTCATAAAGTAAAGCCACTATTAAACTTGTATGCAAATTCCACTGAACAGGAACTCCACAAAAAGAAAGGTGCTCTTCATATCACATTAAATCCTGAGGGCATAGCTGTCCTAATTTAACTTACGACAGATAAAGTAGAGAACCTCGCCAGTAACTTCAGTTGTCATTGTACAAGACCCTCTGAGAAGGGTCATTTATCTCTGAAAAATAAGAAGTAGAACAAAAAGTTGAACTGGTTGGAGTTCCAGAAAGACAAAAATTATTGCAGTAGCCAATTCGATTCTTTGCTGAGTCCTTTCTTAGACCCCAGACTTTTGAATCAATCTTCTTTTTAAGATTCCTTTTATTGGACTGTGCTGAAATCTAAGCAAGATTCTCAGCTCATCATCTTCTTCAGTCAACACAGAAGCGCATTCTTCGGGTATCTCTTGACTCTAAGGACTTGCTACATGAGGAAATTGGCCAGAATACCTGTTCTGGGACGAACTATTAGCTTCCTTCCATCATGCCTACTGTGGACTCTACACTGGAATAAATTATTTACTTACAGAACAATTTCTCTTCCATAAATTATTCCAGAATAAATTGATTTATTCAGGAATAGCAATTGCTGAATATTTTGTTTTGCAATAGCTATTCTGGTCAATTTTCCACACTGACATGCTCTAAGATCCCTCTCATTCCTTTTTAATCCTCAACAGGTGATCACACAACTCAGGCAGGTGTTCATTCTCTCAACAACTTGTACTTAAAGGGGCCATGCTTTCAAACAGATTTGGCTAGTTTCAATTGCCAGCCACACTTAATGGGGACAGGGCACCCTGCCAGAAAAAGCATTACCTGAAGAATTTTGAGGACAATACTTCCCTCTCAGCTGGCATTTTCACAGACACAGAAGAACCCAGAAGTCTATGTTCTTGTTTCCATTGATACTTATAATTGAGGAATAACAATGGAAGCAGCAGCACGGAGCACTGAAAACAATGTTCATTATAAAATGGCATGAATAGATTGCTCATTGTTATTCTAGTCTAACAGCTTTCCAGATAAGTTACAAAAATGACATTGCAGATGTAAACAGAATGAGAAAATGAAGATTTTGTTAGATGGTATCATTTACACACATTCTAAGTAGTATGTCACCTGGAATGAACCCTAGATGCCCTTGTCGTGAATCAAATTAAATGTTTTTCATGCTTACCTAGAAGACTCTCTAGACTCAATGAAATAGAATACAGAATAAGTAATCTCTTCCATCTGATATTTGCAAAGACAATGAGTCTCATCTGTATCAAGGCTTTTTAAATTATGAGAAGAAATATGCTGAATACTTGACCATACAATGTTTGTTTTTGTGCAACTGCAGTCTTAAGGTGTCAACAACAAGGAATTACTGTTTAAAGACCAAATAATAAAAAGGTCTGGGTGCTTCCTTTTGGTTTTGGTTAACCTACTTTCCCACAGAGTCTATAACTCACTAATAGACTGACTTGAAGTTTAGGGAGCACTGCACCATACAGAAAGTGCTCAGCACTTCAGAGTTGGGCTCCAAATAACAACGAAATTATCCCCTATCTCCAAAGCATTCTTCTAGGATCTCTGCACATGCAGCTAGCTGTCTGGGGTGCAATATTCTGTTCTGCTCTGTTTCTGGCATCTTTATTCTGTCCTCAAGGAATGTGGAGTTGTGTTACAAGACCCTTCTTTGTCTCCACTAGCATCTCAAAGCAGCTTCCATCATTCGTTCTTCTCCCTAAGTTAAAGAACAGACCAACCCAATGCTCCATTACTCTCTCAGTTCACTGAAGCGTCATTTCCTAGCTAGCACCAAGTGCAACGAGGCCAGGGGAATTGCTGGTGCTGGGCTTACATGACTCAAGCCCCAAGTTTAAGTGCTTGAGCCCCAGGTCTGTCCCCGGACCTCCCAGGGCAGCTGCTGTCGCAACAGTGTGTGAGCCCCAAGTCCCAGTGTGCCAAGCCCCCGGTCTTTTCCCAGGCCTGCGGGACTTCTGAATGAGGCAGAAAGAGGCAGCAGCCTCCAATCTATAGTGATGGAAATTGCAGCCTTTAAAACCTGCTGCTGTCACAGTTCTTAGGATTGTGGCTTGAGTGGGAGTTTAAAACCTGAGGCAGCTGCAACTAAAAATGTGTAATTCAGAGAGTTTTGCAGTTATAACGAGGATGCCGTATGTATTCTGAGGACCAGAGCTGATTGCTAATAAAAAAGTTAATGCAATACGTTTTTATTGCAATGCAAAATAAAGCCAAATCTTGTTCAAATAAAAGTTAGACTAGTTATACTAGTGGTTCTCAGCCTTTTACAGGCCACAACACACTTGGTGGCATATCTCAATCCTGCAGGACACACCAGCCCATGTGACCACCACCCCCACCAATTCCAGTTATTCCTGCGACTCTGCGACATAGTTACCACTGTGTGATGACACAGTAACGTGTCCTGACACAGTCGTTGAAAACCACTGAGTTATATAATACTAAATCTTAGTTTAAAAGGGTTTTTCTGTCCAATAATACACCACATCCATCTTTTAACAGTACAGATACTTTATGGATTTCCTACTTTAAAAGAACACGGATTCCTTGAGTCAGAGTCAAGGCCAGAAAGAACCACTATATGATCTTCTCTGGCCTTGGTTTATCATAGGCCAGAAACACAACCTGCACACTGAACTCATCTTAAACTAAACCAGAGCACTGACCATTATATATAACTGGTAGTCAACAGAAGGGACTGTGGTATGCCTGAGGTGTCCCAAAATGGTGGGGAAATAATTAAGGAAGTTATATATCCAGTAAGTGACCTGCACCAACATCTTGGCTATGTGCATGTACAGCAGTATTTCTGCAATACATGAAGGACATCAGTAAACTGACTATCAATTTACTCTCCTAACTTATGACAAGCCTGGCCTGTGATACAGTTTTCATATTGTACTGGGAAGCAACAGTTCTGCCTTTGGAGAAACCTGAGTTAATTCTTCTCTGTGAACTGTTCGGCTATGTTCACACTTACACAGCTAAACCAATTTAACTTATATTGATTTAATAAATCTGATATAAAAATCATTAAATAGATTTAAGTTAAGTTGATTTAACAGGTCCCTACTAGGAACTCAAATCGAAACAGCATGTCCATGGACAGGACTTGATATTTTGATTTAGGAGAGAGGCACCATGGGAGGTGTGGCAACATGGTCCCCTAGAAGGGCTATGCCCCTACCTAATATACAGAAAAAGGAAAGCACCTGGGAAGGAGAAGGGCAAAAAGTGTTAAATCAAAACAACAACGTCTGCACCGTGTTATTTCAAAATAAGAGTTTTGATTTAACCATCATATTGATATAATACTAGGTTTTATCATATCAATATGACTTTCCTTATATCAAAATGAGGGAGCTCCTCATTTCAAGATAAGGGAACATTGTGTGGACCTGCCATTTTTTTAAAATCAAAATAACCACTGTTATTTTGATTTAAACAGTGTGTGTGGACATACCTTTCAATACATAACATAGAGGGTCACCTTCTGGCATTGCTTTTTATGCAAGACTCCCATTGACATTGCAACAATGACCCTGAACAAAAAAAAAAAAAAAAAAAAAAAAAAAAAGTCTTGCGGCACTTATAAAGACTAACAAAATGTAGGTAGTCTTTAAAGTGTTTTAGTCTTTAAAAGTGCAACAATACCCCCCCCCCCATACTAGACTCACACAGCTAATCATTTGGAACTTGCCAATAATGAACCTGAAGTTTGTGTGACCTCCCTACTGTGACTAGATGATTCCACAAAGCAACTTTGCTTTATGAAGCATGAATCTTTTTATATCAAGAAAAAGCATGACGGGTTGATGGTCCTAAGAGGACTCTGGAACTGCAATGGGGGTTCAGAAAAATCAGAAGATACAAGGTACAGAGGCCAAGACCGCACATAAAATGAAGGTGCTGCATCTTACTATACATTTAAAAACATCAGCAGAACTTCTGGTGGTACAGTAGTCAAAAATAATAAAGAAAGGGAAACTAATAAATGGAAAAACATGGATAGTTCTGTATCCTTGTCTACTTCCTGGAAAATACGGCTGGAATTAGAGAACTGTATATGTTTTGAATTTATATCATCCGCACAAAACCTACCATATTCCAAAGGCAAGCATGCTCACCTGGAACTCTGTAAATTTAACTGATTATTTTCACTCAAACTGCAATTATAGGGGAAAAGAATAAAACTGAAATAGTATTGTAGAGATTAGCTTTGTAACAAAGATTCTAACTCAAGGCTAAAATGCCATTCTGTGCACAGAGCAACGTGACCAGTTTCTTATACCATGATCATTGAGCACGTCACAAAATAATGTCCCATGAAATACTCTATTGGATATTTGAGCTCCTTAGCATAACGCATTCCATAATGTTGATAGTTTACTAAAAGCTAAATTTCTCCTTCATTTGATACATGGGACTTCCAATAATATCACTGACTCAGACCAGTGAATGTATAAAGCAGATAATGTATTCCTAAATCCTACAACAAAGCAGATAAATCAAGCAGACATATTACTCATATTACGTACTCTATGAATGAAATAGTGAAAATATCTACAGTAAAATTTTGAAGAATTTCACATAGACACAGTTATAATATGAAATTTATCTAGGCACTATTTTGAGTCTTAACTTGTTCTTCAGAGTTTGAAAATTTCATTTAGAGTTCTAAGAGAATCATCCTTCTGCGGAGGGGGGGGGTATGAGGTGCTAACCACTAGAAAGGAGAAATTTTTCAGCATATAAATGAGGTTTTCTGTGATAGGGCTTTAGAGTATTTTGTAGTCAACTAATAAGAAAATACAATAACCTTTAATCTGATATGCCAATCATTCTTGATGATTATTTTGGACTAAACTTTAAATAGTTAATCAAAAACACTAGTTAATACTACAATTCCTTTCATTTATTATTACTTCTTGTTTGTAATTGATTTCATTATTGTATCTGTACCAAGAGTAATCTTGTCTCTTCGTTCCATGTTACAGATTATTTAAAGGTCATTAAATACTGGCATAACAGTGTTGAAAAGATCATTACTGAAATATCTTTTGAAACAGAAATGATTCAAAATTAATTTTAGGGAACTAATTAGTTAATGACGAGTGAACCTCCAAGGCAGGAAATTTTGATTTGGGGGATCAAGTCTTTAGATGCTACTGCAGTGTGAACAGCTAACATCTATGTCTTTACCAAATTATTAAAATCTTTAAATGAAAAATTGGTGTGGATACTTCATGAGAAGTCTATGGAGACTCAATAATTCTAGTTTCTGGGTAGGTAAAAACACTGTATTCTCTGGCCCATTTTACATTTGTGATTTCTGATGCAGTTAGGATGGGAGACAAGAAATAAATAAAATGCATACATAAAGAAGAAATGACAATCAATATCAAACTCTTAAAACTTCAAAGGTTGGCTCAGGGTCACTTGAAATTCTAAATGAAGGTTAGGTTACATACTTCTTTTTAATCCAACCCAGTTTGCCTCCTCCTACTTACAGTTCCTGGAAAGAAACACACCATTTTCCATTTTTTGGAGTTTGTTAATTTTAAACCTTGCATTGAATAATTTATACACACAGTTGCAAAAGATACTTTGGTAACCATCCTTTTACTGCATTTAGAACCAGGGAATCATAGAGAACAGATAGGTATGTGGGGGAGTGCATGTGGGCTCCATTTTATTATCTATTCCAGCTTCCTGCCATATGGGATAGCTTCATATTACTATCAGAATACATGCAATTTTCTGAGAAACCCGCAATAGCATGGAACGCACATCTCTGACATTTTAAGAACAAATGTGACAAAACCAGCATAGGGGAACAATGAAAAAAGGGATAATGTCCTCACTGATAGGTACAAACTGATTATTGTAAGCACCACTTAAAGTATTAATAAATATATGTAGGACCTGATGCAAAGCCCAATGGAAAGATTATCAATGATCCCAATGGCTTTGGACCCATAAGTTGTTGTATGGCAGCCCACATTACCCCCTTCTTCACAAGCCATCTTGGAAACAAGACGACTACTCAAAGGGTTTTCCCTTAGATTAAAAAAAAAAAAATAAGTATGACTATATTAACGTTGTAGCTCCAGAATATAAGACAGAAGTATTAAAGGTAATAATTATTACACTGCCCATGGCAAAGGAATGCAGAATCAAGATAAGGAGATTTCAGTTGGATTTGCATGCATACAGGGGCTGGCATGATCTGGCTCCTCACTTGTAACCTGATCTGACTGCAGGAGAGACAAAGGTACCAAAGCATCACAGTAACTAAATTACAAAGGAAAGAAGCTTACTGGTTGTTTTGCTTATTCCACCACGCAAAGGCGGGATTGATTTTGGTTTTCTGGTGACTCCCCCCCCCCAATTCTAAATGGGCCACACAACAAGGGCTTCTATCATTTCCCTGGGGATGCTATTCCTCCATCAAATAATCTGACCATTAGCAAATAGTACAAGATAAGATACACTCAGTGACATAGGAGTCCCATGTCACTTTTAATTACTAACAAGGTTATTTCTTGCAGGAGCTTTCGTCAGAGAAATAAAAGCTTGTCAGTCTTTTAAAAAGTGACACAGGATTTCTTGTTTGTTTTGCTGAAACAGACTAACAAGGCTTCCTCTTTGGAATCAATGACATATTTAGCTACAATGTACATTAGATATTTGGCCTCAAATATTTTGTGGTTTAAAAATGAGCCCCATAAAAGCTATATTTCCTTCATTTTTGTTTTTTCAAAACAAATATCTGCAAAGACAATGAACTATTTTATTTTAACAAGTGTTGAAAAATGGCCGTAGCTTATTAGGAGCCAGACTCTTCCACCAATACTTCATTTTAAAAACTTTATGAAAATGAAGTTTATTTGATTCTGATTAACTATATTGTATGACAGCAGTGCAACCTCAGTGATGATTCATCCTCTACTGGTATACATGGAGAAATTATGTTGAAGTCAGTGGAGCTGCATCCATTTACACCAGGCGAGGATTTGGGACCAGACGCCAAGCCAAAATTTAAAAGGATTTTCAAGTTTGAGGATTACACTGACCCAACAGAGCTCCATCAGTTCTATGAATAACCCATTCATCTTTAATAGGTCAAAAAAATCCTTTTTTTAATCATCTTTTTATGTTACAGAAGACTGTGAATATAAAAGAAACAACAATCAAAGAGATGCAAGCTGTGTTTTGTCATTATGTGTCACTTCCCTTTCTCAGTTCTTCCTTCTGTACCATCTTGTTTTCCATTCTCACTACCATTGGCCACAGCACCCTGTCCTTGCATTTACTGAAAATGCTTTATCTCAGCTCCCCTACATCTCTGATCTTGTTTCTTTCCACTTACTCTGCTCCCTGCCTATGCTCATCATAATCTTCTTATTCTGCATGGAGCTGGACTGAACCAGTGGAGGTCTTGGTCTTCCATTTACCAGACACTATAGGAGGAACTCTGTGAGAACTCCTGAGTAGAAAGCCATTCTCTAATTCTCTGCTAAAGCACGTAGAGTCTGGCATCTCTCTGCTCACACTATAGGCTCTCAGTACACACTGTCACCTACTACTTCCTCAGGTTCCAAAGGGGTATCCGTGTTTGCCTAGTTCATCAAAACACACAAGGAGTCCTGTGGCACCTTAAAGGCTAAAATTCTTTAAGTGCCACAGGACTCATTGCTTGTTTTGATTCCTCTGCCGTAGGGGTCTCAAACTCAAATCACCATGAGGGCTGCATGAGGACTAGTATGTTAGCCCATGGGCCACACACTGAAACCTTTTCATACAATGATATTGCAAATATCAGTAACAGTAGTGTTGTTGCAGGCCACAGGAAATACCTTTAGGGGCCGCATGTGGACCTTGGGCCATGCGTTTGAGACCCCTGCTCTACGGAAGCCTGCAAGGCATCCTGCAACTCCCAATGAAAGCTGAACACTGCTGCACATTTTACAGAAGATGCTCTGCATCTCACTAGGTCACACATGCAGGATCTCTCACACTCCACATTTCGTATTTCCCACTCATCCACAGACATAATTCCCCCAGAGATTTGCCTGCATGTTTAACTTCAATGGTGTGTAAAGTTAAACATCTTTACATTTTTCCAGGAGCCTGCTCTATGTGTGACAATCCCCCAGTTCCTGTCTTCCCTCACCAGAGTCCCCTCTCAAAGCCAATTTCTTCCAAGGACCCCGACGTTCATTCTCTTTGCCAATAAATATTCCTAGTTCATCCTTTGGTACATTGCTCTGCTGGGTATATGGTCTGCTTTAGAAAATGAATTTCGGAGAGCAGGAACTAAGTCTCTATGTGTGAAGTGCTGGGTAAACTTAAGTTGTTATACCAAGAAATATTTAAATATACAACACCTAAAATAATATAAAACTGGAGTTTTTTTAAACAGAAGAACTAAGCTCTTAAGATACTGTTATTAAGTAATTTCTCTTTAATTAGTTCAAATGTAATTTGTTTTTAATTAAGTAGATATACTATCTCAGTACCTTCTTAATGGGATTGACATTAAAAAATCAAAAATAAATAAGCCCACTAATACATCTGCAACTGCTTTTACACTGACAAAAACCTCACGGCAAAACTAAATTAAATATTTCACAAAAGTGATTTTATTCTTTTTGTAATCCAATACACTTTATCCTCACTGCAAGGCTCTCTTCTATAACAACTTTCTTATAAAGCTGTTAGACCTTAGTCCCTACCTATAGTGTATTGTACATTAAAAAAAAAAAAAAAAAAAAAAAAAAAAACACAAAACAACGATCCCTCCACATTTGAGCAGCTCAAAAACAGGGCTAAAAATCCAGGCAGGTATACTTTGACTATTGTCAGAAATGAATTTCTCTGTGTTTATCCTGTCAAATTATACATTGTAAGTAAGCCAGGAATGAGTGTACAGGAGACTTTACTCTACAATTCCTTGAATTGGATCACTCTCACATTTATATAGGCACTTTTCAATGACCTGAAGTGCAGCTGGCTACAAAATCCTACATCTGTCAAGGTGAGAGATAATAGCTCACAAAATGTAGGTGAGCACTGATTTTTTCATGCAACACAGGATATCCAATTACTAAAATTTTAACAGACACAGGCAACCTTTTAGCAAGTGACCAATGAGTGCTTACAGTCCATGACAGGCAGTGTTAAAGTGGGGAACACAACATGAGGATCCTAATTTGGAAAAAAAGTGAAGTAGCAGTAATCATCATGCCAGCATAATATTTCTTTTCTAATACAAACTGGTCTTAAATTTCACTCTTGTGTATCTGTCCTAAATCTAGCTACACAAAGAACAAACATTTTAGAATTCTTTAAGATGCTATCAGCATCTTGTTGATTTTAGTGTGTTTAATCATTATAAAAACTGTGCTTCATTCTATTCATTTAGAACGAAATCATGCCCCCCCACCCAGTTATGAGGTGCTTTAGACATGAAAGTTCCAGAAATCTTTCCCCTCCTTTTTACTTACATTAAAAAGGGGAAAGTTGGACATGGTGTGGTGGGCCAGCAGAAGCTATGTATCCACAACATTCTCCAGGAGCTGTGCTGAGGATGTTCTGGCATTACTACTACAAATTCAGTTTTCCTATCTGCTAAAAGGTGATAATGATGTTTGCTTCCATGGTAAGGTGCTTTCAAATTTACGGACGAAACACCAAATATTTAACAACACTAAAAGGTGCTTCACAGCCTTTCCAGTTACCTCCATTACCCAAGAGGCATCATTCTTTTTCTAATGCATGTTGTTGATACCAGGTATGACAGGTGACTCTGGCAGTGTGCCTCCATCTTAACCAATATGAAGTGAGTCCTCAGACTGAAAGTGGAACATTCTCTGTATGTTGTATCTAGGCCATGTGCTGTACGTAATAACCCTCAACATGAGTCACTGGAACGGTCTAAATCTACAGTCTTACCTCTCTAACTCACAGAGCCATAACTACGGCCGAGTGAGCAGGGCCGTGCTCCAGGTGCACCGGAGCAGCTCCATTAAAGGCGTGCTCTGTGCCGCTCACCTTAGGCACCAGCTATTGTAAGGGGTGGAGTAAACTGTAGTTGCAGCTCTGCTAGCTCAGGACATTAATTTACAAAGTGTAACAACCTTATCTGGTAGCAGTAGTAGGCTAATATATCGCTGGGGCCACTAGAGGGAAGCATCATACACTGCACAAATTATTTCAGACATAAGCTTTTGTGGGCTGCAACCCACTTCATCAGATGCAACAGATACATACAGACTAACATGGCTACCCCTCTGGAACTTGCAAAATTATGGAAGTCCATCTTCAGCGTTTAACAGAAAACACTGTGTCAGTTCTACAGTCTTCTGATTGTTTTTCCCTACAAAAATTATAAAATTAGGAAACTTAAAAGGCTTATACTATAAACTCAGATATATCTTTCAAGTTTAATAACTTACCAAGTCACAGAACACTGCAAGATTACATATTTTTTCTGTCTTTTTGACTGATGGATGATTTATTCAGATTATGAACAAACAGTTAGTTATGTAAAGCTCTCTAACCCCTTTGTAAAATGGAGGCTGTAAAAGCCATAAGCTAGTCACAACAGAAAACCAGGGAAAATAGCCACTCAGAGGACTAATTATAAAACCACCTCCAGCCTAAGTCAGTAACACTGAAATTTCATCAGGTTAATCCACTCAGTTAAGTTTCTTGCCCTACTGAACCATGCCATTGCAAAGTCTTTATCTCTGATACTATTAAATGAAGAAAAAAAAATTACCATTTGACACAGCTTAACTCCACAAGGTTCAAACAAAACTCCTGTTTATCTTTTGCACTCATTCACAGATTTAAAGAGTGCATTAATTCCCCCACAGACACCCACACACCCCTAAAATCTGTGGTAAAAACAATGCTTGGAAGTTATTTATTTAGTAGCTATTACCTGAACAGTTCAAAAGCCAACCAAATGGAATAATATACCGCTATTTTACTTATAGCTCTAAGCCCCTTTATATCCTACCACATCTCATGCTTCATTTTATATATTTATTTATTTGTGCTTAACATTTTGAGTGTTATCTAGTCACTCAGACATAATGGAGACACACTTTACAGCAGCCAGCCATTTTCAGTACATTATAGAAACAGCATTTCATCATTTATCATAAATTGCACATGGCTGGTCTTTATTGCATGAATATATGGGAATGAGTAAAACAGTGTTGCACAATGCAAGGTAATTTTGCAGCCTAGTAACCCTGTTGGATACAAATTATATAACAACTGATTTAATTAAGATCCTGATTATATTTAGAAATGCCAGATCCAAGCTTTCATGCATGCTTTATAAATCAGTTGCAAATCAAACAATAAGAAAGAGCCTTCATCATTCCTTCGAAACACACCGAAGAAGAAACTCCAATAGGATAACTCTATCCTATGTCAATGGCTTGATTTACAAGTTCTCACATCAGTGAGAATGATCAGATGTACAAAAGCAACTCCCAGCTTTTAATACTAATTTAAGAGTTTGCTGTTACACAGTGTTACAGCCCCTCTATCTGGTAACAACCAGCAATCATGTCTCAGCTCATAATGAACTAAAATTCTGAGGTTTATAACAATGATTTTGTAAAATAAACATGATTTTAGTTCAGTGATGTTGTAACAAATACTTAAGTCTGAAAATACATGCAGGGAACGGATCATCAAAGTTTCAAAAGACATTTTATGCAAATAATGCTTTTAGAATGAATCAGTGCTAACACATTTCTGCCTGCAAACATAACAAAAAAAACCAAGGCACCCTGTATCTTACCACTATAATATAGAACCAAGTTTGGCTTTGAGGGTGTCATTTACAAACAACATGCAAGAAAAATCCACAAATGAGATGACTCTCAGTGGTCTAGAGCTAAGCAATTACATCACACAAAGATGGCAGTTTAAAGTTTTGGGGGTTTTTTGGTTTTTTTTGTTTTGTTTTTTTGAGGGTACATGTGAAAAGAAGGTGTCTTTTTTTCATTATATTGCCAAACATAAGATGATCACCAATGGAAACTGAATACTAATGACCACATTTAAGTAGTGCTACCAACTGTCAAACAACCACCCAAATAAGAAAACCTACATTTAAGTTGGAGTGTTTATGCAAACGTTATACTTTGTGTGTATACAGACACACACTATGTGCACATTGAAATGTTTGTGTACATATATACACAGATATGGGCAATCACACCCACACAAAATATGACACTGACTGAAAACACTTAGGCATTATATCATTCTTAAACACTGCATACTGTGGTCCTAAAACATTTTTGCCAAACACACACATTTCCATCATATGTTTTTTTCCAGTTTGATTGCTTGCAAGGTTACAAAATACTTCTGAGAGAAGTTTATTCAAAAGGGGTTTTAAATGCTAATTCATCTTTCTATAGGGTAGGAAGGAACACTTGCCTTTTCCCACATATCAAAGTTTAAGTGTGACATATTTACTGCACCAATCATGCAGCTGAAAATACAAACTGAAGGTTGGAGGGGGCCACATTTCACAGGTAGGCAATTTAAATTCAGTAAAGGAGTTAAGAACTCTTCCAAAAAAAAAAAAAAAAAAAAAAATCAGTAAAAGTCAAAGTAGAGAATTGGCTAAGTTGTTGGATTTATATGGGACTATCTATTTGAACACTTGTATTCACCTCCAACTACCTATTTTGTCATTTATTTATGTTCACTTTCTTTACCTGTTACTGTAGTGCTCAAAGTCTGTCTAATCTCTGCTTTGAAGTTTAAATTTTATTTTTATGGAAACTAGAAACGCTTAGTTACTTTGCTGCAAAAACCACAAAAATCAGTTCAAGTAGTTTTAAGCTTCGTGAAAGGTAGTTTTATTTTGTCTGAGTTTCAACTTGTAATGAAATTTGAAACCAGGTAAATTATGCTAAATTTGGGGGGGGGGTTGTTTTGTTTTTTTAACATTTTGTGCAAGTTCTACCTAGTCTATGAATTAGCACTTAAACAAAAGCTGTAAAGAAAATTGGGAGGAAAAAATTAATGTAAAAAATAATATTTCAAATAGTCCTTGAATTGACTGCCAAATATTTCATTAAAAGTATACACAATACTAGCCTTCTGAGGGCAGAAGACTTTCTTAAAGAAAAAAAAAAAGTAGTAGTTCTGGTCAAGTATTTTCATTTTTCTTACATAGTGGGGTGCAGACATAGGTTTGCAACTAATGAACTCAAAGGAAGCAGGTAACCAGTATAGCTAAATCTCTCCATGCTTCCCTACAGAAGCTGAGACTACATCTGCACAAGACACAAACAACACTCTTCCCTCATAGACCCACCCAGCTTAGGCTGGAAAAAGCATGATGTGACTAAACATTAAACAAGCACCTTTACCATCTTCCCAGCTGTTTTCTTTGAGGCTTACCTTTCTCCTTCTCCTAAAAATTTACTTTCACCAGGGAAAAGTAGGAGTGTGTTTGGTAAACAACCAATGCAAAAATCCAAAAACAATTGCCCTACCACTTCTCTTGCACTTCAGCATTTTGTTAGCTTGAATTCTATTTACATGGTCATTCTGTTTCTCACTTGTGGATGTGAACACACTCACCACTATGGTAGGCTTGTCCTTGAAGACAGATCTTTGGGCAACAAACAACTGCACTCAACAGCTGACTGGGTATTAGGAATGGGTTGGTGTGGGGTGGAGAAAGTGTGAGGGGCTTCCGTGAAGAGAATTTTGGGAAACGTAGCTCCAAACAAGGAGAAAGAGTTTTCTAAAGATGAGTTCTAGAAAATAGACTTTCTGCTAAGGGACAGGTTTTGATATCTGTCACCATCATATGATTGTTCAAAGTATCAGTTTAACCAGCATAATGAGAATGTTTGGTTTTAGTTTTCTGCTTCCCACCTACTGACTATATGCCATTTCTCTTGTAATGAAATATTGATTTTTCAACTAACCAGTGCACTTACCCTTAACATTGTCTGGCAATTTCTTCACACACCCCTTTCATGGGTATAAAACATACACTGTTGAACTATAAAGGTGAGTTTGGATGTAAAATGATTTTGGCCTCCAATTGCAGATGCAGCTGCAGTAAGACTTACAGACTATTTTGGTAAGCAAGAAAGCACAGCTGATTTTTATCAACTCTACTATAAGGACAGGCAACCCAACGATTTCACACAATCAATGTTTTTTGTAACAGTTTTCTTGCTTAACATAAACTGACCCTGGATTCAGAAAAACCTGAACACCTTTAGCTGATATCTAATGTGTATTTATGTATATCTGGGTGACTGAGGTTGAGGGTAATCTGGAGTAAGACAGGCCAAGTCTTAAAAGCCTTTGTTCAAACTAGGGAAAGAAAAGTTAAAGGGAAAAAAATGCCAAGAGGCATATAGAATGCAGGTACTTGTCCACATGTACAAGCACTGCACTCAATCAATGGCCCTTTACTGGGAAATCAGTGAAGTCTTTCATGTGAGTGATTCGTAAGAATCCCTAACTGGCAACAGCCTCATGTAATTTCATTGACATGTTTTCTTGTTATTTTATTTCTAAATAAGCAGTAGGAAGAACAAACAAAGTTAAATACCACAACACTGTGTAAAACTAATGTTAAATACCTTCTGAAAGCAACAAATACTAAAGTAGTTAAGTGAAATTCAAATCATATCAATTCCTCTTTTTACTGGATATTTCAGTAGATCTCTGAACTGGGGGTCACATGATACATATTGTCATATATGTGCTGTAACAGCTAGACACAATAAGGTGGGTAGACAGAAGGGTTCCCCCCCCGGGGGGGGGTCTTAATTTTGAATTTGTGTTATCTGTGGGTTTAGGACTAACTTTTATCATTACTGTAGGATAATATTTTGTGACACATTAATACTTCCATAAGTTTCTTGCTGTCAACATATATCACATATACCCTTCGTATAGTTGCTAATGAGACTGCATGCCTTAAAACAGGGAATCTTCACATCTACTGAATATCACAGATTAGATCTCCTAATGAATAGCCTTGCAGCCCAAGAAAATATCCTTCAGAATTGAAAGGCACCATAATCATTTGAAAACTTTTCAGGGACCCTTTCCTAGGATAATTAGGATAACTGGTTGAAATATACTATGCTAATCCTGAACAAAACAAATGAATCAATATTTAGTTTGACTTATGAATCTAAACAATTTCTGCAGGGAATGTCATCTGTTTTCCATCCTGTATGTACTGCTCAATAGTTATTGCATCCTTCCTCTGTCTTGGTATTTCAACAGCCTTTGTTAAAAACTTAACTAAAAAGATACATAGTGTAGTATAGTAGAGTAGAAAATATATACAATTTGCAACCATTTAAAACTACTGCACTTGGATCCCAACTGCATGATCACTTACTATCAATGAACTTAACACATTCAAACCAGATTTGGTCTGGTAAAACTTTTTAAGAAAGTTATAAACTCTTGGTCTGATGATATTCAACAGCAAAACCAAATAGCTTTATAATTGATAATTGTACTATACTTATTTTCAACACCAAATGTTCTATAAAACTTGTAAACTGACATGTTTAAGTGTAAAACTATAATCTGAGTATTAAGCTACAAATTTAAAAAAAAAATCTTTCTTAAAAGAAAAATCAGTGAATAAGTGTATATTTGTATTTAAACATTCCACTGCACTGTAATGAACCTCAAACACAGTGACAATATACTAGGTCAGAAGTTCCAGAAATCAAATTGCCTTAAAACTGAAAGCCAAATTAACAAGTCCAATACTAGTGTCCAAGCTGATTGAAATGCAAAAACTGGAAAGCCTCAAATTGATGAAAATCAAATTAAATATTAATTACTTCCATTCATTAATTGGTGGTGGCTGTCATTTTTTAAGTGTGTTATTTTATCTCCACAATAAGCCTTTATCTACTGATTGTTTCAGACGTGGGAAAACAAAAGCTTGGTGTATGATAAAAAGACAGAGGAAGCAACTCCATTTCAGGCTCCAGATTATTTTCCTTTTTTCATTTTGGTTTATCAGGTCTCAGTGCATTGCAAACTGGTTAATAAACTAAGGATCCTAAGACTATAGACACTTGTGAGCTTGCTTAACTTTACTACCAGAGCTAGTCCCACTAATTTCATGGGTTGTCTATGGTAATACAATTAAGCACACAGGTGTTTGCAGGATCAGCACATGTGGTTGCAGAAGATTTCTGAGCTATGGAACAAGCTGATCACATTTCACAAGGTCTTGGCATCTTCTGCACATAGCATTGAAAGGATTTGCATATGGCATTTGGTTGGTAAAACATCTCCCATGCCATTAATTAAAAGCCATCCTTAATGTAGAAAAAGATTTGATACATTGTTAAAGAAAGTCAAAGGTGAAGTCTGTAGGTCAGGTGCCAGCCTTATTTCTGGAACTCATTTGTGCATAATAAACAGATAAAGGACAGAGTTTACATAATTGATTAAAGCAGAAAGTTTTATAATCCTATACTAAGACCATTGGAAATCAAGATACACTTGAGTTGCAGTCTGCACAGTTTTTTTTTTTTTAAAAGGGAGGGGGGAATCTCACTTGGATTTCACAAAAGGTATTGATTAAGAGTTCTGTAACATCTCTGTTCTTGGCTCTTGTGCATTAAGTGAGCCAGGGTTGCCTGACCCACGGTCTCGATACACGACTACAACAGGAAGCACCATCTGATTGCATAGCTGAACTCATGAATGAGTAATTACAAGTACATCTCAATTTCTGCGTGATAACATTACTGAAGGACTCAGACTACCAAGAAAAAAATGTGCATCAAAAAAAACCAAACAGGGAATGATATTTCAGATGGGAATCTAATGGTTTAATACAAATGAGATCCCACAGATGCTTCAGTTTATAGATAGCTTCCTCCAATCCACAAATTACATGGTCATTCCAGGTTTATAATGGATTTTCATTCTGAACACTAAATAAAGCGCTATTTTTTGTGAACTGATAAGTAAATAGTTTTTGCTTGGTCAGAACCTGGGGGAGTTCCAGCAAGAACCTTCCAAACAGCAAATAGATGACCTGTCTGTAAGCAAAATTCAATCAAGAATGATTTTCATCCTACACGCCAACGAAAGGAGAGAAACTTCCTGATATGCAGGCAGATGAACTGCCCCACCACTGCCACCAAAAGGCCCCTCAACATTTATGTGAAAGTGACATAAATCCATTTTACTGAACAAATCACTCCAATCCAGACTGGCCTCCTGCTTTCCAATGCCACCTTTCAAACCCAGTGTTATCACATCTTGAAATGATTTAATAAAATGCAACCTTGAGCAATTTGAATAAAGTGCTTTTTGTAAACTGTGAAATGTTATATGACCTATGACCCTTACCTACACATGTGGCTTTCCAAGGCAAAGGATCAAACAAAGGTCTGCACTAGTCTTGAAAGCCAGGGCACCAGCCCTGTCATATCACATTTGCATTCTCATGCTACAACAGGACCTATGCCTTTCATTTTAATAGCAGCAGAGGCAATGGACAGAAAAAAAGAACAGGCAGCTCCACCTGAAAGCAAAAGCTGAAAAAAAAAAAAATCCTCTTCTCACAAAACCTGTTAATCTCAATCAAAGTAAGTGGCAGATGCAGATACTGGGTCATAGCAGGGTCATGCCATGCCAAAAGTTCAGGTAGGAGAGATTACATTTCCCTCTCTCCAGTTGATTCTGAAGCCTCAGGGAAAGATTATATGAAGTTGAAGGCTTAAAAAATATATATATATATATATATATATATATATATATATA
>ML681981.1:36698092-36753766 GCA_007922195.1 Podocnemis expansa
GGCGGTGAGGCGGGTGCTGCTGCGGCCGGGCGCCCGCGGGGTGGCGGGGGCGGTGGCGGCGGCGGCGTCGGGGCCCCTGGGCGGGCTGGTGGGCTTGGAGAGGAAGAAGGGGTCCTGGCCGAGGCCCTTGGAGCCCAGCAGCTCGGTGGGCACGTACTCCTTGCCGGAGCCCACCACGATCCACTTGAGCAGCATGAGGCTGAGCCCCAGGCCGATGAAGCCGATGCAGAGCGGCACGGCGCACAGCCACGTCTGCTGCCGGTTCCACACCAGGCAGCCGCTGCAGCGCAGCTCCCGCGCCCGCGCCCGCTCCGGCTCCGCCGCCCCATCGCCCGCCGCCGCCGCCGAAGCCTCCTCCTCCTCGGCGGCGGCGGCGGCGCCGGGCGGCGAGGCGCAGGCGGCCCCTTGGCTCATGCTGGGCGTCGGTCCCGGGCCGGGGGCGGCATGCGGCGGGGCAGCGCCTCAGGCGGGCGACGTGGCGCCGAAGCCGCTCGGCCGCTGAATCAGCGAAACGCCCCGCCTCGCCTCAGCCGGCCCGGCATCGCCCCGTCCTCGCTGCTGTCTCCCGCCGGCCGCCCACGAGGACGAGGCACGTTCCCGCCCGCGGGGCTCGCCTCAGCCCCGGCTCGGCTGCGCCCGCATCGCTCGGCTGCGGCACCTGTTCTTCAGCCGCCCCGCAGCCAACCCTCGGCCGGCACTTCACGCCACAGACCAATCCGGAGCCGGAGCTGGGGGAAAGGAGCCGGGGCTGCCTCCGAGCAGCAGCGCTCGAGTCCGAGCTGCCATCAAACTCCTGCCCGCCTCGCCCAGATCCGGTAGGCAGGAGAAGAGAAGAAAAGCCAAGCCAAGCCCAGCCGAGGGAGAGCGGGGAAACAAACAAAAAAAAAAAAAAATGCCAGACACGAGGAGAGGGCTAGGAGAGATCCGGCAAGCTCACGCCGCACCAGACGCTTCCTGCCAAGCTTGCGGCTTCAGTTCGCTTGTGTATTCCCGTTGCAGTGCGAAAGAGGCAGGCTGGCGCTCCGAAAGTAAAGCGCCTCCCACCACAGCCTAATGGTGGTTTCTTAATGCGCACAAGATAAATAAATGAGCCAGGCAAACCCCTCGGGAGGTGTATGGCAAGCTAGGTCCCCCCCCCTTTTTCCTTTCCTAATCAGAGCCTGAAACTATCCTGCGTGTGTCTGAAGCCAAGAGGAGCTTGGTGTGCTGCGGCGTGTTAGGAGAAACGTGTTTGGGGGAGAGCGGGGGTCTGTGTGTGGAGGAGGGAGGTGCAGACGCCTTTCCAGAAGATCACAAACAGAGTTTCAAAGGAGATTTTTCTGACTTCCCCCCCCCATTATTTCTAGCGTATAGCTTGTTTCCCTAAGGGAAAATAATAGAGAATTGCAACAAATGGATGGTACCTTCAGAAGCCGGGCTAGCCAGACAACAAAGTGATGGTCTGTCTATCAAGATGCTGCCTGTCAAGTTTCTGTCTATAAACCAATGCAGCTCTTTGATCTACTCCTCCGGAAGAGTGCTTAGCCCAATGCTGAGGAAAAGGTGTCCTTTACCTCCTCTCCCTACAACAAGATTAAAGTAGCCCTGGCTAGCTGAAGAATTAATGACAAAAGGGGAATTTTATTTCACTGGATCACTGATTCCAGATTTTCCAGAACATTTTCTTTAAAATATTGCTTTGAATGCCATCTTTTACTTTACTTCTCTCCTTCATGTTTGTTAGTGTGGATCCCTCCCTGAAATCAACCTTTTACTGGACTGTGTATACCATTTATATAAGGAGTTAAGCTGCCAGCCCTAACTGAATTCAAATATGAAATATCTGTTACTCATGTATACTTGGTATATAAATATAGGAACTAGGAAGAAACCTCAAAATCGTGCAGCATTTTGCCAGGTTTTTTTTTCCCCTCCAGTACATTTTAATGTTATTTAAAATAAAAATATTGAGATCAGGTTTAATAGGTCTGCTAGTCTATTATACTCATGTAGGGCAATGGAGGTTTAACTTCTGCCTTGTGATAGGTGTGCCCTAGTTGATAATGGTTGAGAAAAGTTGCAAAAATGACATGTCAGGAAGAGGTACTTTTTAATTACTTCTTCACAAGAAAACACTGTGGAGTAGTGCTAAATCTGGCCTTGGAAAAATCTGAATATTCATCTGCTTACCCACTTGTTAAGTAGGAAATAATGATGAGGAGAAAGCATTTAGAAAGGAAAGGGGAAGAAATCATTAGTCCAGGAATAAGTGTGTATGTTGCCTGCTGCTTAACTGCCTAATGGAGCTCTAGTAAAAGAAATCGTATAGGGCGAGGCAAAATCTTCTACCACAATGAGTGTTTTGTCATAGACTTCAACAGAGCCAAGATTTCACCCATAATTAAAAAAATGTATGCTTGCCAAGCAATATCAGTAAGATCCACCTCCTATAAAGTGATAAAGGTTTTGCCATTGATTTCAAAAGTAGTGGGAAGACTAGGTCTCTAGGGGCAGAAATGTAATATTTTGTCTAAAGATGTGAACTAAGATATATGTAAAAAAATACAAACCCTAAATTCTTCTTAATTACCTATCTACTGAAAGAATTAATATTACATTAAAATCAGGTTATATAAACCAGTCCATGCTTGTTAAACTGGAGCCCTTAAATTCACAAAGTACACTTTTTCTAGATGCTATGTGAACCTCTGGGTTTTTTGTTGTTGGTTTTGTTTTGTACTTTCTTCCTATTCATTTATTATCCTGGCATACCTGTCCGCCCATCTTCTGGAGTTGGAGCCACAGTACCAAGTCCAGGATAATTTATTTTTCTTGACTTCATATTCATTCAGATTGCCTCTGTCTGCACATATTCACATACATGAGTATTGGATCATGAACAACTTCTGCTATTTCCTGCTTCCCATACCAGTGCCTGAGCGCCCACATATGCTGCGCTAGTGACTAGATGCAGGTAACTGCTCTGCACATACATACTCCTATTCACTCTACTGCTGTAGAGATGTGACATGAATGCTACCATACCCCTATTCTGTGTATCAAAGTGAGACAAATTAGGAACCATTTACCTGTGTTGCATTGGTACTGTCCCCAACTTTTACACGTTTGCCAAATGCAGTTCCTGATCCCATTGTCCCTAACTCCTCTATCTGAAAAACTGGAAAGAAGACATGGAGAAACTGGATGATGATCTGGGTCTGTTCTTGATCACAGGAGGCATTTATGTAGCCGAGTAGGTGAATGTCAAGAAGGTGGATGAAATTTTAGCATAACTTTCCAACATGTCAAAGATGGCTGTTCTTGAGCAGCAATGACCATTCATACATTCATTCAGCTTGCATGAGCGAGATACGGTGAATGCCAGTATTGCCATGGTATACCCACTTATATTCTGCCACTTCTGGTGCAAGAGAACCAGCACGGTGTGATCAGATCAGATCACATCATTTTGGAAACCCAGGAAGACCAGCAGTAGCTTCAGAATTTCTTGATGAGAAAACAGACTTTAACAAAGCTGTATGATAAGTTTGCACCAATCCTCAGCTGCCATAGCACCTGATGCAGGGAAGCTTTATTGGTTTTGAAATGGGGTAATATTGCTTGTGGCTACAGCACACAGCCTACTGCCTATCAAGGTTGTGGTTGTGCAGGTTTGTGAGGCAACAGGTTTCCAAACTCTGTGTGGGTTGTTAGCACATATGCCCCCAATCATGCTGCTCACAGCAAGGGGGAAATGAGTACTGGGATGGAAAGGTTACTATTCACTTGTTCGGCAAGGCTTAGTGGACCACAGAGAAAGATCCATGACTACTACCATGGGAAAACACTGGAAAGATCAAAATACCACAGCAGTTAAGTGACCAGGGGTGTACTTGAAGTAGGAGAAAAGGACTTTATTTCACAGAAATTATAGTGTTCTGGGTGATGTCTATGCCCTCTTGTGTCATTGGGAAACCACACATACTTATTCTTGCCTTGAATCATGAAAACATCCCTCAGCATCAATGACCCTGGAAAAAGGGAATTCAGCTGCATGCCAAGTAAGTGGAGAATGTTATGGAGTGAACATGTGGTAGGCTGAGAGAGCTTGTTGGTGGTGCTTATGCACACATCTGGATGCCAACATGGCAAACGTTGGTCATGTAATTTTCGGGTGCTGCACAACAAGACATTGGTGAGGATAAAGGAGACTTTTTCCAGACCTGGCAGGCTGACGCCATGTTTGGGTTATGAACTCTATAGGGGCAGCCAGATCCCACCCACATTCAGACTGGTCCTGGTTGTCACCAGGCACGGGAATTAAGGGATCCCATATCTGCAAATGTCTTGGCATGGCAGGCAGAGGATGACATCCACCTCTGCTGCAGGAAAACCTTACATCCTATGAAGCCGATAGAAGGGCAAAAGGAAACATTGTTATATACTTGTGAGGATACACCACTTTGTACGGAAATTTTTGCTTCATCAATGAAGGTCGTTAGCTGCTTGTGCATGTGGCATTACATACATAAAAACCAATAACTGGGTATCTTTACAGTATTAGCAGCTGGGAGTTGAGTTTGTGCTATGGAGGTTTGTGACAGCCTTTAATTTCCACGGGAATCCTAACAGCTCCTCGTAGCAGCCTCCAAGAAAGTTTTGTCTTCTGCACAGATGAATTTCATCATTATGGTAAAACATTACATTGTGTTTGAGGGGGGGAGCTGTCAATCCATCTTCATTGTGAAGATTAAAGGAATCTTCTAGGCAATCAGACAAAGGCTGAGACCTTGAACTTGACTCCAGTTGTTCTGAGGTATTTCTCAGCAGGATTTCCCCAGGCCTTCAAATTGTGGAGGCAGAAGACATGTTCCCACCCCGGGGTCTTCCCAGGAAATAGCTTTAAAAAGGCCCTAAAGTCCCTCTCTCAAGTGACCAAAAAACAAAACAAAACATGGCAACAGCAAAGAGACTGGATTGCTCAGAATCTGGTGATTTCATCACTTAGAATCTTCTTACTAAGAAAGTGGTGTATGAACTCTTTGAAATGTGGAGAATGGGCCACTGGAGGAAAATATTCTAGATAGGCAAAATTTTGTTTTAAATTAACATGGAGAGAGGATAATGTACATTGGGAGAGGGGATAAATAAAAAGAGGAGAGTGTGTGTTTGTTTATTTTTAAAGAGGCTGATGTTTAAGAAAAGGAAACATACTTTAGGCATTTGGTCATCCTTTGCTGTTTCTCTTCTCTCTGCTGGTTGTAAATGGGCCTCCATGTTGGGTGCTTCAGTAATACACCTAATTACAGAGTAAAAGAATAATAACCAATAAAACTGAGCCATATTTGACCCCAAATTAGTAAACAGATTAATAGATTCTGAAATAATCCCCTTCTAGTAGCGTAGCCAACTCCAAAGCAAACAATTATAACTTCGTATCCAAGGATTCAGATCCAAAACACACATGATATGAGAGGTTCAGATTTGTATTTCCACTTTTGGATCAACTCTTCAAATACAACTGAAATTATTTTTAATTAAGGAACGCCATCAGTGGTACCTGGTGATTGAACAACATGAGTTCTACAGTGTTTTAGCTTTGTGCTTCTATCATTCTGTGCTAGCGTGAAAGAATCTGTGGGAAACATGCATTATACAGGTTCCTTTCTTACTGGAATTTGACAGTGTGAACAATGTGCTGCTGGAAACAAAACTAGTTTCACAAACAAAAAGCCCTGAAATCAGATTGACTGGTTCTATCAATAAGATGAACATTACATTTTATGGGCAGTTTCAGCCAGTCTAGTGGTTCCTTAATATTCCTGTCCCTCATCTGCCCTTACCCACCACTTTCCTCTCCACCTCAGTTAATAAATGTGACTCCCTAACGGCCCTCTCCTAGGTGCAGTTAATGCATCCCTCATAACCTGAACTGATCTCTCTGTTCTTAAATGTCATTTACCCCCACATCCAAATTTCTATGAATAGTTCTATTCCTTTCCAATCTGATACATATTCTTAGTTTCCCACGGATCCCATTTCTCAAAGCTTCCACTGCCACTTTCCTCTCCACCCTGGGTGTTTATTCTGTGCATGGGCTATGACACACAAACTAAGCTTTGCCCAATCAGTTTTTTTTTTCTAAGTGGCTTGGACTGCATACCCCAATGTACTATAAAGCCTAGCTTGTTCAGTATTATAACCTTGCACTGTGTTGTCAGGCTCATTGGCTGCGGTTGGTGAGCACTGCAAGTAGAATCTGAATCAGAATTCCACCACTGAGCTAACTAGTTTGGTGGCAATCTGGAATGTGAGCATGCTGCCAGTTAGCATTATGTCAGTTTAGTACAGGTGCAAAATGAGTGACAGTTCATTTCAGAGCTAGGAGAGATGTCTGCTATCTCACACTACAAAATAAACACTAATAAATATCCTATGGCGAAACTGATGGGGTAAAACATACCCATGCTTTAACAGCATGCAAATATGCTGATTGTCACTAGATAACCACCATGCCATCATTTATTTCAATTCATTCAAGGTCTATTTGTAAATGCCAGAGCTGCCACTAAATATTTATAATCACCAGTGAAGCCATGCCAACACACATACACTGTTCAAATCCCTATCTTGAAATACTTCATAATGGCTATTTGAAATACATCATAATGTTAGCAACTGTCCCACTTCCCAAACAAAAAAGAACTATATTTTATTAACAATTACCAAAGAAACCGCTCATGAAAAAGTAAAGCAAAACATATCACTCAGAGGGATGTAGCACTATATGGGCCAAATGTTGTAGCCTTACTCAGTGTTCATCCAAACAGAATTTCCAGTGACTTCTCTAAATCCCACACATCTACTTTATAACGATTCTCAGTTACAGCAATGGTAGTTTAGCCTTGATAAGAGCTAAAACCCCTGTCTTGTAACACTGAAGTCAAAGATGTTTGATACTGATTTTGTTGATACAAGATTGGCCCTTGCCAAAAAACTCAATAAGGATTTCAGGATGGGGTTGATAGTGAATACTTTTAACTTATCCTTTTGCGTGCACTGCACCCAGTGCAACAAGACAAACTGAAATACACACGCTATCCAAATTCTCAGTTCTGGGCGCTCTGTCAGATATGTGAATGCACTCCTTGTGGGGAAGGCATAGAGAAACTTTGAAAATCTTACCCAAAAAGGGTTGACATAAACACAATGCAATCAATGAAAGTAAGTCTTTCTATGGACTGCAATCTGTTTTGGATTAGGCCCTAAATCAAAATTAAAATACCGGTATATCCAGACTTCAGGAACTTTAAATGATAGACCTAAGTGAGGAAGTCTATGAAATAACCATTCATCTGCAGCCAAGACATTTTAAATTATTTAGAACTATGAATCACTTTGCATTCAATTTTTCCAGGAAGCCTGTTTTCCAGAACTAGGCTCTCTTCCTAGACTTCCAAGACTCAGCGGAAATTGCCGTAGTCATATTCGTTTAGTCCTTGGCTCACTTCTTTTTATTTCCTAGTCTTGCCTCCCCTGCAATATTTACTGTATGATACTTTATGTTCAGTAGCAAGAATGAATAAGTGTCTCCTGTTCTTTGTTACCATACAAATGACCTAGCACAGGATATTGTGAAGTAACAAGATACCCCTTGAGCATGGACAGACCCCTTCCAGATCTGGCAAGGGGAAATCTGAGTATAGATTTAAATGCTTCCAGTTCTGCTGGTTGCATGTTGTTGCATTCTTTGAATTATCACATAAATATTTAGTTTAAGTACAACTGGATCAATAAATCTACAGTGTTTTACACATGCTGTCATTTGCATGTTCTATACCTCTGAAACATAGCTTTGAAAAGAGCAGCAGTCTTAAAGCTAGACGTGATGTGAAATTAATAATCTAAGAAAATACACTGAGTATGGGCAAAAAAGAAAACTCACATGAATTTGCCAAAATGTACAGCAGATTTCCATTAGTCATGCCATTAGAGACTAATTTAGAATTTTAAAGTACTAAACTGTCTAAAAGAAAACCAGTTATGCAGTAGGGACAAAATCCTGGGTCCTGTTTGTATGACTGTAAGTGATGCATGAATGCTATGTTGCTGATAAAACAGGTGTAGCAAGAAGGTTCTGGGGATGGTTAGGTCTTGTGCAAAAACAGAGCAGAAGGGATCTGCACCTGCTACAAGGGAACAAGCTGAGTAGATGTGAGAGGGCTTGAAAGATCATTTCTGTGAAGTATTGGTGATCTTGATCTCTCTGATGGAGCTGAAGCCTTTCTGTAAGTTCACCCATCTTTGAAGCATCTGAGGAAGTGGGATTTTCTCCCATGAAAGCTCATGCGAAAAATAAATCTGTTAGTCTCAAAGTGCCACACGACTCCTTGTTGTTTTTTTTCTGGACTAGGCTAACACGGCTATCCCTTTGGTTATTAATTATGCCATAGCTCAGAGATCAGTGATAGGGTCCTTCACAATTAAAAAAATCTAAAAACATCCACGCTGGAAGGAAGATGGGTGGCTTTGTTGTAGGTCTGAGACCCCCCTACACAGATTTCCTTGGCATGAGTCTTTTTATGGCAACGGGCTCCAGAATGTTGCTCTCTGCCAACACTTCCATTTCAGAGATGTGAGCCTGGAGACCTCTGTTGTCGATGAGTTTGGGAATTCAGCATCAACTGTAAGGGAAACTTGCCATTCTCAGTCCCTCCAGGAAATCGCTCATGAGCATAAGAGTATGCTGGACTTTCTATGGCCACAAGGTTGGGCAAACAGAGGTTGTTTCGAAATAAGACACGGCATGCCCACATGATGCACCGTTATTTCTAAACAACGGGATCCGTTGTTTCGAAATAACGGCCCTTATTTTGAAACTGTTAAACCTCGCATCTAATCAAAATAGCCATTGTTTTGAAACGGTGGTTTCGAAACAACAGTGTTCTGACACATTGCTTCAAAACAACTATTTCAAAACAACATGTCCGAACAGCCTTGTTTTGAAATAAGCATTTTGAAACAACGGCTATTTCGAAAGCAGGCTTTCCCTTAATTCGAATGAACAAACTGTTAATTTGAATTAACTTATTTTGAAATAAGGACTTTATTTCGAAATAACTCATTCGAAATGGGTTATTTCAAAATAATGATGTATGTGTGGACATAGCCTCTAAATACAATATAAATGCAAAGCAAGTTGTGAAGCTTCAGAAGGCTTTGCACTGCATAGGCAACAGAACTTAGAATTTGGCTTTAAACAAGGTATATTCCCTCAAACAGCAACATTTGCAAAAATTGAAAAATTTCTCTCCAGTTTTCACCAATTTTGGTTGTCAACTTCCATTGGCTTTAGTCACTACAGGTATCTTGTGATGAACAGCCCAGGGATCTTAGCAATTAGGGTGAAAAGGGGAGAGAGACCAAAACCAAGACAAAAACAAAAACAAAACCAAACACCCCTCCCCAAAGCTACTCCCTCTCCAAACAGTAGCTAATCACACCAGCCACCACTGTCAGTACTCTTTCTCTCAAGTCACCAGAGAGACCAATGACAGAATAAACCAACAGAACTAATTTTACATATTGGAAAAAAAAATCTAAATTATAGGGAATAAGACAGTAGCAATGGTGTAATCTCAAATAGTATTTAAGAATATATTTAATGCTCTTGAAAAATTCCAGGGTGACAAGAGTAGAGACAGAGTGTAAATATCCTCACCATCTCCACTAATTAAACTTAGTCCTTGTTCAGGAAGGAACTGGCTTCTCTGACAGCAGAAGTGTCAGTTCACACCAAACTGTACTGCTGATTTTTGTCATGTAGATAACAATTCAATAAGAACAGGACTGATATCATCAGTTCATTTTGCCTAGGCCTCTGCAGAAATGTTAAATGGTAATGATTTTCTCTTAGTGTTAATTCAATAATTTTATTTTACCCATGTAGTCAGTGAAATACAGATTAGAAGCCAAGAATTTTTGAGCTATCAAGCCAGCTCAGTCACTGATTTCCTGTGTGGCTCTGGGTAACCTGTTTTGCCTTAATATCTCTACATGTAAAATGGTGCTTATTAGCCCATTCAGAGTGCTGGAAGGATTAACCAGTTAATGTCTCTCAAGTGCAAGAACTATGAGTTCTGAGTATCATTATCACGTTATCAAACTAAAACAGCACTTTTTGTATTTGATGATGTGAGTGGTGAAGAATATTTAAATAAAATGACAGAATCATTGACTGAAATCCAAATCCATGTACAAACACTGGGGATGGAGATTTCATATTTTTAACCTAGTATTGCTCCAAGGTAGCAACTTTAAGACCCTTACCCAAAGGTTGCCCCCACCCACCCACCGAAGGGCAGATGCTTGGAGCTGACCCTGCACATTTGAAGGGAAAACTTGGGCCATAATGTGTCAGATTTTGATTGCCTTACTCATGGTAAGTAATAACTTATTCTACAAATAGTCCATTGATTTTAATTGTAGTACTTTCAAAGTAAGGTACTGTATCACTCAAATGAGTAAAGTGTCAGAATGCAGTTCTGTGTGAGGTTTTGCTGCTATATATCTTAGAGTTAAACTTTTAGAAGCAGCCCTAAAAAGACCAGAGATCAGCAAAGATGAAATGATCTGAGGAGGTGTTTAGCCTTTCTTAAAGCATAAAAGGAATGTATCCCATCAAATTCACAAAAATAGTTTTATGCCATCTCTTCTGAAAGTTATGTTTGAATGACCCTTTGAAGTAGTAAGAGCCCAGACGATCTCATCATTCTTGCAGTCTAATTGGAGGGAAAAGCTGGAACTTTCATCTTTAAAGCTTAGAGACATCTTTAACATCATTCAAATTCCCCAAGCTGTTCACCTCTTGGTGCCTTGTACAGAAAAAACAGCACTCGTTAAACAAGAGAGTCTGGGATGTTTGGGGGAGGTTCCGCTATATGTGAATATAGGTAATCTGTCTACTCCTTAGATTGTCTTGCTGCCTGACTTTTATGGTTTGGGCCATTTGGAACATCTGGCACCTAGTGACCTGGCCATGGTGGAACTGCACAGCACCAAGGGACTGGAGAGAATAAGAGAGTGATTGCTACAATGACTACTGTCTTCTTCAGTTTACTGCTTGATACTATTCTGTCTGTCTACATGGGATAACATTAGAAGAAACTGTTAGGGACAGAAAGCAGGAAATTAACCACCTGCTAGAGAGAAGATAACCCATGAAGAAGAGACTGCAGAGGATCCCTTGGAGAACAATAGTTGGGCTATTAACTGGAAAGCACCTGACTACTGTACCAGCCAGTGTAACAGGAATACTTTTCAGGGCTGGCTGAAGATCAAATAGAGACCAATTGATGAATATCTTTGCCTAAGAGAGGAAGGGGAAGTGGCTGGACAACAGCTGTTCACTGGGGAGATGCTGTCAGAGAATGTTGAATAGCTGTGGAGCAGAAGTGGAGGCTCTGCAGGATGTATCTGAGGCAGCCATGCTTGCCGATAAAATCTCATTCTATGAATTGAATCTCATTCTTCATGCTTGCCTATTGAATCTCATTCTATGAACCTCATTCTCTGTGAACCCATCCCAGAAACCTTCTACATGCATTTCAAGATACACAAACATATAAACACAACAGGCTGTTCAGAACTGGCCACAGCAATCTTACAGAGAAATATTAGGACTCATAGAAACCATCATGAAACCGGTCTCCATAAAAAAGGGCAAGTTTCTTCAGATCACAAACAACTTTCTTCAGAAACTCCAGCCTCTTAACAAACCTCCCTCAAAACACACCATACTTAACACCTCATATACCAGTATCCTTCAGTGACTGTAGGACTGCCTGCCCCACATATCTACAAGGTAGTGGAAACGCTTGGGTACTCACCTCAAACACAGTACTAAACTCCTCCTGACTCCATAATAAGTTTAGATTTGCCAGAACCATGGGAACAACCAGAGGTAAGTAGTTGAAAATGGCCACCAAGAACCTGACAATGACCACCTGGGTCAAACCAATGGTCGCTCTAACCCAGTATCTTACCTTCTGACAATGGCTGGTAGCAGACATTTCAGAAGGAATGACTAGAACAGGGCAATTTATCAAGTGATCTGTCTCCTATTGTCCAGTTCCAGCATCTGCAAGTCAGAGCTTTGGAGCCACCCAGAGCAGGGGGTGACCAAACTATCTTGGCTAATAATCAGTGAAGGACCTACCCTCCATGAACTTACCCAGTTCTTTTTTGAAACCAATTATACTTTCGGATTTTTCAGCATAGCCTGGCAGTGACTTTCTCAGGCTGACTGTGCTGTGAAGTAGTCTTTTTTTATGTCAGTTTTAAAGCTGCCATCCTTTAACATCATAGGGTGACTCCTAGTTTCTGTGTTATGTGAAGGAGTAAAATAACATTTCCTTATTTACTCTCTCCATACTAGTCATGATTTTATAGAATTCTATCACATCCTCCCTCAGTTATCTCTTTTCCAAGCCAAACAGTCCCAATCTTTTAATTTCATCTTATCCAATGCTTCAAATGGCCCAACAACATGTATGGGGGTGAAACTTGATAATAACTATGCTCTCAAATGAATTCATAAAGAAAAATGATAAAAGACAGGAACATCCTATAAACCTGTGTGCAAATTTTTCACAAACTTTTCGTAAACCAATGTTCCATATTCAGCCTTTCAGTCCTCACCCTCAATGGAAACTTGCACACCACTTTCAAAAGATGAGTCTGGGAACTTAAATATGTAACTCTGCTAGACATCAAATATCAGGGACTCAACAGAGACTGATTTTCATGTCTCATTACAACAATCTGAAACCCACTTACTCTCCTTTGACTGAAGAGGTGTTAATTTGCCCACTTCATTTTGATTAGTTTCTTGCAACATGCATAAACTCCTTAAGCTTAACAATCTGTTCCATCTTGTATTTTGCTGTAACACTCTAATTACCTTGTCCAGACATGAAGAAGAGTTCTGTGTAGCTGAAAAGTTTGTCTCTTTCACAGACAAAAGTTGGTTCAATAAAAGATATTACCTTCAGTCCTCTGGTCTTTCACATGCCCTAGAACACCACAGCTACAACAACAAGGATGCACTGTAACAGTAAGGGTGAATTCTTTGTGGACAACCTCTGTTTCAGTGATTCTAAAATCCTAATCAAGAATCCAGAGAGGATCTTCCCACAGCATAATGTCAGTCTCCTCTGACTACGTCAGCACACATCCTGGTGGTAATTCCCCATAGATATCACTTATGTGCAATGGGCAAAGATTTTAGCATTAAGGGCCATGTCTACATTAGAAGGCTCAGAGCAGCAAAGCTGTAGCAATGCGCCTGAGCTGCAATAAGATTACTTATTTAGTCGCTCTGTGCTGATGGGAAAGAGCTCTCAGGTCAGCATAAGAAAAACCACCTCTACGAGTGGTGGTAGCTATGTTTCTCCCACTGACATAGTTCTGTTCCCACCAGCACTTCTATCAGTGTAGTTTATCTGTTTTTTCACGCCCTTGAGCAATACAATTCATACTGACAGAAGTGGTAGTGCAGAGAAGGCCTAAATAAACCCTACATATCTTGCAGTTAAGACTATATGATACCACAAATAAGCTTGGAAGGCGAATAGCTAATCTTTAAAAAATACCTTGTTAAATTCTCACACAAACAACCTACTGTGTAATTTTTTATAAATTCAAATACATTTAGATTTTGAAACAAAATCATTTGATTTTGGTCAAGAGCATCTACTATGGACCATACATTCAACTTCAACAATGCAGTAAATCATCTTAACAAATTTGGCAAAGCAGCATAGAATTTTGGTTGCATTGCCCAGCAATGATAACCAACCACAAATGTGACAGGTTCCAAACGGGTAGCTGTGTTAGTCTAGTTCCACAAAACAAACCAGAGCTTCTTGTTTGTTCAGCAACAAAGTTGTCATTGATATTGGTAGGAGAGTAGCAACTACTGTAGTGATTGGGGCCTCAAGGTATATACACATGAACACAACAGATAGAATCTACCCAAAGAATTTACAATCTAAAATAAAAACCACAGACAAAGGGTGGAACAAAGGGATAGCCATCATCTTCATTTTTCATTATTGGAACTGAGCAACAGAAAGATTAAATTACTCATCCACAAAATCTTACATGCTGCTGAGAATTGCACTGAAGTCTCATGCGTCACAGTCCAGTGCCTTTAATCACAATACCATCCTTCCTCTTTTTCTCTTAACGATCCATAATCGATAAGCAAGTTCTATAAAGTTTTGCTTTAGAAAAAGGAAAATATGTGTGTGTGTTTCTGATATTTTTGCACCAATTCTTTCAGAGGAAATGTATAACCTTCACCTCAGGATCTGGATAATAAAAGCAGGTCATTATTCTTGAAATACTTTATTTTTAAAATGTTAACAATTTCTAATTTCTTAAAGTCCATGTAATCTTTTAGATTAATCTTCACCACAAACATAGGAGGGAAGATACAGTATATGGCTGAGAACGTCAGACACTGTGGATAAAGATGTAATTTCAGTGTTATATTTCAAAACTGCGCTGATAACACTTCGTGTGCTCCTGACTTCTAGCATGGGTCTTTTTTTTCCCCACTGTACCATTCTCCATGGTAAATAACCACTACAGGCTCTCTCTATATCTGTATAAAGTAGTTATAGAAAAAAAAACATTAACATGATAGAAATCACAATGCAAAGTAAAGAACAAGCATCAACAGAGCCAAATTTTGTTCTCAACTGCACAGGTAGGTACAATGAGTAACTCCAGCCAATGGAGCTATGCTGCATTTATGGTATTAGAACTGAGAGCATAATCTGGCCTACAGATATCCTGTTTGCAGTACAACCAGAAGATCAGATGTTATGGTTCTGATGAAAACCAAACTAAATTCACTTGGATGCACTGTGTAACAAATAAAAACCATCTGGTATGCTAAATCTAAGCATATACAAAAATTTTCCTCAATTTACCCCCTTCTGAAATAGCAGAGCTAATAATGAAAAAACAAAATCTATTGACTATAATTATATTCTTAAGACCTGTGCACAGTTGATTGGTTGCCCATGCCTTGCCATGCAAGGGCTACTCTGGCACCCAGGAATTACAAGCCTCTAAAGGAACCCTGACCAATCCACTAGCTAAATGAGCTGTGATGGAAATGAGGGTGCAGGAACCACTGTGCCACTGATGGTTCTCCTATGTTAGAAGACTCCTCAGACAAGATAGCTTTAAGAAAGCATGCTAACAAAGTAAAGCAAGCTACCCTAATGCTGGACATGATCTGGGTTTTCCTATCCCGTGTCTGAGCAAAATAGAGGTTTCTTTTTAAAAGCAGGTTTAATTCTTCCCCATGTAGTCAGTTCTAAAGTCCTGTTAAACTAGTTCACCACCCACATTTTCCCCCATCATCTTCATTGGGCAACTGAACCTAATTTTAAAGAGGAACCTCTCCTGTCAAGCTGTCTATAAGCGGGGAAGCAGGCTCCATGAAGGATTGAAATCTGTATTCAGGACCAGAGGAGCTGAAGTACAGACTTCAAAGTTTGCTGATCTGGCTTCCCTGAGTATCCAAAGCTCTGATCATTTGAAGAGTCTGAGTGTCCCAAAAGATCTTTGGATAATTGAGATTCTGTTGTCATCTCTTCAGTTCCTATTTTTCTGGCACGTACATTACGTTGTAAAATATATAAATAAAAGATAGGATACACAATGCAGCTAATTTACTGTGGGACCCTGAATCTGATTTTTTCAAAATTTGTGTGCCTGAAGTGAGACACTTAAATAACCAGAGGTCCTGAATGTGTTCCATTTCCATGGACATTAATGGTCAATTGTGTGGGCTGAACATGAATCTATTTGTCTCACTTTAGGAATCCAAGTCTATAAGCGTTAACCTTACCTTTCACATTTCCTGACTTTCTATATTTTAACAATGCAAATATGTTAATAATTTGCATATGTTTTGTATCATGGTTTCAAGAAGTGCTGCATCTTAGACCCTCTTTTCAATCTCTCTCAAATACACTGGTCTGGTGACAGATTTTGCTATCATTGTCTCTCAAGGGTGAGATCTTCAATTAGATCTCTGGGTTGCAGCTCCTTATTTCCAATATTATTAACTCAATAGGCCTCTAAACAGATTTTTCAAAATGAATATTGCATATTCAACTAAAGGTACATAACAATCAAAGAAAAAATGTTAGGGTCTCACCTATGATTTATCATTTTACTCAAAACTTGTGTCAGCTTAGTATGGGAGCAAGTCTTAACGAAGACTAGGAGAGGTGAGGTGAACAGACCTGCTCAGTGGCATCAACAGTCAACAAAGTGTCCACTGCAACACATAAACTGCCAGGAAAATACTATCAGGCAGAGTTTTGGGTTTTTTTAGAGGCTGTTCCCTGACAATGTTCAGTTATCCATAAAGCTGCTGTCCCATGGAGCAGATTGGTTTTTGAATGCAGGAGTTGACGTAATAGTATATTGCAGTACTCTTTGTTCTGTTGCATACGATTTTATTACTTTGTAAAAACCTATGAGATTGCTGTCAAGTAGAAAATTAATGGGGTCTGTGCATACCAGGCATTGTGGATGCTTTTTTACTTAATATCTATTGCACAAATTATACACCAAAAATATCTTTAGAAAGTATTACACAAACGATGATCGAAATGATTAAAGCATGAAGCTGCTTTAGAGTGAAAAAGTGAGATATCCACATACGTTGAAATGCAGGGGACAGCACTCAAAAAAGAGAGGGAGGGTCTCCGGTTCACAGGCAGGTATACTTCCTGTTTCTTGTCCATTTGGAGTTGAGTAACAGATTCAAAGCTGTCATGTGCCCTGGAAGGTTCAAATATGCTTATCTCCCACAAGATATTGACTATGTCTTGTGCTGTGGCTGAGGAGGAGAATGCCTCTGGGAGCAACATTGTACAGTTACTGTAGGGAACATCTTTGGGTGATCTTGGATGTCTGTACTATCCAGGTATCGCAGAATATAGTTGGATCCTTGTTGACAGTGCTGCACTGACTACTGGCCAAAGAGCAGCATGTACTCCAGCAGAGTTCTTCGTATTCATTATCTCCTGGAGCTGCTTTTGCAGGTTCTGGTCTTTCTCCATTGTGTCTGGTCATGGCAATATCGTATTGGGGCAGTTCAATGCTGCCTTGGGATAGCTGCTTATCTCCTTCCACTCAGAGTCCAGAAACATCCTTTTTTGCTTTGTAATTTGCTATGGGGGGGGTGAATCTGTAAGGAGGGTCAAAACATCTCTTCCTTGGATCTCCACTTCTTGCACCACAAGTAGGCCAGCCCATCTGCCACTGACAAAAGCTTCCTCCTTAGAGGTCTTGCTTGCATTGGTGCAGTGAGAGGAGAATTCTCCCCCCTCCCCAAAAAAGCATTCTTATGCATGTTAGCACTGTGTCCATAAAAACAATGATAGCATTTTTAATCCTGTTTCTGATTTACATTCCCTGAAAATCATGCCAGTCTCAGGCGATCTCAGATATAATACTTCATGCACAAATGGGGGCTAGACTGGTCTGCTAGGTTCTTGCATTCTTAGTGTGGGAGTTGGAGTTTATGCTGTACCTTCCCTGTGCCTTTATGGATGTGGGCTGTTGTTGAATGGGGAGTGGGGGATGGACTGACATGCGAATCGGGTTATTACTTATTGGTAATGGTGGGGGCTGAAAAGTAATCCCCCTGGTGTTCCTATTAGGCTGTTCTGATGCTTGATTATGTTACACTGGTGTGGATGATTAAAAGTCAGGGAAGGGGCTTATCCAAAAGAGTGCAGGCCAGACCAGATGTATGTGCTGTAATGTTATTCACCAAGGTGTCCTCCTCTACTCTTCGGATGTGCTGCAGAAGTGTGAAGTAGCCTAGAACTATGCCAGAAGCAATGATCATGCTGCTCTGTGCAACTGAATGTCCATACAAAAAATATACTAATTTCTGAACCATAGTCTGCTTTAACTCCCCCACAGACATGCAGAAAGCAATAAGAAAAATACATTTGGTCTGCACTGATTGTCTGAAGCCTTAATAGCAAGCAGTCTTTTTCTGTGAAATATATAAGCCTGTAAAGAGGTATTATGCCACCATTGTCTACTTGACTGCAGTGATGATGAAATGGTAGTTGATATGTATAAACTAAGTAATTGAAAGCTGTAGAGCTATGCAATCCCTAACTGCATCTTCTTTTTCTTTATGAAACCCTGTTTGCAACACTATTACAGGGTATATATACTTCAGTTGGGGGCATTACCCTATTACCTCCATGGGCATACAGTGCTTATGTCTATATATTTCCCAGGTAAAACAGGAAAACAAACCACTTCTCCTTCCCAGTAACAGCTCTCCCAGTATATTTATTAATTTTGCAGAATGTTTCATTACTTGTATCTGCTACAGGAAGGAGTGGGAGAGTGAGGTTAAGGCTGCACCATTGCTATGTTCACACACAGGGGGTTATTTCGATACAAGTTGTTTTGAAACAAATTGTATCGAAATAAAGTGTTATTCTGAAATAAGATAATTCAAATTAAGAAAATGTTAATTTGAATTAAGGAAAAAAGTTCAAAGCGAAATAGCATGCTTGGACAACAGTTATTTTGAAATGACTCACCGTCATTTTGAAATAACATGTTCAGACAGGATTGTTTCAAAACAATCATTTTGAAACAACGTTGTTTTGTCACCAAATGGGGTTTAAGGTGTTTCAAAACAGCACCGTTGTTTCGAAACAACAGAACCCGTTGTTTTGAAACAATGGTACGTCGTGTGAACATGGTGTTTCTTATTTTGAAACAACCTCTGTTGTTTCGAAATTAGACTGCTGTGTGAACACACCCCATGTGGCTGTCATTTTGACCATGAAAACAGGATGTTTGGGCACTCTGCAGTGGACAGGACAGATGCAGAAAAGGAAATAAGTAGATGGATATGTGCCCTCTGTGGCATGGATTTATAAATAGTTGATGGTCAGAGTATCAGCATAAGATGGAGGCTGATTACTCAGCCTGGTCACCATTTTGAAAATGTGCTAAAGAGGTTGGGACAAAGGCAGACAGCACTTGGTGAGAGAGGGAAGGAGGAAGGTCAGAAGACTTGGAGAGGCTCACACCTCCCAAAACAGAATGGACATTGGAGACCTGTGACAGATGTCAGCATAGCAGTAAACCTAAGAAAATTATTAAGATACTTACATGAGGGCCCCTTGAGAATATCTTCTGGTGCCACAGGCCACATCTGGGGCTGAAATTCTTACATGACTGTCTTCAGAGTCTTTAGTTCTGAAGAGATCTATTTGCTCTCTTACTTCTCTAAGGAGTGATGGATATTGTTGGGTATCAGAGTCTCCATGGGATCAACAGTTGAAGGATTGTCCGCAAGGGTGTTGGGTTCTGAAGTGACATGACATCAAAAATTCTGTTCAGCTTCTCATAGAGTGGGCAGGATAAATGAGCACCCCCACGCTTCATTCATCTTTCCTTGATTTTCTTCTAAATTGTCCTGATGTCTCTTTATATAGCACTCGTCTGTGTCTTGGCTTGACTCTTCTCATCCACCTGCTTAGCCATGTCCTCAAAAAGTTTCTTACCACAATGATGGGTTGCAAGAGATTTCTGTACTGTTGCATATGCCCAGACAGAAAGGTTCTCTAAGCAGCTGCATGAGGCATAGTATGATGTTGCTGTGATAATATCACTGCAATACTGAAGTATTGAATTCAGGAACAAACAGACCAATCCTGGCCCTGTGCCTTTTTTTAAGAGAAAGGAGGGGACATTTGGTCAGTTTGATCCCAGAGCAGTGGAAGGCACACAGTAAACAGTTCAGTCACAGACATTCACTAAACAGCATGGGATAGCAGTTGGAGGACTGGTAAAGTAGTATGCAGAAGCACTGAATTGGGCAAGAACAATAATCTGCACTAGCTCATTCAACGTGAATTTTCTCAGCGTTGAGAGCACAATACAGAATTTGCAGCAAAATAGAGTCCGTTCACTTTAATGGCTGGCAATGTGTACATAGACTCATTTTCAATGTGCACTAACTTGAATTAGCACAAAACAAACCTTGCCAAGTAGCCAAACCCTCAGAGACACCCCTTTGAATAACAACGCCTTCCTTTGCTTCTTCCTTGCTTCTGAGGGAAAGTAATCTACTGCTGGACTACATCAGCAGTGAAATATGGCTGACCACACATTGACTGAGGTATTCTGACCAGTTACTGTGGATAAATGGATTCTTTCACTCCCATCATTGACACACTTGAGTCAAGGAAGGCAAAAACTGGAGTGTAGCATCACTTACCACTACACAACTATATTCAAGACCCAGGCAAATGTGCTGTGATAAAAAGCCAAAAGGTTTCTTCCTTTTACTCTCTTGAGGATACCCATAGTCTAAATCTGACTCTAGCCCCATACACTTTACAGAAAGTGTCCCCTACATATGGTGCATTTTTCTTCGAGTGGTAAGACATTTCCTTCTCCACAATATGCCATACCAATATTTATCAAATCAAAGTGGTTTTTAATTGGAAGTCATTTTCTTCATAAAAAAGTCATTAACATGAGGTGAATCATCATTAAATAAAACATATCCCTCTTGTGCTGTCAAATGTACTCATTTTAATAAGATTTTTGGCCTGGAAGCCACCTTTGAGAGTGAGCTCTGCAACAGATGTTTGTCTTTGCCACTGGGTCTTCTTTGCGATTAAAAATATAAAAACAAAACAACCCATCCCAATTACTATTCCAAGTTTTGAAGAAACACAAAGAATTCTTAATAATTTTATGAGAGTGATGCTCAAATATATGACACATGGTATGTATGAGAAAGCAATCATTTATATTTAGTGATTTCCTATTGAACACTAAATGTTTTAATTGTTCTCTAAAGTTTACAATATTTAATATATTCAAAAGGATAATAGGCAGACTTATATACCAGATTTTGACAGCCTTACTTATCTTGAGTAACACTTGAAGATCCCAAGTGGCCATGCTGGTCTACATTTTCAGAAAATGAATCATGACTTTGGGACCCTCAGTTTTTAAGTGCCCAATTTCAGATGCCTTGAAAAGACTCGATTTTCAGAATGCTGAGCACTCATTCAAAATTTAAATTTATAAAGTTGCCCACCTCCCTCCTACCAAGTTATTTGGAATGCTGGGCCAGCAATTCAAAACTGATCACAATCAAACTCTCATAAACATTTACTGAGCATTATAGAATAAAATGAGCAGACTCAAACTAAAGGATGAGTTAGTGGGTAAAATATTGCGACTTGTGTTATGTAGGAAGTCAGACTAGATTTAGCATCATCCCTTCTTGCCCTCAAATCTATGAGGGAAACAATTTCGATTTTCAAATGATATTTAAATGTGTAATATTATGAGAAATATTGGAGTTAGTGGGAGGGAAGGAAAACAGGGAGACAGCAGGCGTACGATGGCATTATGGGGGCCTAAAGGGTAGGCAATCTTCTACCCTTTATTTAGCTATTTGTTTGCTTGCTTTTTCCTTCAAACTCAGAATAACCACAAAGTGCATTAATGGTATGACAAACACTGCAATCAGAGCGGTGATTATAAGGTACTGAGCTGGGAGGACATCCATAGGGTGCCAATACTTTACAGCCGGTTAGGTCTGGTTGAGTGGACACCTACATCATACCATTACTCCAAGCATGCATATACTAACTGAGTTCTCTTGCTAAAACCATATTAATCTGATCAAAATTTCTAAATATTTAGCTGATTAACTACACATACCCATGATTCCTACTGCAGAACACTGCAGAAGCTAAAAAACTATGAAGAAATTCTGTACAAAGCAGTGCCTGAGCAGGAAGAAAACCCCACACAATAGCAAAGCCCATTTAAATTAATTCCCATAGAATACATTTGTAAAAGCCCAGGAAATGTGTGCTCCAGCCTCTTAAAACTCTCATTTTATTTATTTATACAGAATCTCTCAAAGAAATGCTGAAAAGAAGTATATGTTGTAAAACATACCCTGAGTAAATTAATTGTATATATAGGAGATGCATCTCTCTCCCACTGAAGTTAAAACTGTTTAAGTGTTATCCATCAGGAAAACTCCCTAAGATGATATGTCCAAAATGGAGCACAAACATATACCATACACTCATGTTTTAAAAAATTGTGACATGATTTACAACACAAAAAGTCATCAGATTTATTGTCAGCAGGATGAAAAATTGCAGCCCCATGTGTTAGAAAAAGTAATATTTAGACTTTAACTATACTCTAGTTACAGAGAAATTGATTAGTGATTTTTCTGAGGTTTATTATTTTGCAGATATGTGGTTTCAAAGCAAAAGTTAAATGAATTCCAAGCCATTCTTTGTTTCCAAGTGTCACCTAGCTTTGCAGTTTTTTCTGGAGGAAAAGAACATAAATCAAGCTACATATATTTAAATCAGTCTCTTTCAGTTTTAACGCTTGTCTTTTTAAGATGTAGTATAACATGATGATGATTGCTATGTGGTTAGAAAATTGTGGGACACAGAGAATGGGTCCACAGTCTTGCCCCTTAGCTGTTGACTTTGTCTAAATACTGTGACAGTTTCTCCTTTCTATTACAAGATACAACTTCCTTTCTGACAATGCACTTCTAAAACAAGACCTGCAAATGCAAACCAAGCAAATCAATAGATGCAATCCTGAATGGTAAATGCACTAAGTCAAATCCAGCATAGTGCTCCAAGCTGTATTACTGAACAATTTATTTGTATTCTATGGTCAAATCCTGCCACTGAGCTCAATGTAACTAGCTCTATCGAATTCAATGGTGCTTGTCTCATAATCCTATGCTTAAAGCCAGGCTCATGCATGATTATTTTCCAGACTAGAAATAGGCTTAAATACCTAACATTCTTTGTACTCATTGTTTGCTGACCTGTGACCTATACACCTGAATAATAGCACACTATGTACACAGGGTACTAGCAGTTCAATGCCCATATATGATATAGCATGGGGATGGCATGAAAGATCTAAATCCTGCCATAACTGGACATTGTTTTACATAATTAAAAGTACTGCAGAATTTGTTCTCCTTTACCATGTTTGCTGCTCACATGTTTGCTGCTATTGTTCTGTCTTGCATTTGAAGGATAGCAGAATACAAGCTTCCCTTTTTTTTTTTTTTTTTTTTTTTGAATCTCTAAACACTTTTATTCTCCAACCACTTGTGGTCATCTGACACAAGGTAGTACATAAAACAGACAAGTCTACCAACACCATCAGGGGGGCTGGACTAAACTAGATGACCTCCTGTGATCCCTTCCAACCCTAATCTGCAGTGAATCTTGAGAGCCATTGTATGAGTCCATCAGCATCCCAATAGCTCACACATTTTGTTATATACTTGCACAAAAATCTGTTCTGCTGATTCATAGGGAGAAAAAAAGGTTGTTGACAATATTTTTTGTGCAACGTTTCTTGTCCCTGTGGACCAGCCACATAGGATTTAGCCCTATAATTGTAATCAAGCTGTTAAATTCTAAAGATAAATATCCTTGTAATAAGGCAGATATATATCAGTATGGCGCCATGGCTAATAATTTTTTTGTATACATAGTGCCTTCTATCTCTCTATAGATTTACAGCAAACATTTATTTCATCAGCACACAGGCTTGTGATGTCTTTGTCCAACACTATAATTCTAACAAAACAAGCCAGAATAATGAGCTGAGAGCACAATGATGTTGCAATCAGTTAGGCCTATTCAGAGTCCCTCCAGCTGTCACCATGCTTACCCATGCACTCACACATACCAAAAATGAAGAAGAAACATATAATATTTGAAACAGGGAAAGCTCCATCACACATTTGACAGTGATTAACAGACTATTTCCTCACTTGGGTCTTCAGTGAGGTATGCTATTTCAAGGGATGATGCAAAGTACATGTCTGCTGTATTTGTCCAGTGCTTTTTCCTTCTAGCTGAGATTCTTTTCTTTTCTTTTCTGAAATAATATTCCATCACATTGACATGAAGTGTATGGATGAATTTTTACCAAACACTTATGGAATCTGAACTGTTCCGCCTTCAGGGTGCCAACAAACATTTTTGTGTTGTAGGGAGACACACTCTCCAGGTTTCAAAGATGCTATTAGCAGTTACCTGGAAGGCTTAAAGTATTAGTTTGGCACCAATTCAGGGGTTGTCTACTTAATCCTTTAGCTCACACTAGTTGGAATGTAAATTCTAATTGACTTGTGGGGACTCTGCTGACACACACCAAAAAGGTCCCCAGTCTGTGTTAATGTTGTACTATTTCAAATGGGACTACATTAACACACATTAGGAGACTTTTGGTGTTTGTCAGCAGGGTCTGCTAGTGTGACTAGATGTCCCAATATTCATGGCTTTGTCCAATATAAGTGCCTTTTACTCCCTACCTCCATCCTAATTTTTCACAATAGCTATCTGGTCACCCCTAAGCTCCACACATGCCAAATAGTTTGCAATTAGTGTGGACCAAGCTGACACTGACCAACTTTCAGGCTGCATCATGCACAGTGGTTTCTTTTTTATTTTTATTTATTTTATTTTTTAAAAGTCTTCTGAGTAAGAGAGAGAACTTTCCGAGTGTGAACCATCGTTCTAGAGAATCCAGATGAACAATTGCTCTGAGAGATGTGAATTGCCTTCTATTCATCTCAACAGATATTTAAATTATTATAAATTGATCATGGGTTTAAGGAGCTAGATGTTTATACAGCTTTAGGAGGGCACCTGCATGCCTCATTTGTGTATAAGTCTACTGCATCTATGTGAAAGTCTGAGCAATGATGCCCAAGTGGTCAGAAATATCATTTGTATTGGACGTGTCAGGCTATCTCCTCCCTCCCCTACTCTTATGCAGTTTAGAAACTACAGAACTATCATATTTTACTCCTGTTGACTTCACAACTCAACATGGGCACAGTGTCTTCCCTGTGCTGCACTGATGTGAAATGCCTTACTCACCCACCTTGTCTAATGTCCTGGGATCAAACACAAACACTGCATACATCAATTTAAAATACTGAACCAGATACTGTGCTAATGTATAGGGTCACTGCCTCCAATTGCATGAAAAGGATTTAACCCAGGAGAGGGTTTGAATCATAAGGTGACCCTCTTCACAGAATGTGACTGACACCCTTGCTAGATAGCACACATTGAAAGTTCTCCAACATTCTTTGTTTTGTGACCTTTGTCCTGACTGATGTGTGTGGTTATATATGCAGATCTCCTTTTCATCTCTTTAGCTCCTCCACAATATTTTTGTTAGATTTACAATCAAAAATCTATGGGTGCGATGGTTCAATGATGGTATGTACCTCTTCGTTTTGGCTAAATCACATTTTTTCCCCCAGAAACTTTGCACTTTATGTGCATAGGAAATGAAAAATTTTCACATCCCTTTCACAAACATTGAAAAACCATTTTTTTACATGGAAATGGAGAGAAGTCACCATTTCTATCATGAGTCTCACAGACAGATTTTGGGAGGACATAGGACTAGTTTTCCAGCACTTCTACATCAGTGCTGTGCTTATAGTATAAATAACAGCTAAGGATCTGTTTTACTTTAGGATGGTGCAGTAGGGAGGTGTTTATTAAAGCACTGGGCATTAGCCTGATTTTACTCCCACAGAAACAATAAAATCAGGGGAGGTTAACCACTGAGCAGAAGTAGGCCAATACTGAGAGCTTTAGAAAAGCCAACTGATAGTGTTCAGGCAGAGTTAGGGCTTTGAAAAAAGTTGATTCAAATAACACAAGGAAAATGAGTAATACTTGTACTTGGACACAAGCCTTTATTTACTTGGATCCCAGTATATATATATATATATAATAAATTCCTCTCTCACCCCTATGGGTGGTATGTGTCATCCTCAACCTCGGGTCCTCTACCAGAGGCCTGGGAGTTTGAGGGTTCTGCGCAGTATCTTAGCTGTTCCTAGCACTGCACTCTTCTGGACAGAGAGCTCTGATGTTGTTCCTGGGATCTGTTGGAGCCACTCTCCCAGCTTAGGAGTCACAGCCCCGAGTGCTCCTACCACCACCGGGACCACTTTGGCCTTCACTTTCCACATCCGCTCTAGTTCCTCTTTCAGGCCCTGGTACTTCTCCAGCTTCTCATACTCCTTCTTCCTGATGTTACTGTCACTTGGCACTGCTCCATCTATCACCACCGCTGTCTTCTGGTCCTTGTCTATTAGCACGATGTCTGGTTGATTGGCCAGTACCTGCCTGTCTGTCTGGATCTGAAAGTCCCACAGGATCTTAGCCCTGTTATTCTCCACGATCTTCTGTGGGATCTCCCATCTGGTCTTGGGAGGGTCTAGCCCATACACTGTGCAGATGTTCCTGTCCACAATGCCAGCTACTTGGTTATGCCGTTCAGTGTATGCTGTTCCTGCCTGCATCTTACATCCTGCCACTATGTGTTGGACTGTCTCTGAGGCCTCTCTGCACAGTCTGCACCTTGGGTCCTGTCTAGTGTGGTAGACCCCTGCTTCAATGGATCTGGTGCTCAGTGCCTGTTCTTGTGCTGCTATGATCAGTGCCTCAGTGCTGTCTTTTAGTCCAGCTTTTTCCAGCCACTGGTAGGATTTCCCAATGTCAGCCACCTCAGCTATCTGTCGATGGTACATTCCATGCAGGGTCTTGTCTTACCATGGCACTTCTTCTGCTTGATCTTCCTCCCATGTCTGCTGCTGCCTCAGGCATTCTCTCAGCAGCTCATCTTTGGGTGCCATCTTACTGATGTACTCCTGGATGCTCTGGGTTTCATCCAGGACAGTGGCTTTGACACTCACCAAACCCCGCCCACCTTCTTTCCGGCTGGCGTACAGTCTCTGGGTGTTGGACTTGGGGTGGAAACCTCCGTACATTGTGAGGAGCTTCCGGGTCTTCACATCGGCAGCCTCCATGTCCTCCTTTGGCCAGCTCACTATACCGGCAGGGTATCTGATGACTGGCAGGGCGTACCTGTTGATGGCGTGGATCTTGTTCTTCCCATTGAGCTGGCTCTTCAGGACCTGTCTTATCCTTTGGCGGTACTTGGATGTTGCTGTCTTCCTTGCCTCCTCATCGTGAGTCCCATGTGACTGTGGGATGCCAAGGTACTTGTAGCTGGTCTGTATGTCTGCTATGTGGCCTGCTGGTAGTTCCACCCCATCAGTCTTGACTACCTTTCCTCTCTTTACTACCATCCAGCCACACTTCTCCAGTCCGAATGACATCCCAATATCCTCACTGTAGATCCGTGTCAGGTGGATTAGCGAGTCGATGTCTCGTTCATTCTTAGCATACAGCTTGATGTCATCCATGTAGAGGAGGTGGCTGATGGTAGTTCCACTCTTGAACTTGTATCCGTATCCAGTCCTTGTGATTATCTGGCTGAGGGGGTTCAAGCCAATGCAGAACAGCAGCGGGGACAGCGCATCACCTTGGTATATGCCGCACTTGATGGCCACTTGTGCAAGCTGTCTTGAGTTGACTTCCAGTGTTGTCTTCCACAGTCCCATTGAGTTCTTGAGGAAGGTCCTTAGTGTCCTGTTGACTTTGTATAGCGCCAGACATTCACAGATCCATGTGTGCGGCATTGAGTCGTAGGCTTTCCTGTAGTCAATCCAGGCTGTGCTCAGATTGGTCTGTCTAGACCTTGAGTCTTGGGTGACTGCTCTATCTATGAGCAGCTGGTGTTTTGAGCCTCTGGTGTTGTTCCCAATGCCCTTCTGAGCTGTGCTCATGTACTGGCCCACGTGGTCCTGTAGCTTGGCGGCTATGATGCCTGATAGGACTTTCCATGTTGTGGGGAGGCAGGTTATTGGCCGGTAGTTGGATGGTGCTGTTCCCTTTTGGGGGTCTTTCATGATCAGCACTGTCCTTCCTTGTGTTAGCCAGTCTGGTTGGTAGCCTGCTGCTAGCAGCTGGTTCATCTGTGCTGCTAGGCGTTCATGCACTGCTGTTAGTTTCTTTAGCCAGTAGGTGTGGATCATGTCCGGGCCAGGTGCTGTCCAGCTCTTCATGTTCTTGACCCGCTGTTGGATGTCGGCTATTGTGATGGTGACTGGTTCCTGTTCTGGGAGATTGCTGTGGTCTGTTCTCAGGTCCTGAAGCCACTTTGCACTGGTGTTATGAGTCTTCTCTTTCTCCCAGATGTTCTTCCAGTACTGTTCAGTTTCTGCTGTTGGTGGCTCTGCTGTTATTGTGTTGTTGCACTGCAGTTGGGAGTACACCTTGGATGGTTCTTTGGAGAACAGGGCATTTATCTTTTTGGCCTCTGCTTCTCTAGTGTATCTCCTTAGCCTGGTGGCTAGTGCTGTGAGCCTTTGCTTAGCAGTCTCTAGGGCTTCAGATGGAGTCAGGCCCTTGTATTTTCTCAGTAGCCGAGTCTTATCCTTAATCTCTACACCCTTCTGTAGTTCCACCAGCTGGCTAACTTCTCTCCAGGTTGCCTTGATCTTATCCTCCAACCTCATTTTCCAGGGAGGGTATGTATTGCTGTTCTTCTTGATCATGTAGCCAAGCATCTCCAGGATTACAGAGGCTGTTGCATATACCAGTTCATTGGTTTCAGTGATGGTAGTAGTAGGAATTGTCATTAGGGCTCTATTGGCATCTTCTAGCATACTATCTGATGGTACTTCTCCCACGAGCCTTGGTAATCGGTCTCGAGGATTGACTGTAGCTAGTTTATCCATGATCTTATGCCTCATATCACAGTTGCTGTGTTCTGTAATGGAGGGGGTGGTAGTGAAGTTCCAGCTTCAGGTGGTGGCTGCATATCTAGTTGTTCTTCTGGGGCTGCTTCTTGAGTGTGGGAGGTAACATGCAGTTGATCTATCTCCAGTTGTGAGAGCAGCTGCCTCTTTACTATGTTGAAGTGTTGGGTAACTAGCTGTTTCTCAGTTAGTGTGGATGTAGGTCTTTTGTCCATCCATAGTTCCCTGATACATTTCATATATCCCCTCTCATTAGGTCTACTGTTGTAGTAGCATTCCATCAATTCCAGGTTCTCTTGTCTCATCCATGCATGGTTTGTTCCAGTAGCCCACTTATCATCAGATTGTCCTGGTTCCCCAACATCTGGTGCAGACCTTGTTAATCCGGGCAACATCCGAGCCGGCATAACTCTCCTTGTTCGTGTCACTCTCATATTCGAGGTAGGCAAGTGAGGCGTTAGGGGGTCTTTTGCCCAAGGACCCCTACTGGGAAGGTAGATAGGAACCCACCAGGATTTGAACCCCAGTCTCCCATATCAAAGGGCATCGGTATTAACCACTACGGCGCGCTTAACCACTACGCTATCCAGTCACCTATATATATTATTTTTTTTTTTTTTTATAAACATGAATTAGAGATATACATGAAGAGCTCAAGGAGCAAAATAATCCATCAGTGGTGAAGCTCTCTGATTTTATGCTATGGTTACAGTGATGGCAGCAAATTTGCCACCTTCAAATTCCAGATCAACTAAATGGTCAGTTAAGATCTGCTAAATCAATCTGGAGATGGACTAAATAAAATGAAACCCTCAGTGGCATAGCGCTGTGTCTATGGAAAGGCATTTCACACTGTGCCCAAGTGGAGTTAAGAAGTCAATGGGAGTTATGTAAGCTACACAGAGTAGGTTGCGTAACTCTTGTCAACTGCTGCTGTATTTTGGTGTCAGTATAGACCTGGCTCAATTTCATTTTATGGATTGCTCTTGAGTTTAAATCAGTTGACTGTGTTTCATCTTTATGTTCATCTGATTAAGTGGGGTTGTCCCCACTAATGCTCACTCCTTGTTTGTATGAAGAATGTTATAAAGGGAAGAAAAAAAAAGCCAAGAAAAACAAAAACCAGGACATGAATGTAGTAACAAGAATGAAGACTGGATAGGAGCACCTGGGAATCCACAGAAGAGGAGAGGATTTGCAGGTCGCCAGCAAGCTTTCTCTTTCTCTCAAATCCATAGGAGTGTCTTTTTCTTAATGGTTTCATGGGCCTTTGTGTGCTTGAGGAAAGATAGGCTGTGCTTATGGGGATGGTGCCAGGAAATAAGTGCTTTGCAAGACATACTCCATTCAAATAAAATAAACAGTAGGAGATTTACAGGGAAAATCCAGATACTTGAGTTAATGCTACAAGAAGCTATATCAATTCCCCTCTGCAGCTGCTTCCTGCTTGGAAAGGCAATGCAGAGCACCAGGCAATGTAGTCAGTTGCTTCCCCAGAGAGAGCAGAATCTAAAGATTGGCACTGGGGGATGGTGTTGCTTTTCTCTGTTTCCCTACCCTCTTCAGAAATGGACTTGCTCCTTACCTCACAATCTGGTCAATATCTTACCCTTACCCCAAGGAAATCTCATGGACCCTGCCAGAGTTTCCTAGTCTTCCCCACCCACACCCACCACAGATTTTTCTGCAGAAGAAGAGCCCTTAAGGCCCAGTGTGGGAGAAGGATGGCTTATAGTTGAGGCACGAGACAAAGATTCAGGAAATTGGAGTTTCATTACAGAGTTGTGTGATCTTGAGCCCAACTTAATCTCTTCGCACAGAGCCACATCTGTAAATAGGGGAATGATAAAAAATACCCCACCCCCTTTAAAAAATAACATCTACAAGTTCAGAGTGGGGGACTGTATTATGTATGATGTCTTGCAGAATGAGATGCCCATTTTGGCTGAGGCTTCTAGGCACGACATAACAAACACCAATGATAGCAACTTTATATTCTGTATCAGTATTGTCAAACAGGGAGTATAGCTCTCCTTTCAGTAAAACCAGTGTAAATCAAGAGTAATTCTATTGAAGACAGAGGAATCACGCTAGTTTAAGACTGATGAGAAAAGAGAATCTGCTCCAATAGTCCTTATTTTGTTTTTTGCACAGTCGTTTAGAAAACCAAAGTAAAAGCCATAATTTTTCACCATTGCTATGTTTCCCTCCTCCAATATCATACTTTAATAAATCTTGACTAGGGAACTGGGAACCTCATAAATACTGCTCTTCCTTCTCAGCAAGAACCGTGATAATCTAAAAACATGCACAATTTTATTTTTCAGATTAACCATATCCAATGTACTCACAACAATTTTAAAATAATTTCTGTGTGAGCGGGACTGGGGTCTAAAGATCCTTTTAATTAATAGGTTTTGCCTGAGAATGTGACCACTGTTAAGGACAGGCACAATCAGATTTTCAATTGCTTTATGTTAAAAAAAAAAAGTCACTTGAAACACAAGAGAGTAGTAGTGGATAATTAGGTATTGGCATTTTTGGGAAGATAAAACATTGTACAGCAGCATAACATAACCATACAAAAGCACTCAGAAGAGATTCTTACATGCAGTGTGCAATGCAAGGAGAAAAAGAGGAGCACTCATGATTCTGAGAGGGAAAGTCAATACAAAATAGAAGAAGAGGGAGAAACTCATCTTTAAATCTATAGGAGACAGAGACTAGCATATCTCTACATAGTCCTCTGACTAGTCAGATAACTCTTTAAAGATGCCAATCTATGTCTCAGAAAGAAAAAAAAAACTCTTTAAGAAAGCTATTATCACTCTTGATCTTGCCAGCTATGTGTACGTAGATATCTGTGTGCATGTGATTGATTGGTCAGAAAGGTTGTGCACATCAGAGTTAATGAAATTCTTTAGAGAATATATGTTTTCTGAGGAAAAGACAACATCCAGCTCAAGAAGACCTTCTTGATCAAATGATTTCCAGTCAATCACAGGAAAAAAAATTTAAAAGATTTGGCAGAGGTGGTTCAATTTCAACCAAGTTCAGATAGAACTCAGCCAGGGTTCCATCAGAAATCTGCATGGTTTCTTTCCAGCTGACTACACAGGCTGCATTGGAGAGAAGGGACACAGGACTTTGAGAGTCAGCTATGTCAACTGCCCTGAAGCAGGTTTCCATTGCCTTTTACAGAGGAGTCAAAATGTTTTAAGTCCTGTTCTGAATCAGAATAAAACCCAATTTTGAAATATTTAAATAATCCATAAAATGTAATTAGCTTTCTGTACCCAGCTCTAGGTATAGGCTCAGATCCTAATGTAAAATCTTAGCCTACTGAACATAATCACAGAGCTCTCAATGACTTCAGTTGGGACAGGAGTTCACTCCTAGACTTTCTTCCTAGTTTGATGAACTCATTTTCCAGATTGAAACATTGCATCACAATACTTCATACAGGAAAAGATTGCATTCTCTTTCAGCCCCTTTTGATTTGTTCAATACAAAGATGCAGACTGTCAGCGAAACACAGGGGTTTCATTTCTGCAATTGAATTACATGTTTAAAAACAATGGAACTTTAGATGTAAAGCTGTACTTTTAGCCAAGGCACACTGGAAACAATTAGCATCATTCATTCTAGGTACTGAATTATTCAAAGACTCTATCAGATAAATTATGTTATTCACTCTAAGTCAATGCTTGCTCTACAATTCACATAGCTGGAAAAATGATGTGGTTTAAAATATTACCCCCCCCCAACAAAAAACATACTAAGTTTCCTTATGCAGCTTCAGTTTAGTTCATCATCACACCAGCACTCTCTGAAACTAATCTGTCAGTTTTCACCTTCAGAGTATTCATGTGTGAAAACTGATATTTTCATGGGCATTTGTGTATTGCTCCAGGGTGAAACATGTGCCATTTCTGTCAGAGAAAGCAGTTATTCATTGCAAGAGTTGTAAAATTCCACCTCCTGAGTACAGGCGTGAATTTCCGTGCATTTGCAACATCAGAGTGAATTTGCACTGTTTACATGATGAAATGATCATTTCCTGTCGGGGGGGGGGAACTCTTTTCACTTTATTAAAAATCTGAGGAAGAAGAAGAACGTTCAACTTCACCATGAATCTGATTATTTGGTGCTGAAGGAGAGGTTGTATTTAAGTTGGCACATCTCCATATATGAAGTATAATAAGCAAATAATACTGAATGAAGATAGGAATATAAAGCAATGTAGTGACTCAGATGGTTAAAAATTCACAGCTAGAGTCTTCTCAATAACAGATGCTCATTTACAGTATTTAATATTCTCAACTTGATGGGTTGAAATTCCGGCACAAATATCTCAGATACCGTAACACTAATGAGATACGTGGTTTAAACTCCCATCATTAAAATAAGGAAATATCCTTCAATAAGATTAATATACTTTGTTGAATAAGAAATGGAATTATCACTTGTCAGTGCAGTATGATGCAGAAATTGCTGGTTTGCATTACATCTTTGTCTCATTTTAAAGTTTAAAAACTCACTGGAAACAACAAAATAAATGATGGCCCAAAAGAAAGCTGATGTGACATTTGCTTAAGAAAGCTTTAGGGAAGAGCCAAGGAAATGTGAGGAAAAACTGGAAACTTATTTTGCACAGAGGATCATAAGTGTGAATTAATGAGTTTTTAAAGATGGACAAACTTTTTTTTTTTTTTTTGAGGAGCTGATAAAAATTGATTGGGGAAACTTGATTGACATGATCTTTTGGAGAAATATGAATACAGCACTATATAAAAAGGAAATCAGCAAGATCAATAGGGGTTGCATGGTACAACTCTCTGCCCAGTTTTGTTGCTAATCTGCTAGAAGGCCTTGAGTAAGTTGTTTCATCTTTCTACATGTCTATTTCCTGTCTCATTTCTTTTCTGTCTTATCTATTTACATTGTAAGCTCTTTGGGGCAGGGACTGTCTAACTGTAACGAAGGTGTGACCGCATCATGTGTAGCTGTACCCATACTAATTTAGATCTATCCAGCTCAAAAGATAGCAGTGAAACTGGGACAGTATGCACTAGCCTCAGGTACATACACCAAAACTCATGTGGGCTCGCACAGCCTGTGTTGTTGCTTCATTGTTATTTGAGAGAGCTAGATAAAAGCTGGCTCAGTTAAGTCTATAGATGTTGCAGTCACATCTTTAATTGCACCTATAATATTCTCTATAATCATGGGCTGTGTTCACACAGCCTCCTTATTTCAAAACAACGGAGGTTGTTTCGAAATAAGGTTTTGGCTGTTCACACGACGCACGGTTGTTTCGGAACAAGTTAAACCTAGTCTGTGGGCGAAACAACATTGTTTCGCAACAGTTGTTTTGAAACAATGCCGTGCGAACGTGTTGTTTTGAAACAACGGTGGTTTCGAAACAACTTGTTTTGAAACAACCGTCATCTGAACATGTTGTTTCAAAACGACGGTGAGTCATTTCAAAATAACTGTTGTCCGGAATTGCTATTTCGATTCCAGCTTTTCTCCTTATTTCAAAGTGACTTTTTTGCTAATTTGAAATAAGTCATTTCGAAATAAGGCGTTATTTCGATACAAGATGTTTTGAAACAACCATATCGAAATAACCCCCTGTGTGTGAACACAGCCATGGAGTCAAGACCAGAAGGGACCACTGTGATCATTCAGGCTGCTATCCTTTGTAACACAAGCCACAGAACTTTTCCTTTGTTAAAAAAATCCAATCTTGATTTAAAAATGTTCATTGATACAGAATCCACCACACTCCTTGGTCAATCATTCCAGTAGTTAATTAACCTCTCAAAACTTTACACCCTATTTCAGTCTGAGTTTATCTAGCTTTGTCTTACATTCCTTGTATCATGTTACATCTTTTGGAGTCCCTTATTAAACATATGTTCCCCAGTTAGATACTTATACCATCTGATCAAGTCATTCTTAAATTACACATACATAGGTCTAATATGGTATATTGAGGATGCTGTTAGAATTTCAAGACACTGCGCTAAGAGTCATGAGTTTCTTGATCTGCCTTCAGGCGTAGGGGCTGTTTAGCAAAGCTTGCAACTAAACCCAGGGTCAGTCTTCACAAGCAGTCAAAGTAAAATAGGGTGAGTTGTGCCTCTGTTTTAGGGAGCAGCCTGGTTTTCTTCTCTCTCCTGTTGGAATCATATGCATTTGGAATTCTGAGAAATTTCCCCCCTACAACAGTAAAAAGGTAAAAAAAATGGATCGTTTTTAAGATAGTAAAATGATTATTTAGCAAACAATATTGTGGGCTACAACTTCTAACACAAAGAAGGGGAAGAATTCTGTTGGGATTCCCTCTAATCCTGAAAAAGTATATTAATGTCAGGCTCTAATGGAGATTAAAACTGGGAATTAGATAACATATGACTGGACTCTCATTTTATTAATGGTCTTAGTTAGCATCAGAGAATCTATTGGAGAAAGTAAATACACAGTCAGACTTTGCTAAAAGATTTTGTTATACTTTTCCTTCATTTTCAGAAGCCTTAGAACTCTCTGGCTGTGGCAGGAAATGGAAGCAAATAAGATAATATACAGCAGGGAAGTCCATTATATTATACAGTTTCCCTGGTCCAAGTGGAACTGGAAATGTTTCAAAAGTTTGTTGTGAGGTTTGCACTACAGTTGTGCAAACCAGAGATGTGCACAATTTTATAAGACTTGGACATGTGCACAAATTATTTAATGTTTATCCAAAGCCTTGAAGCATCTGACTCTCATGAATCACTAATTACAATTTTCCATTCCATAGCTAACACAAAGCAACAGATATTAAGTGGAAGCCTGAGCACATTTATGTACATAGCTACTTAACAGGAATATGATTGCTACTCTTCATTTTATTTAAATCTTGTGAAGTTGCAGTTCACAGGAACGCACTCAGTATGAAAAAGGTCACATTATGAAACAGAGCCCCCTAGGGAACGTATCGTGTATATATAAATGAACTACTAGAACAACCACTGACTCTATTGTTGCTATACACCACAGCAACAGCCTAATCAGCATTTCTTCAGCTGTTTGACTCTTGAAGGACATGGGCATTAACTTCTTTTCTCTTGAAAGCTCTTGACTCAGTAGTCTCTAATGCTAGTTTTATTGGTTCTGATCCTATCAATGAAAATAAACCCCAGAACCTTGTTCTAACCACAACAGAAGTTTTGTTTTTCCTTGTTGTTTCTCCCCTTTAGATTGTGAACAAGGTTGCAAGTGGTCAGGCAAACTAGTATCTAGCCAGAGTGAAGAAGTCTAAAATAAAAATGCAAAGAACTGAGCTGATAATGATTGATAGTGTTGTGCATGGCTATGCTGGCCTGGCCATTGTATTTTCCTTAAAAAGGAAGTTGAATCTATCCTATGATGAAAAAGAAAATTACTTTTGGACTGAATGGTACAACTCCATCTTTTTATATTTATTACATTTTTATGTAGATAAATTGTGCAATATTTTTCCTGTTTTTCATTAGCACAACACAACACTGTATAAGTGGTTGGGTACACACACCTAATACGTTTTGGTGGCTGGAACTCCTAGTCATTGATCAGGGCCCCATTGTAGTACTGTGTGGATGCAAACAGGTGTTATGTGGATGCTTACTGGCCACTTGGGTCAGCATGGAAGGAATTTACTATTTTGTAATCCTGGCCTCCTCCAGTGACTGGACCCTGGACATAAAGATGAATTTATTTCCTGCGCTGCTCTGTGGCACACTTTCATAGCAGGTTCCTGGGTGAATAGGAATGTACAGCACACATCTGGATGAGTGGGATCACATGTATCTCTCATTCCAACATCTCCTCAGGGAAACAAAGACATTTCAAAAAGCTCTGAAAAGTTCTTAGTAAGAGGGGTTGTATACAGTGGTTCCCAGCTGCATCTATCATCTTTTCTGAATATTATCAAGTTTCACCAGCAAATCTGAGTTACTCAGCTGCTCCCCATTTCTGGCAGATAGAATAAGTAGCAAGGGTGGTATTTGCCACCAGACTCAGAGTAAAATAAAGTTGAGTATTCTTGCAAAGCTATAGTATTTTTAATTTAGAGCTCCTCCTCTATGTAGCTGTGTTGATGATACTACTCCACTCTCCTCCTAAACCTTCCTAGCCATTCTTTGTCCCATGAACAACTGCCAGATCTCTTTGCTTTCAACTGCTGAAGAGGAAGATGTATTGCTTCTGTGAATCCTCCTGAACGCAGGAGAGCTGGATGGTTGGGAACTCAGTTACAGAAGCTTTCTTCTCAGCTAATCTCTCTTTTCCCCTGGAACCACTATGGGTGAAAAGAGCAACATTTTCCAAGCTATCTGTAGATTCAGACCTAGACTGCACCTGTGTGTGGAGTCTTTTAAATCTTTCTTCAATGAAGGTGAAGAAGAGACTTTCTGGCCTGATTGTAGAACACAAGGAGGATTGCAGTTTGTCACCTGTTTCAGCTGGCATGCTTTTCCAGCTATCAACGTTCTGCTCCATTACTCAACTAGTTCCCATCTGTCTCTCAGGTATTTCCTTCCACCAGAGGACTTCATTCAGTGCCTACATTTGCCACAGTGGGTCCTTCGTGTTTACATCTGTCCCTATAAAACAGTTTAAAGAAGTTTAAAGGAACCACCTAAAAAAATAATCAAAACCCTGGAAATAGGGCACCCTATGGAGTACATTTTAATTATACTACTAGGGAGTTAATTAAGTGGCACAGGTCAGGGAAAGGAGATGAGTTTTGTAACACGGACTGAAATGCAGAGATTCAAGAAAAAGATTTCAAATGTGACTATTCTATGGCAATGCTTTGGAAGAATAGGATGGTGACTAAAACAAAGCAAGTGATCACATGGGAGTTATACAGGAGGGGTAAATCTGCAGTTCCTAACCCTGAGCATTTAAAAAAGTTGTGACTTTGCTCTACATCTGCCCTGCTCTCTCAAATCATGAGAGCTGCTTGAAAAAGATAAGAGGTTAAAAAAGTAACTTATTTGGGGTGTTTTCTATTTGCATTTGCATTTGCATTTGCATTTGAGCCTTTTTGGTATACTCAGCCATATTTTCAAGATCTTTCTCTTCACAGCCATGAGGACTAGAAACTTTTTTTAAATGAAGGTGGAGATTCTCACATAGTCACATCCCCAGAAGCTTTAGGGAAAAACACCGATTATAAGACAGGCACCCAAATTGTTAGATTGGGCAAGACCCAGGATAGGATCTTGGAGACAAGCAGGGAGATGAACAGCAGAGTCCAAATGAACAAGCCACTAAAAGTTTCTGAATCAGCTTCTACTGTACTATGTGTATACTAATAATTCTATTCTCAGCCAAGAACAAATTTCTACACTGCTAAAGTGCTGTACATATACTTAGTAACAGGCAAAACCTGCCCTAAAGAATTTACAATGTAAATAAACACAGCAGACTAATTGTGTATGATAGCTAGCATTTGATCTCTATTTTACAGAAGGGGAACTGAGGCACGGAATGATGGAGTGGAACTGCGGCATGGGAAATGTGCAGCATATCTGAGAACTGAAATCCTCTCTGTCAAGTTCTAGTTCAGTGTCTTAATGCCAAGGCCAGAATACCTCCTCTGGATGGCAGAGAACCCCTTTCAGAGAACCCCTCAGCTCAGCTGTGTGCAATAGACTCAACTACACTATGGGACACCTGTGATTTTGGAGCTGAAGGACCATGAGTTCTATCACTGTGGAGCATGAAGCCTGAGAACCCATACCATGCAGCATAGCTATGGTGGTGAAAATCTGTGTATCCAGGGATCTGTTGCAAGCTGCTAGCTCTGCTTAATAAAGGGTCTCACTCAGTGTAGCTGAAAATACAAGAATGAAGCATGGGAAGCCTCTGTCATCAGAGATTCCTTTTGCTTATGAATTTGGGAAGAGTTTATATTAGGAAGTGTTACACATGGAAAATGAAGATTTTCTCCCTAAAGTAGGTGTAAGTAACACCCATTACAACACTCAAAACAGCATTAATTAAGCTGGCATTTGTGATGCCTGCCACCATTATTATACTGCTTATACATTTCCTTGTCATTTGCGCGCCTTTATTTTTATTTATTTATTTATCTATTTGAGTTTTAGATGAACTGGACTTTATTGTAAAATTAATGCTCACAGAACTTTTTCTGAAAACATGTGCATCATAAAAAGGAGGCATATTCTGAAAAAAAACATACACCCATTTGTAAGGCATCACAGTACTAAATCAGCATCACACACTGTACAGCTAACATCTTTTCTTTCAAGTGTTATTGGCAACTACAGTTCACAGCTTGGTGTGATTTTAAAATAGCATCAGATCAGCGTCAAAACTAAAATGGGGGAGGGGGGGAATACCCAGTGCAAGCACAGTGGATTGAACCTGCTAATAAAAACTGACAGCTGGAGAAAAGGACCAATTCATGTACTGCACTGAGAATGGCAACAAGCTTCAAAAAGCTGTTGTTAGCTAGCAGAAAATGTTCTGTTCTGTCATTTTAGCAGGTGATATGCCAATAAGGTGGAAGGAAATCCTTGATATTAAAAATAAACTTGTTTCTGCCATTTTCTTCAATCTTTTGCTAATGTTTTTTTAAGTAAAGGTTTCCAAAAATATAAAGACTGACAACATCTTTGGGGGAAAAAAAGATTACAATGGGATTAAAATGGGTATGTTAACTCCCATGCTACTCATACATTTGCAAAGAATCAACTGTACAATAAATAGAGAAGGGGTGTGTGTAAAAAACTATACACATTAAAGAAAGTTATTTGGATTGTAAAGCCACACACCCAAATATTAAGAAAGACTAGAATCATACTTGCTACCTTGTGCCCAATTTGTGAACTGAATAAAGCAGCAGGTCTGTGGAATTAAAGATCGTATAACAATATTTACATGCAGGGTATCTTACGTTTTCTGAGGAATACAAATGAGAGAAGAGAAGTTGCATTTTTTAAATGATTTGTATTTAAGCTAAACCTGAAATAAGTTTTCCGTGATAAAGGAAAGGCAAAGGTGGTCTTCCTGCTATATTTCAAAGACCCTGTGCAAACAATGGAGGTGAGAAAATCTAACCCTCACTAAAAGATATAGATATTAAAAAATCTATATATGCCAAGGTGCAAGAATATTTTATAGCAGAAAGTATTAAGCAACCTAAATATAGATGAAACAAACAATGCATCTGGTGGTACTTTTAAAGACTAAAAAATTTATTTATCACATGGGCTGTTGTGGGAGAAAATCCCACTTTGTCAGATGCCTGAAGAGGGGAAACTCACAGAACAGGGTTAAAACAGATGCAGGGACTGCAAGTCACAGGATCATGTCAGACTGTGGTGTGACTAGCTCTTATACACACCCACATCCGTCAACTTAAATGTGAACATAATACAGTTTTACTTACCAATACAGATTTATATAATATATTATATAAAAGACTTGATTGGATAGACAGGATTCTTTTTCCACATCACAATAGAATTTCCACCTCCCTAATAAAGGAAGGAATGCTTGAGTGACATTAGCAAGGCAATGGCATATCTCCCTCCCTTATAAATCTAAATACAGCCCTACTTCCCAGAAGAAACAAACCCAGAATGGATGACAGGAAAGCACAACCAGAGATGACATGCTTAGCAAACCTGCTGCACTTGGAGAGAAGATGCACCAGCATATTTTTTAAAATCTAAATATATCTAAAAAGTTAACACACAAGGCATGTGAGAGCATTCGCAGAATTCTCCTGCCCAGTTATATATTTGCAGATGCGTAGCCTCATGTCCCTTATGTCTTCAGAAGTCACTGCTGCTTACGCATGTACAGAAACATTCTCTGATATAACAAAATGCGCAATGATATATGCGACTGAATATCACAGATCAGAATTTGTAATAACTATGCATCACTTCAGTAGAATTTTGATTTTAAAAGAGCATACACCTTGTTAGATATAGGCCAAAGGAATATTTTAGGTTAAATAATAGTGAAGTATCTGGTATATTTGTATCCATCACTTTCTCATTCATTCTTAAAAGCTGCAGAACAATAGGTTCAATATTTACATAACAGTTATGTGCTGCCTCATTAAATTCTAATAATTCCACATTTGGGTCACAGGTTTGTAAAGTGCATGTAAGATGTGAAAGGTTGCCCCCTGAGACTATGGTTGGGAGAAGGATTCACACACTCATCATCCATCCATCTGAAGTGGTCTGTGTTACCCATTGTCACAGGGAAAAAAAAAAGTCAAAAGTTCCTGTGCCCTTCTGTAGATATTCTTATGGATTACATATTCCATATCAATCCTGTTTGTTTACAAGCTTTCTTAGTAGAGTCTTCATGCATGCAATATTGTATATTCAGTCTGCACTGGTGTAATTGATTTAGAGACAATCCAGAGTTTTGGCACTGAGAGATGCTTTGTTAAACACTAACACTGAAGTCCAGTGACAAATGAGCGAGACAACTAAGACAGTACAGACAGTTTTGGAAAATTAGAATCAATACATTTTACTGTCCCCATGACCTAGTCAGGTCAGACTGTGTAGTGTAGGACTTTTCATTAGAATCAGGTTAGTGAATTCATAACACACATATGTCATATTAAAGTCCCAGAAAAAAGAGATGGGGATATACTGCCAGAAACATAATTGATTATTTAATACAGTAATTTTAAAAAATAAAATATTTGAAGGTTTCACTGTTCTGCTTAACAACTCTTTTTTAAAATCCTCTTGATTTCTATATCTTTCAATGACAGATGAAAACCTCTCTAAGCAGATGGTTTGTGATGTAATCTATAATGAACTGAATTTGATAATCTTACCTGGGTACTTAATTTATTTACTTTGTTGAACAACCCAGAACCACTATGAGGTTACTCAGGCTTCACCAAAATTTGAAGAAATTATATGTAAAAGGAGAAAGTATTCTCTAGAATAATGATTTCCAGAGTTTGATTGAAATACAGTGCTGTAAGCTAGTTCCTTACCATGGAAAAATTCAATTATTTATGAGGTGAACAAATATATAGAGACCTTTTGAGCAATGAATCTGTGTTTGACAGCAACTTTTCAGAATGCTCATATTTAAGACAAAATTGATAGTGAACCCAAATGAATATACCTTTCTTGTACAACATTAACAACAAGAGTACTGTGGCGCCTTAAAGATTGACAGATTTCTTTGGGCATAAGCTTTTGTTTTTGCTGTATTACAGACTAACATGGCTACTCCTCTGGAACTTACACGGCATTGCTGAATTTTACTTCTTAATTACGTAATCTAAAGAACAGACGTTATTAGATTGGGCTAGGTGAGAAAAAAACATTTGTGTGTAGAATTAGTGTGGGAAAACTGATATTTTATCGAAGCATTGGTAAAATGGCTTGGGTCAAATATGAAGGGCCAGATACTGAGGATAGCTCTGTAGGCTTCTATGAAGCTATGCTAATTTTCATCACTGAGAATCTGGCCCAAATTACCTCTCTCTCTGTCCTGTGATCATCAAAATACAGTAGAATCTCAGAGTTGTGAACACCCTGGGGGAGGAGATTGTTCACAACTCTGAACAGAACATTACAGTTGTTCTTTCTAAAGTTAACAAGTGAAACTTGACATAATACTACTTTGCATGTTTACTGTGGAGAAGAAAAATGCTGCTTTTAATTATCTTCATTTAAATTAAACAAACACAGAAACAGTTTCCTTACCTTGTTTCAAATTTAACTCCCCCTGCTTATTTTTAACAATTTATGTTCAACATATTATTATGCTATAGTATCCCCCCTTTTTTTTGTTTTATTGCTTGATTGTGCAAATGAGGTGTGTGATTGACCAGTCAATTCATACATTTGGTGCCAGATTTTAAAACTGACCTGAACCTTTGTCTAAAACCTCATATGTGACTTTAAGGTTTGAAATATTTAATTCACGTTTAGGTGTATTTTCTATATATGAGAGAAAACCATACGAGAAAATGATAGGTTACAAAGGTTTGAATGATTACAACTGCAAGTTCACCTTTTACAGCTGCATCCAGCTCTCAGGGCAGGGGTGGGGGAAGAAAGTGCCCCATGCAGCTGCCCCTGGCTCCCAGTGGGCAACGAGGAAGGGAGAAATCCTGGCAGTTTCCTCCATTCCCTGTGGGGAATAGGACAGGGCACCCTGCTGGTAGCCCAGCAGTCTATGAGGCAGTTGACTTGATTGACTGGGAGCTGTCAGGGATCTGCCAGCTCCCTTCCAGTGCCTCTCTTAGGATGCACATCACCAACCCAAGGAGGAAGGTAGCAGGGAGGTGAAATACTGCAGTAATTACTACAGTGCTGTAAGCTGACCTAGTATAGGTCAATTTACATTTCCAGTATAGACAGACCCTTATAATCTAAGGAGTTCTAGTCTGACTGACCATGGATTCAAAATAACAAAATTAATGCAACATTAAGGTCTAAGGTGAAATCTATAATTGCAAATAAGGAAAATTATAGTACTGTGGGCATACAGCAAGACCTTCAACTTCTAATAGCTTAGGAGGCTTGTGCATCTCACTGTTCAAATCAGAAACAGAAAACCCTGAGATCAGATATATTTAGAAATGGTACTGAATACATAATTCCGCTCTCCCTTTGAAATCTCTCCTCTTTCTTTGTGCATTAAATAAGCTGAGCTATTAGCATCAAATGGTAGTTTTGCTATTGGCTACAACAGGAGCAGGACTGGGCCCTAATAAAGCAGCAACTTAATGGGAGTTCAAATGCAGCTGCAAATAATTTATAAACATAAGTTACTAATGGCAGTCTAGTGTCACAGAACCTACAAGCAGATATTGTAGTTGCACATCACTACGCATCTCTAACTTAAGAATACCAAGTAAAGCTCAACTGAGAAATTTCAGGAAAATTGCACCAGCCTCAATTTTTTTAAGAGATCAACTAATGAAGGTTTCAGCCCAAGGACTTCCCAGGGTGCCAATATACTCCTTTATCTGATCATACATTACTACACACTGACATGGTAATATTAAATAGGAATAATTAGAGAGATGACTCTTTACCTGTACTGTCTGTCTAGCCAACCATAAAGCCTTAGGGCAGGAACTACATCTTTTACAGCAATACTGAGCCCAGAGAAAGCACTTCTTAAATAATACATGCATTTAATATCCTGTTCACTTTGACTGGCATATTCAAAGGGGTCTTCAGAGAAAGGTGCACAAACCCCACTCACTTACAGTGGAAGCCAGGCACCTAATTCCTCTTTAAAAATCCCACTGAGCCTTAATTTACATAAAGATTCTGTGTGAAAGGTACTATGGATGTTATTCAGCCCTGGTGTAAGCAGGCTCTACTCCCAATGAAAATAGCAGATTTTTACCCTTTCACAGAACTAGTGCTGAGTCCAACAAAGATGGGAACTAAAAGAGTCCCTTGTGTTGATATTTATTAAAATCTTCTTAATGCATAATTACGCTCACTTATTGAGTTCCATCACTTCATTGAAATTTCCTGGCTTTTGTCTGGGTGTAGCTGAGCTCAAACCTTTTCTTCTATCTAACTGTGAAAGATGGATAGTCACTGATTGAATTAGCTACATCTGGTTGCAGGTGTGTCATTGCACTTAGCTAAAGGTACAGCATACATAACACAACCCATCAAAATATAGTTTTCTTCATTTGCATTATCTCATACCACATATGAAGCTGCAGCTCTGACTCCAGTTTTATCAGAGCCACATGAAACCTCTCATTGTCCTACCTATATTTTTATTAAAGAAAACATTAGTCAATTTCTGAAAAAAAAATTATTCTCTGACTCACTTTTCATCAAAGATACAGTCTTGAAGACCAAAATATTCATGGAAAATAAATGACTGATCCCTTATTTGTGTGAAGTACTACCCAGCTAACTCCTGATAATATACTCAGAGTGCTGTACGACATCTGTGGCGGTCAATTTGTCCTTATCTAGACTACAGGAGGTCTCTGACACTCTTGTACTGAAAGAAATGTCCCAGGTTTTTTTAACTTTGGGGAAAAAAAAAGAAAGGAATTCTATATTATCAGTGTTGGAACCATCAGATCCGTCACATGGACCTCAGACACTTCAGCTAAATGAATGACTGACTAATAGCAATAGTTTTGTGGAACAATGTTGTAGGGAAATCAGACACATCCTTCGTCATTTGTTTTTTCCTCATAATGGATGATATCAGAAAATTCCAAATCCTAGAGGGAAGCATGACAGAGTGGTATGGACTCTTCTATCCACTTCCTCCAAGTTTGACTCCTAGTGCCCCATCCTTTCCCAGCTGTGCCCATCCCCGTCCTTCCCCCCTCTCCCTCCATAATCCCATCACATTCTCCTTGCCTAGCTAGTCCCTGTCTTCTCTCATCAAGCTTCTCATTCCAGTCTCATTGCCCAGCCAATCCTAGTCTTCTACTTCAGACTTGCTGTTTGAGTCCCAGCATTGTCCCTGACTCCTCAGTCTCTGTCACTCCTAAAGCTGAATTCCCATCTCACCTTTCCACATCCATGTTTTGTCTCTTTGACTAGCCAGTCCCATTTCTACTTTCCAGCACCCCATCCAATCCACCTCTCACCCGCAGTCTCCCTCCCTCCCTTGAATCTTCATCCAAATGGCATCTCCCCTCTCCTCCTTTTTTTCTGATTCCTTGTACAAACCCTTCCCTCCATCCCCTCTTCAGCTTTGGTTCTTTTCTCCCCTTACCCACTGCCCCACCCCCATAGGTTCTTAGACCCACTCTTGTTTCACAGCCAATCCCTGAGATTTTAGATGCTAAAATTGTGAAAGTCTTTACTGAGCAGGTGCCAGCTGTGATTTTTAACAGGCTTATAATGTGGACAAATTTGCCTGGATTTTCACAGGCATGGCAAGTGGTGCATCTGACACACTGACCACTAGGCAAATTTCAAGTTCCTATTCATAAGCACAGCTCTATTGCAGCAAACCACAAGTACTTTTTTTAACATGAACAAAGATGTTTTCTTCTCCCTCTAGGCATGTCCTTGCAAACAGATGAATGTTTCCATAAAAAGAGCAGCATGAAGCAGGTACATGGCATGGAAAATTTCAGCACAAGCTAGTGTTACAAAGCTGTAAGCAATTGCAGAAAGGGTCTTATAAAGGAAATTCTTGGGCAATCTTAATATGTATTTCTATTGGCCCTACCTGAGACGATTCCAAGTCACTTTTCTTAGTAGAAGGAGTGTTAGCTTTAATGTTCTTTATACCTTCTGATTTTGTAAATCAGATTTTGCCCTCTGACGTACTCTCTGCTCCTTCAATTTCAGGTATTGTTCTTCATTTCTTGTTGCAAGCAATTATGTAAGGCTGCTGTGAGCTTTTAACTAAAAGGCTTCATAACAAAGGTGGTTCAGTGGTGGGCTGGCTGTTCCATATACAGTATATATTCCAGCGTGCTAAATTTGATCTCACTGAGATGAAAGATGCTCTCATAAATGCAGGGAGTATTTGGGATGTGCTAGATGTGTGTGTATGTACTGGGACAGATACCTGGGGGAGGCCGGAGGGGATACCTGTGACAGGCATACTCTCTGAAGGTGGAGAGCAGTGACACTCCCTCTTATAGTGGAAGGGTGGCTGACGCTAGCCCAGGATGCAGCACCAGATATCTGTCAGCATGTCCATGCAGGACCCCCTCCCATGACTTGGAACCAGGGCTGCAGAGGAATGGAACAATCAGTTGCAGAGGCAGAGGAGGTACCAGTTTGGAAGTAGACAAATTGAGGCTCTTTGTGAACTGCAACTTCTGCTCTCCAAAATTCTTGTACTTGGACTCTTTATTTAAAAAATCCACCATGAAGGGGAATTCACAACCACAAGATGTTGTGTCTGGGAAAACCCAGATGTATTAAGTACCTACTATATATATTCTGGAAAATTATTTGTTTGCCATATCCATGTATGCTGAAATATTCTTTGATTATTCTCTCTGGCCTTTTAGACATATGTTTGTGGAACTTTACTCCCATTGAATTCACAGTACTTTGCTACATACACATTCCCATTGATCTCTAATGGAACAACTTGTGTAGTAAACCATTACCCACTGTAAAGATGGAACAACTGTTTTTGGAGATTCATTCTGCAGAAAAGAGTGAGTAGAAGAAGTGATCGAGAGCACCCTATTTTATTTATTAGAAGTGCAGATTAGCACTTCATTAGTTCTACTGAAAATATAGGCAATATCTTCAGTTATTTTTAATCCCCACCTCCTACATTTTATTAAAGTGTGAAAAAGGGAGCACTCCAATACTACATCAGAACAATACAAAAGACAGCAAATGTTTATCTGATCATCCCAGCAACCAAGAGCTGATCATAAAAAGAGGCATCAATACATTTGAGAAAACAATTATCTGTACACATACCAGTGTTGAGCTTCTACACAAACAGAAAGATTTCCATGTGAACCTAAATATAAATATTACTACAATAGCACAGTTAGAATCTCAGAGTTATAAACTGAGTGATCTCACACACATACCTCATTTGGAACTGTAAGTATTCAATCAGACAACAGAGACCAAAAGGAAAAAAAAAAAAAAAAAATTCTGTGCAGTACTATGTGAAACAAACTATAGAGGGAAAGTTTAAAAAAAGATTTGACAAAGGCAAGGAAACTGTTTCCATGCTTGTTGAATTTACACAACGATGGTTACAAACAGCATTCTTAATCTGCATAGTAAAGATTCAAGCTATATTAAGACAATGTTCAATTGTTATCTTTTAAAAGAAAAACGTAAATGTTTTGTTGAGAGTTATGAATTTTTCAGAGTTATGAACAATCTCCATTCCCAAGGTGTTCATAAATCTGAAGTTCTAGTGTACAGTTAAGGGCAGTCAGTAAAATACTCTGTAGAAATAAAAGAAAATAAGAGAACAAGCTTATTGCAAACACTAAAATAAAGAGATCTGTATCTGGGATATATTAACTTTTACAGAGAAAGATCTTTTACTGCAAGTCTCTGAAAGCTAAAAGATCACTGAAATGTAGGAATGTAGAATATATGTTTCCAGTTTTGCTAGAAATATGATGGATGGAAAAATGTAGAGTGTCAAACTTGACTTGCAGAAGCAACAACTTTTTCCCTTGGAGATTTTTATAGCCCTGGTTACATCAGGGAATATATGACATTTTATTGGAAGCGTTAGCTTCCTGCCCCCAGTTACCTCATTAATCTTTCTCTAACTACAAATAAAAGAAGTGAAACAATAATAGGGGGAAAAAGTTAAGCATGATGGAATGAACAGATGGGGTGAAATCTTTGCCCCGCTGAAGTCAATGACAGAAGTCTCAAGGGCCATGATTTCTCTCCAAAAGGGTCAATTTCTCTACCTGGTTACAGAGAGTAACTCTTCTCTGCTAGACCCTCAGATAGGAAAATTAGTGCAGCTCGACAAAAATGAAAATAAGTATATTGATGTACATCAACTGAGGATCTGACCCATTGAGTTCAGTGCATTTGCACCAGCATAAAATGCAGTAAAGTACTGAAGAATGAGATCATTATGTCCTTACACACTATCCAAAATTACTTTGACTCCCTCCATGGAGAATTACAAATGACTACATTTTTTTTTTCTGAGTCTAAAATTCAGTCACTTTGGATACCAAAGGGATAGAAAATTATTTGGTTTAACGTGATTCTTGAGAATTTTTGCTCAAAACCCTTTTTTTCCATGTAATTTACCTGCTTATCTCCTATACTGCATCAAGGACAAAGAGCTTCTACTTAGCCCAGTATGAACCAAAAGCTTTAAACTAAATGAGCAGAAAGCTATTTGTTCATTTCCTCTTTCCAAAGTCAGTGTTTTTAGGCTAGGTTCTCTGCTAGTGTTATTATATATTACGCATAAAGGACAACAAACTAAGAGGCTGCACATGAAACACAGTAAGTGGCTAGACCAGAATCAGAGTTTCTGGCCATTGTCTACATTCTCATAATATAGTATAAGAAAAAAACCTGAGTCAGAGAAGAATCAAAGGGAAAGGAAACTGAGTGTAGTCACTAAAGACATGGATTGCCAAACCTTACAACAAAGAGGGCTGTGATAACACCAGGTCACATGCCTGAGGCTATACCTTATATTCACATCAACATTTAGATACTTCCATAAATTTTTAAAAAATGGATGGACACAGCCATTTTACTGGATTCTGCTTGTATGTACCATGCCAGATGAAGACAAAATACTTGCTATTTAAATTTATCAGCAATAAAAACATGTTTTATCCTTACATTGATAGAACAATGCAGTCACTGGTCATATTTTAGGGTGCTGTGATCCATACTTTAGAATACCTTGCATTAAGTAAAAAAAAACCCATTCCATCTTCCTTGGTGTTTGTAGGATCATCCAGAAGCAACATCACTCAGGGTCCCTCATACAACGGAGGAGGAAAAGAAAGAGCATGCAAGCCTTCAGTGAGACAAAAACCCTACTCTGGGGTCTTCTCTGGACTACAGCATGTGAAGTATGTGAGGGGAGCAACAAAAAGATCTTTTACTACATGGATTCTTCTGGACTTCCCTCATCACACTGAGAGGGTGTAAAAACAAAGGCTGCTCCAGCCATTAGGGATGAATTTCCTCTGTCTAGTACCTCAGCTTCCTCAACATTGCTTGGTAGTGGGATTCCTAAGCACAGAAATGCAAAATATTTAAGCCAAGGTACTCTTAGGAATAAGATTAGGAAATGAATTTGCTTCTAAAGTAGAAGCTGGTGTAAATAATACTAGGCAACAGAAAGGAAAAATGTGACAGAATAGCTTTGTTCCATCCTCGTACAGAAGCTCAGTTTGTGATGCGAATGTAAATTATCAGAAAGGAAACATGAGTTTAAAAAAAAGATCATCCTTCCTATAGACTCTATCAAAGAGACTAGAAAGCAGTGAATTGAATACTAGGGAAAAAGCACAAAAGTTGTTTCTTTATGGATCCTCATTGTCCGACATCCTACCTGACCTACTCCGGTACTCCATCATGAGCCATGCACTTTGGACTGAGAACCTCTAAGTAAGTGGAAGAAACATGAAAAGCCAAAGAATCAAAACAAAAAGTATTGCCATAGACAGATTTTTGGCAAGAGGTAAGGACAGGTGACTACTATTCATCATGATCGCAGCAGCTAAGAACTGTCATATTAATAATCACCCACCTGCTTATTTGTCACTCCACCTCTGAAAATGCTATCTTATGCACATGGTACCACCTCAGGAGGGAACAAACATATGTAGATCCCACTATATAATTAAAATATTCCCATCAAAGTACAGCATCTGCCTTAATCACATGGAATTGCATCCCCCATATTAACAAGGATCCATCTCTTTGACAGTATAATCAGCAAGGATATATATATATATATATATTAAAGAGTTTTACAATCCATTTTCTGAATGTTAGGATTTATTCTATTTAGGGCTTTTGGATACAGCAATACATCTGTCCAGGAAGATTACCCCAAGCTTTTGTTATCATAATCTTAAAAATCTTTTTGAATTTCTTTGCAAAAAGGCTCAGATTTCCTGCAGCCATGACATGTTAGATAAGAGAGATATCAGAATAGACAAGTCCTAAGCTTGCTTGTAAACATCAATATCAGGGCATCCCATGTAAAACTTTCTTCCACTATAAAAGCAGAGCCATGAACTGTATACTGGGAGATGGTGGTCCAATACTTCAAAGATGCTATTTTTACATGCCCTTCTGAAATTTTGATCAGAAAAAGTGTATAAACAGTACAAGCAGTGTCTCAAAAATTATTAGTTTATGGATTATGGACCCAACAACTTTTTAGGCCAGTGGTTCTCAACTTTTTGTGCCTCACAACATGCTTAGCAGCAGGTCACAACCCTACAGGACATATCAACCCATCTACTTCAGGCTGAATCCAGCTAGCTCCCTGGCTGTCTGTGACACACTTATCACTGTGTGGCAACACAGAAATGTGGTTGAGAACCACTTCTTTGGACCAGTGCAATCTATTGTTAAAATACCACACACCTAAACATATTCTTAATTAGGTAAATGCCTTTCCTTCACTAGACATTTAGCCAATCCTTAATACGTTTATACCAGGGGTCTCAAACTCAAGTCACCATGAGGGCCGCATGAGGATTAGTAGAGGGCTGCATGAAGATTAGTATGGTAGCCCGAGGGCCACATCACTTTCCATACAATGATATTGCAAATATCGGTAATGATTATGCCATTGCGGGCTGCAGGAAATAGCTTTAGGGGCTGCATGTCGCCCGCGGGCCGTGTGTTTGAGACTCCTGGTTTATACTACCCCTAAATACAGTACATTTTTAGGATGTGAACAACAGTTTCTCTCAACAGTCTTAGAAAGATTCTATTAAAATGAAGAACCCCAAATACCAGAAAACAGATACAAAATAGGATTCCAATGAGTGAGTGATTTTACCCACTTTATATTCTATAATAATCACTCAGTGCTGAAGGTAGGAGATGTAGTGTCAGCCTTAAATATGCTAATCCTTCCTTTTGTTGATTTGAACGCTAGACACTAAACTGTCTAAAACATAATTTGGTATTTATATTATACAACATGAAGTGCTTTAACAGCAAAATGTTTTCTATCTACTGTACAGTTAATTCTGTTACCCAAAACAAACAAGGAATCCTGTGGCACTTTTAAAGACTGACAAATGAGCTTTCATGGGAAAAAAAATCTACTTTGTCAGATGCTTGAAGATGGGGACCTTACAGAATGGAAGGAAAGTAAATGCAGGGCAGTGTAGTTCAGAGGATCAGGTCAGTTTGTTACAACAAATCAATGCAGTAGTTTAGAGGAAGGTGACGTAATGTAATCTAAACTACTGCATTGATTTGCTGTAACAGTCTGACCTGATCCTATGGCTTACACTTCCCTGCATTTATTTTCTCCCTATTCTGTAGGTTCTCTATTTTCAAAGAATCTGATGAAGTGGGATTTTCTTGCATGAAAGCTTGCGTGATAAATAAATTTGTTAGTCTTTAAATGTGCCACAGGATTCCTTGCCTATTTTGCAGAACTAGACTAACATGACTTTGCATTCCATTACCCAGTATGTGTATGTTCATATTTACCAATTTTTTTATGGTTCTTTATATGTAAGTGATATAAGTGTGGAAATTATGTGGAGGATAAAATTGATATCAACTGCATTATGGACCTGGTCATGTAAAAATGCTGAACTCTCTACCCTTTCACTGAGCTAGTTCCTCAAATGGTATAAACTGGCATAGCTCCATTGAAATAATAGGCACTATTCCAATTCATCTCAGACACAAATCTACCCCAATTACTTCAGTATGTTTTGAGGGTACTCCACACCTTACAGGATTGACCCTCTCTCTAATGCTTGCTAAGAATGCAACTAGACAGCTTTGTCAGTACAAGGGACCAAATTCTTCCCTCAGTAACAGACAACAGACACTGGAAACAATATGCTAAGGGTCTAAATTATGGAAGATGTTGTCCTTTTAATATTTGTTGTATCTGAGTTATTCATTCTGGACAGAATGTGTCACCATGAGTTAAAGCCTGCTGAAGTTACCTGACTAAAACTAATTTGTTATTGCCATTAAATAATAAACCTTTGCCTATGAATTATTTCGTTACTTTTAAAAATATTACAAGGGATTTGATTTAGCCTTTAACATGCCAGAACCTGAATCACATATTTGAATCAAAAGTAAACATTGTGAAAGCCTATAGGAGTTGAAGCAAATGCATATTCTACAGCTTTTTTGGAATGATTGATCTAGGATGCAAACTTACATAACTACTGTAAAATTTGGTTGTATCTATCCACCCAGAATTCAGGGAGTGGTAGTGAAAGATGGGCAACAGTTTGATCATGACATTTTCATTCTTGTTTCCCCCATCACCCTGATATCAGTCCATATGGCACAACAGATAAAAGTTTAAAGGTGGACAAAATCTTGCTTTTGATGAAAAAGAAATAAAACATAACAAGATTTTAAAATATCCTCAGGGGCCAACAGGACATTTACAAGGATTATGTTGCCCAAATGACTGCCGTGAGCTTTTTCTTGCCTGGAGAGTTATACAACATAGGTTGAAATATAAGTTACTCAAAAAAAAAAAAAAAGGCCAGGGATGGTTATGGCATAAAACTAGCCGAAATGTAGGAAAACTGTCCCAGTGGGAAGTCTTTGCTACTGCCCAAGCCGGACTTACTTACACCCATACAGACCCACACCCACAGCCACACCCACATGCCTCCATTCCTTTATCTGTTTGAGATAGGGATGTTTCTTTTTTTTTTTTAAATATGTCAACATAAACAGATACATGCCTTTGCCTTCCATGCCCTCACAACTAAATGCTTGAGAGTTTTGAAATTTATGATGCTCTACTCCACAAATGAGGGCATATACTATTCAGGCTAAAAAGAAAGATCCATTAACAATGTAATATGGTCTCACATGGGCCAGTTAGTATTACAGACGTGAGCAGGGAGGGCATTCCATCTAATGGGAAGGCAGTGCATGAGTAAAAATGAACTTTACATTACATTATGCACTTTACACTAGGAAATCCTCTGAGCTTTGTTTCAATCTACTGTTATATGGAGTTTTTTTGTGAGCGTAAGTAATAGAAGTCATCTGTGTTATGAAGAATGTGTAAGCTTTTTCAAATATACAAACATACTTAGTAACCAAACATTATATATTCCTCCCTTAGCCTCCTCAATGACAGTCTCAAACCAGTATGTATTTTAAAGAATAACTAGTAGAGACTACCCCAGGTTTTTTGGGTTTTATTAAAGCTGGATGGGTAAATTCTAGGTATTTTTTTACACTAGAAAATTAAGGCATTCAAAGTGACATCAATATACAGCCATCGTGATAATTAAACCACTTTTGCACGTCCACACTACACTCCTTCTTGTTAGCAGCATGCAACCTCACTGGCTATGTCTACACTACAGGGCTTGGTTAAGCTGGCATAATAAAATCTGCTTAAAGTAGACTTTATTAAACCAGCTTAGAACATCCACACTCAAAATGCCAGGAAACTGCCCACATCCACACTGGCAGCTGCTAGGTCACCCTAGGAGAGGTGCATTGTGGGTATCTGACCTACAGTGCACCACAGAAGAGGTGCCCCTCTCTTCCGGCCACTCCTTTACTACAGGAAGTGAGTGACCACACCAGCCTCCATACTGTGTGTGGCAACAGGGAGCCCATGGAGCCCAGGGAGCCTGATGTAGCCCAGTGAGGTGCCAGCACAGCACTCCACACCTTCCCTGTGTTGCCCTGACTCCTCCGGCTCTGGAACAGGCGCTGCAGGACAATTGCCAGCGCAAGGGCAGGGCACAGCAGTTTTTAAGACTTAAACACCAGGAAACAGCACATAGAGGAAGCTGAAGTCAAATCACCTGTTATAATGGGGGGAAAAAATCCATGGTCAGGATTTAATCCTGCTTTTACACCATCTAATCTAAAAGAAATAGCAACTTTCTTTCTTTCCATGTGCTATTTCCCAGTGTTTGAATCTTAACAACTGCTTTAATTTGCTGTTAGACTGTGATCTGATCCTATGTCTTACACTCCCCTGCATTTATTTCCTACCATTCTGTAAATTCCCCCATCTTCAAACTGTCAGATGAAGTGGGATTTTTCTCCCATGAAAGCTCATGCAATAAATTTGTTAGTCTTAAACAGTGCCTCTGGACTCCTTGTTTGTTTTACAACAATATCGGGGGGAGGTCCTTTGAGAAAGGGAGACACAGAGTTGGTCGGAGAGGGGTAGAGACAGGCAGGGTCAGGCTGAAAAGGGCAAGGGGGAGACATAGGTTTGGGCAGAAAAGGGGGAGACACGCCGGGTTGGGTAGAGAAGGGTGGTGGGGGAGGCCCACAAGTTTGGGCAGAGAAGGGGGAGACACCGAGGACTGGGCTGAGAAGGGCAAGGGGGGACACCCAGGTTTGGGCAGAGAAGGAGTGAAACAGGCAGGGTCGGGCTGAGAATGGGGGAGAGAAGCAGGGCGGGCAAAGAATGGGGGAGACATGTGGGGTCGGGCAAAGAACGGGGGAGATGTGGGGTCGGGCAAAGAACAGGGGAGACATTCAGGGTGGGCTGAGAATAGAGGAGACATGCAGAGTGGGCAAAGAACAGGGGAGACATGCAGAGTGGGCTGAGAACAGGGGAAATGCTAGGTCGGGCTGCCATGCCTGGTCCAGCTTAGAATGGGGGAGATCAGTCAGGGAACATGGGGAGTTGGCTGTGGTCTACACAGCTGGGAACACTTCCAGCTGTGTTGTGTCTTCTAGCCAGCCTCCATCTCCATGTTTTCTGTGACTGGGAGGCCAATTAAGTCAACTTAAGGCAACTTCCCCTCCACATTGCCTTAAGTTGACTTAATAAAGTCGACTTAACTGTAAAGTCGACTTTATAAGCATAAGTAATAAAGTTAACTTTATTGCCCTGCAAGGTAGAGAGGGCTTTGTTTAAGTTGACGTAAGGGCCCTTAAGTTGACTTAAACACACAGGGTATGGCCACACACACTTCTTATTTCGAAACAACAAAGGTTGTTTCAAAATAAGAAGTGCCATGGCCACACGACGCACGGCCATTTCAAAACAAGCAAACAGCTTGTTTCGAAATGGCCGTGGTTCTATCGAAACAGCTTAAACCTGGTTTGCTGTAGAAACAGGGTTGTTTTGAAACCAGAGGTTTCGAAACAGCCCTGTTCGGACATGTTGTTTCGGAACAAAGTGTTCCAAAACAACATGTCACCTTCCTAAGCACCCTCGGAGGAAGGGCAGCC
>ML681981.1:36763356-36776221 GCA_007922195.1 Podocnemis expansa
ATAGATAGATAGATAGATAGATAGATAGATAGATAGATAGATAGATAGATAATCAAGTCTGTGCTTAAATATTTGTTTTAAAAAATAGGTCTTGCTTCCAGTATCCTAGTTATTACAGCAGGTGATTTAAAATCAGGAGGTAAACAGACCTAAATCCCACAGAAGTTAATGGAAAGATAGCATTGACTTTACTGGCCAGTGGTTAGACCTTGTAAGAAATGTAAAAATGTCTATAGTTTTGATTTATTGAAATAAATGCAAAAAATTCACTTTGGTCAGTGGAGGTTTGGAACCTCCTGATTTCTGTTTTGCATTTGAATGAATCAGAAGGCTCAAAGCAAAACACAGCAGATGTCATCATGTCTTGCCTCATCATGTCTTGTCTAACCAAAATAATAAATCAGCCAAAGTTTGCTCAGAGCTCAGTGCAGGTTTCCAGAAAAGTTTGGGAATCTTGAGTTCTGATCCAAATCAGCTGAGACTATGGAAGTCTTTCTTTTGTCTTCAAAAGGTTTTGACTCAGACTTCTGGTAAACAGTCTAACAAGCAGGTAAGATTATTGTGACTTGTTATTAGTTTACGTGTCACTTCGCATTGAACCGAGTTATAACAGTTTGCATGAGAGTAGTCAGAACGGGTTCTGTTGCTAGCAGTGCCAACTCTGTTAGGTGTGACCTTGGACCTATCACTCAAACTTCTTTTTCCAGATACAACAGTAGCTCAGACATGTATGTGTTCGCCTTTTGAATCGTTATATTGTTGTCACTCTGTTAGAATCCTTGGATATTAATAGGAAAAAAAATTGAGATATGGGATACTAACAGAGCCGGAACCTCCAAGTAAATGGGTATATTCTGGAAATTAGAAACTTGTTTAGCTTATTGAGTTGGCAAAGAAGTATCTAACTGTAGCCCAGAGAAACCAGAAGGTAGATATTGCAGGATAGGACACCAGGGAAATTAAGTGAAAGCCAAGAGCATCCCAGCAGCAAAAATAAGGTGAGGTAAACTGGCAGACACCATATAAAGTAATGAAGTGTACAGGACATTTACATTGTGTAATTTTTATCCCTACCAAATATAGGTGAAAATATTATGCAAACTTATTAAAAAAAATAGAATGAATCTCAATCTATCTTCCCGACCTCCTCTCAACAAGGAGGTTGGGAAGATTATTTTATGATATATGCAACTATGTCAGGAGATGTCGCAAGAGAATTAGATGAGAGAATGCCTGGAAATTCAAACCCAGAAGAAACTGAACTACCATATGCATAGCACGGAGGTCTGTACCTACTTCAATAATTCCGATGCTCCTTTACCAATGTCCCAAGGCATACTCCAGTAATTACTCACTCATGGCGAAAACCTGAGGGTCCAGCCCATAACGTAGTGGTCTCGAAACACTGGAAAGGTTGATCCCTTTAGCAGAGAAGAAACAAAACACTTTCTAGGGCAAGGTCCAGCTGCACATTGTCAGGGCTATTCTGTGGCAGGTGTAGCACATTAAACTACTTTTAACTTTCTTTTTTTAATCTGAAAAGATTTCAAGCAGCCCATAATCTTTCCACATTTTCAGGCACCATATCTCTCACTCTGCCCATTCCAACTATTATGGTTTTACAGCCACATACTTCCTATTTAAAACAAGACATCTTTGTGTTCCTTCAGTTTGTGTGAATAACCCACTCGAATAAGAGGGGAAACTGACTATGCATGCAATGCTGTCACAGGCACAAAGCAAATAAAAAGAAACATATTTTTCTCTGTTTTCAGTTTACCTTGTGTTATTTGTAACCCTAAATTTTCAAGTGTTATTTTGAAGCTAGAAGTTCTTTTTAATGAAGTAGTTGTCATAGGCAATTTACTTCAGTATGCTGAATAAACAGCTAGATTTCCTAAGTGTAAGCTTATTATTATTAGTGTAGTAAAATTGCTTGAAATCATGGACTAAAAATCTCAGATGAAGGAAGCTGCACTTTCACTTAGTATTTCAAAATGCATGGGGAAGTGCCCATCACACTTTTTTTTTTTTTTTTTTTGTCTCCCCACAGACTTCCTAGCTTTAGGCGAGGGTTTTGAGCAGCTACCTGAGTGGCATTATTTGTTTGGGGATAGAAAACTTCCAGAGCTGTAAGTCTTGGAGTCTGCACTCAGGAGGAAAATTCACATCTGTTTGGTTCTGCTATGAAACTCAAGATTTGTGAGGTTCTGTGCACTAGCAGAATGCCAATGTTGGTCTTGTCTTTTAAGTTCAAAGAGGGACAGACTTTTGAGCTTTTACTCTCCCTGATCTAAAACATGGCTTGTGAGTATCTGAAGAATTTTCAAACTCTGATTAGTCATTCCCTCCACCTCACATCTACTAATAATATCAAGTTGGGGGGGTGGGGCAACACATGCACACACATACTCGTGTGTGTGTGTGTGTGTGAAGCTTTTTTTAAATCACAATTTGAATTTTTTTTTACACCCACCCACCCCTATATTAGTAGTCAGGTCCAAATCTTTTGAGATTTCATCTATGATTTCAGGACAAACTAAAAGCAAAAAAAGCGTCCACAAGGAAATTGAAAAGAATAATGATCCTATGATTGGAGCAGAGGACAAGGAGTCAGCAGATCTAGGTTATATTGTTTGCTGTGCTAAAACTTCCTTCACAACTTTGGGCAAATTATATAATTTGTGCTTCTGTGTCTCCTTCTGTAAAATGGAGACAATAATCAAGGCGTTGTACACCTTGTTCATTAATGTTTGCATAATGAGTTGATATAGTTGAATGAAAGACTAAGGATGAGTGCAATGTATGATTATTTTCTCAAGATTAAGGTACCTGAAGCTCCACACATTTTGAAGTTCACATATTATTGCTGATGAATATCTTTAATTTGTTTAGTGACTTAAGAATATAAATCAAGACACCAGTTTTCCTGCTTACTAGTCATGACATTTTTTCCACCCATCTTTTATGGAGGGGATATGACGAAGTGTGAATTTTCTTTATTTTTTATATGCAAACTGTGTGTAATTCAGTTTCCCCTATGTGTTGCTTAAGTATCTAAGTTGTGCGACAAGGGTGTGTGATCTTTGTAGAGACCCCCAGAGGACATGTGTGAATGTTGTCTAGCTGCTTGGACTCAGACACTTTGTATCCTGGCAAATGAGTCCCTGCATAAAAGCTGGCCAGAAGAGTTGGTGAGAGAAAGAAAGAGGTGGAGGAAAGGCAGTGGTGTGTAAGTATGTGTGACCAGCTTCCGGCAACAAAGTCTCCTGGTTTGGGTCTCTAGAGGAGAAACTTTGCTGAATCTTCCTACTTTTTGTGCTAACAAGACCTGCTCTCCAACAGGTTCCAGATGAGTAATGAACCCTGCTGTTCTACAGTGCTGCCAGAGAACCACTGCTGACTGCAAAGTTGGAGGTGCATCATGGCACATTTGGATGGTGTGTAAGGCTTCCCCAGTATCCTATTCAGGTGGAGAGGAGGGTCACAGATGAAACATGGGTGCTGAATGCTCCAAAAATCAGACCCATGAAGTGCTGAAGCCAAGGAAGCTTGGCCTAATGAGAATGTGTCCTGCAGGATTTTATGGTGCAAGAGGGTCCTGTCTGAGCTTCAATCAGAGCACTGAGCTTGTACACCTGTGACAGAGGACCTTTGAATTTCTTTGGTAGAACACCTTACAGGAAAACTGAAGTCTCACCAATATGGCATGCTGCCATCATTCAATATGTTTTCCACAGTCATTACTGCATTTATTATTAAAGTTTACAAGTATTCTGGAATGTATAGTATGCAAAAAAATTTGTTTACCAGTTCATCTGACCTTTAAGGATACACCGTACATTTTTTATTCCTCTCTCTCTTATTCAACAAGAAACCAAAAAGGCATATCTTAGTATAAACATAACCATAGCAAAATGGGAGAAATTTTTGTACTGTTTATACTTATTTCACAAGAAACCTTGTGTCCACAGTCAAACAAATTCTATTATTATGAGTCATGTTCAGTATTTTACTGATTTATTTTTATTAAAAACTCCCATCCAAAGATGAGTGTCAGCACATTATGTATAGTCTAAGAGATATGAGGAAAATTCAGTGAATCAATGTCTACTGAAATCCCAAAGCACTATAAAAAAAAATTGTTCCACAACTCATCCAATTTGCAGTCCACCTCATCAGAAATAGCTCCTCATGTCTGCCCTAAAAATACCTACAAAAAACATGGCAGACAGCATCAGAGCAATGGGTAGTGGATTAAATTCAAAACCTGAAGACAGGTCACTGAGAAAGCCCCGCTTCTTCTAGCCCCCTCCATCTAAACCAATGTCCACTGTATGGAATTGAATGTAAGGCACATCCATCCATTCATCCACACACATCCATCTTCATTGGATTGCAAGATTTCTGGAGCAGGGAGTTTCAGTTACTATACATTTCCACAGTGCTAGCAGTCAGGGCCCTAAACTGGTGTGACCCTACAAACTAGCATAGTGTATATACTATATTGCAATGGGGCATGTTCCATATGTTTTGCTGTGCTGTACAGTGTATGCAGTCACCAGTGCTCACCAGTCTTGCTCCCACACAATCTGATGTAGAAGAGGAATTTGCATTCCATTAAAAGGATCATCCTTCTCTGTTCATATGCTTTTTACAATGAATGTGGGGGAGAGAGGGAGAAATTACCCCCGTTCTTAGAATTCAGTATAGTTAAGCAGGTGGGACTTTACATATGGATGAAATCATTAATTAAGAGTGAATATAGGAAATGTACCATGTATTCCAGCCTCCCTGTAATTAAAAGGGATTTAGCCAAGCTATGAATTATAAATCCTACAACAGACACCCAGAATATCAACAAGTCAGCTTTGTGCGCGTTAGGCCAAAGTACATTTTAAAAAGTAGAATTAGGCCTCCTATGCTATAATTGTTTTTTAGCACAACAGCAGCAGAAGCATAAAAATATATCTCCCAAACAAAAAACAGCTTTAGGAATTATCTCCTTTCATGTTTCCATATTAAAATGTATATCTGAATTTCACTCTGCCTAATGCTCTAATTAAAATGCTCATTTGTTGCTACCTTTTAAAATGGTAAGAATGTGGTAAAAGTAGGTAGATTCTCAAAGAAATTAAAGACAAACACAAAATATCATCTGACTTAAACCAGGTTTATGGGAGGAAAAACAAAATTTTAAAACTCACCATTTCATCTATGCTAGTGACCATCAAAGTCTTGCTGGGAAAAGTTAAAAGAGCAAATTTAACCTTTTACTCAAGTGTAGCCATTAAGATCAAATTTTGAAACCCTCCGAATATATTTTCTCTCATAGAAATCTGTACCTTAATTATGCAGTAGCCATTGTAGTTGCTCTTTCATTTACCTCACTTCCTAATGATGATTAATCACATCTTAGCTCCTGCTTCTCCTTAACTGAGATTCCCAGATATTTGTATGAGTTTCTCTATATTCTCTAAAACAGCACTGTGTTTTAACTGCTTGTCTGGTATCAGTGCATTTAATTATGGGTGTACATCCCGCAATGGGATACATATGAGCATAAGGTTCATATGTACATGTCATGTTGTCTATATTTTTAATTTATTTTTTTTACTATAGAGTAGTGTTAAATCATCAGTATCCATTAACCTAAATTATAGATGAGAGGTCACACAAAAGATGCTGGAAATGCATAAAAAAGAAAACACCTCCCCCAGGTTTATTATGAGTGATATGAACAATATTTGAAAATGAAGCATTTCTGGAAAAGTTCAGAAGATTCTAGTAGATAATTACAAACTCTCTAGACATTTTTAACTGATCTATTGAATTCTTCTGTAGGGATACGATTTTATCTGTTAATTTATGAATTCTATAGAAAGGATACTATTGAATTCTGTATGTTTTAAAACAATTTCAATAGAACACCATTTAATTCCCTTAGCACTCAATTAAAACTTCATTTAACTTTTCCACTAAATAAAATGATTAGTAATCAGTCACTAAAGGAAAAAGAAACACACAAATATTTCATTTCTGTTTCCTTGCAAGATACAAGAAACTTCAACTGTGAGAAAGTAATTCAGAATAGCCTTAATTGTAAAAGAGAGCTTATGAAAATCAAAAACCCATATTCCTAAATACTTTAGAATGCTTTCGGACCTGTTCCTGGTCAGTTAAAAAGATCATCATAAGACTCTTCTTTTAACTTAAATGATTTACATTAGACAATTTAATTGATAGCAAACTTCCCCACTATGCAGAAACAAATGACACAAGGTTCTGCATCTGCTTCTGCCAAAAAGTTGGAGAACTTAACACGATTTTGTTACAAGTTTTTAAGCTGATCTCTCTTCTAGCACCGACTTACAGTTTTACAGGTTGGTAGCTTTTGTCTAGCATTCTGTCTCCTGGGACTATCAGAAATTGTGAAGTCTCTTTCAGCTGGGTGGTGGATGGAGACATCTGTGAATGTATGTCTTTGCAGCGCAGACTAACACCAAAATCTCCCTTAGAAACCCTGACTAGCATGGAGAGCAGAAAAGCCTTAATGAATAGTTCAGTCAAAAGCACTACCTGACTCCAAAGAAGGTAACAATTTGAGACAGAATTTTCAAGTCCACACAGCATATTATTTTCTTCTAGCCATGATATGGATTAGGGAAACAGGCCACCATTCTCTGAAACTGGGGGAGATAAAGTTTCAAATAGAAGCAGTTGCCACTTATTACTCCCAAGAAAATTCCTGGATAATATATAACAAGACAACTAAGAAAGAGAAACCATGGTGGAGGGTGGCGAAGCAGGTGAATGAGTAAATATCTTATTTTTTAAAATGGTTTTACTGTATGTTTGACATACGTGGTCAAATGCCCACCTCTGCTACATACTGTAACTTCATTTAAATGACATAGAATTCAGCAAGAGTTCCTTCTGACCCTTTGAATATGCTAAAGACCTTAATAAAATTGTATTTAATCTAAATGCTGGTCTCCACATAGAATCAAAGGAATAAAAATACTACCAGCACAATACTAATTACAGTCACCATTCCTTCATTGCCCCTTTTAAAATGGAATATCTATTACAAGTATAATATATTCTCTAGTAAGGAAAAAACTAGAAGTATTACCCAGCTACAAGAATGGTTTTCTTGACACCATTAAATCAGATCTATAGAAACCCGAAAATAACCTGCCCCTCCCCCACTTCAAAGAAACAGAACAATTTCTTCCCATTTAGACAGCTAGTATTTTAAAAGATGACTTCTCAATATCGCTAGCCTTGGGAGACAGACCTCTCCTCACCTACAAACAACCCTGAACCTTAAACAGATACTCACTAGCAACTACAGACCTAACAACAGAAACATTAAAGCAGGCACATATCCCTGCAACAAACCATGCTGCCAACTCCGTCCACATATCTGCACAAAAGACACCATCATAGGACCTAATCAAGCCAGCTACTCCATCAAAGGGTCCTTCACCTGCTCATCCGCTAATGTGATTTATGCCATCATGTGCCGGAAATGCCCCCAAGCCTTATGTATTGGACAAACAGGACAATCCCTACGCAGAAGAATAAATGCACAAAAAACTGATAGCAGAAACTACAACACAAAGAAAACAGTTGCTGAGCACTTCCATCTTCCTAATTACTCCTGTGATGATTTGTTAACATTGGTCCTCAAGAAAATCAATGGGACATCAAGACTTCAAAGAGAAACAGTGGAAATCAAACTAATATGCAAATTAAATTGTGTGAAAGCAGGGCTGAATTGAGACTATGGATTCATTTCACATTATAACAGGTAATTTGACTTCACCCTTCCTCTGTGTGCTATTTCTGTATGACCTGATCCCATGTCTTACATTCCCTTGCATTTATTTTCATTCAATTCTGTAAATTCTCCCTCTTCAAAGCATCTGATGAAGTGGGATATTCTCCCACGAATGCTCATGCGATAAATAAATCTGTTAGTCTTTAAGTACCACAAGACTCCTTGCTTTTTTTTGCTTTACTAGACTAACAGGGCTACCCCTTCGGAACTTACCTTTAGCTATGTCTACACTAGCAAAGTAGTCCGGATTAAGGAGACTTAATCTAGACTAATTTGATCCCTGTCTACACTAGGCTTTGCCTAGTTTGAATTAAAATAAAAAAACTTAGTTTGAACTAAGCAAAGCTTAGTTTGAACTAACACAATGTAGCTATGCTAGTTTGAACTAAATAAGTTCAAACTAAGCAGTTAATTCAAACTATCTGTGGTTTTTTTAGTTCAAACTAAAAAAAAAACAGTTAGTTCAAACTAAAAAGTTCCTAGTTCAAACTAACCTAACTCCAAACTAAGCAGTTAGATGTAGATATAGCGTTTGTTACCAGCAGAGCTAGTGGGAATATTATTTGTTAAAGCATTTTTTTTTACCAGTCAAAATCTGCTGTTTCATAGGGACATACTAATTTCAATGGGAAAGTCTCTAAGGTCCAAGCTGAACTCCAGTCATTTACAGGAAGACAGACTCAAATTGAAAACCTGACTGTTTTCCATCTGAAAGTAGATTTCTCATCACAATTCCATGTCACTAATTTTTCTGAAAAATTTTGCTCATGTTCCAATACTGAGCAAAACCAAATTTTAAAATCTTCAGTTGTCATGAAACAGAATTTTCATTCTCCAGCCAGTTGGTGTTACCAGGCTGAATGTCACATTGCTTTAGAAAATTTTCTAATCACCGACATCATCTGAAATGAGGGTGGCAGGACTGGACTGAAAAAGCTTCCTACTTACTGGCTTAACTTGCAATACTAATTTCATTACTTTTAAATTGTGCAGTGTTCCTACTGCCTCAAGGAAGCGGGGGGGGGGAGGGAGGCAGAGCTAAGTAAAATACTCCAGCTGTAACTTTTTCCACAGAAAATGAAGATTAAGTAACAAAAAAATTCACAAATTCATGTTAGTTTTGCCAAAAATTATGTTTTTCAGCATTCTATGAGGTGGGATTTCTTCTAAAATTAATTTTTTGGTGTACCAAATGAAACATTTTGATTTTTCAGTTTCAAGCATTACTGAAATACATCTAAAACCTATTAATAATGATCTAAATAGAATGAAACACAAAATATTTTATTCTGACACAACTGAAGTGTTAGTCAAAACAAACACACACACACACGCACACACACTTTTCAATTTGCCAAAAATTTCCAAAGTTTTCATTTTTGGTCCTGCCCAAAGTAAATTCATTTTGGCTTTCTGTAATGAGTAACAAACAATCAAAACACATTATTTACTCAACTCTAGAAGGGAACTGATATTAAACAATTATTATGAAATTTCAAGATATAGGGACAGATTTCTTTATATACCTATCTATCTATCTATATCTATATCTATATCTATATAGTATAAGCAAAATGAAATCTCTTCTACTGTGAAGGAAACAATTCAGCCTGGAAACCTTACAGTGAGTAGTCAGCAAGTCACCAATATACTCATTGTGACATGTGAAATTTTCATTGTGTGGTGTGGTGGTGAAGGTTCTAAGTTCACAGCACTGTACTCGTATCTTATTGGGGACTTCTCCATTATTTGTATTCAGAAACCTTTTCAATGAATCTTTGGAACTCTACAAACCAGTTTGTACCTACACGAGAGAGAGAGAGAGTAAAAGACAGGTGTCAACAAAGATGGCTGTAGGATCTTTCATGTCCATGCTCATGTCTGTTTATACTGCACAACCAGAATGTATGTCTGCTCTGAAACATCCAGTAAAACCTGGATCTCGTGTACGACCCCTGTCTGTACTCATTGCCCCATCTGACAGCTTTGCTTGGAACTGATTATTTCCACCAGGTCCAAGCTCAATGCTATAATAACAACTGCTGTTGAAGCACAGGGAGCAAGCTAATTAATGACAGCAGGCAGCTTAAAACTTCTAAATCACCATGGAACCTTGTCCCTCAAAATAAATATTGACCCCTAGGAGTAATGGAATGGGTGAAAACTTATGCTTGGCTGATCCCTTGCTAAGAAAACAAAAATGTGGCAGGCTTATCTGCCCCCTCCTTCCTTGGCAGAGTTGATAGAGAAACACTGTAAGTGTGAGAGAATCCATGAATGTGTAAATAAAGAATAAATCAGATTTTGAAGGTTAAAGTGTACTTTAAATAATTGCAGAATTTGGGTGATCCTTTTTGGTTTGCATTGATCGTGATATCTCAGTTATTATGATGGATTAGCATGCTAGAGGAGTAATCATCCATGTAAATTTGTCTGACATCCTCATGAAGTGAGAACAGGAAAGCAAAGCAAGCTTCTGCTTCCAATAAAAAATAAATAAGGTATTTGAGCAACACATTTGTCAATACTAAGGCACAGATAGTGTAAACTGTAATAAGCTCAAAGAGAAAAATTCATCAGTCCTTCATCAAAAAAGAAACCCCACTGAGGACAATGGGAAATTTGTTTGACAAAGAACTGCAGAATTTGTCCCAGAGACATGAGAAAAAAATGATGAAGTTATTGCTGTTTATTTTATATCATCACACTTAAATATAAACTGCTACATTTCAAACTATGTGGAACAGAGATAGAAAACACACAGCTGCAGCAAACTTGTCCGCAAAGGTTCCGTTTCTGCTTACTACGCGTCCCTCACAGTTTGCCAATTTGTGGACCACGCTCACAACAGAAAAAGTAGACAGTAGCTCCAAGACAGCACTCAAAAATGTTTGATTACTTGAATAGCAAAAGACCATACTGTCATGGAACTACAGTGCTGGATGGGGCCTTAAGAGTTCATCTGGTGCAACCCCCTGTTCAGGACCTTCTGTGACAGGTGTTTGTCTAATGCATTCTTGAAAACCTCCAGTGGTGGGGCTTCTGCCACTTCCTATGGAAGCCTGTAATAGTGAATAAATGTCCTATAGTTAGAAAGCTTTTTTCCTAATATCTAAACTAGATCTCCCAAGCTGCAGATAAAGCCCATTATTCTTCTCCTAACTTCAGCGGACATGGAAAGCAACTGGTCACTATCTACTCTAAAAGCCCTTAACATATATGAAGACCATTATGAGGTCATCCCAGGATTAAATATGCCCTAATGTTTTAACCTTTCCTCATGTTAAATTTTCTAAATCTTCTATCATTTTTCTGCCTCTCTTTTGATTTTTTTTTCCAGTTTCTCCATATCTTTCTAAAACTGTGGTCCACAGTTGAATACAGTACTTCAGTTGAGGCCTCAGTGGTCTCCATTAAAGAGGGACAATTACCTCCCTGCATCTTACATATGACACTACTGTTAATACACCCTGAAATTAAATGGCATTCTTTGCATCTGTTGACTCGTAATCCTAGATCATTATCTGCAGTACTAATGCCCATCCAGTTATCTTCTATTTGGTATTTTCTTTTTCCTAAGGGAAATACTCTGAACTTGTCATTATTGAATTTCCTTTTGTTGATTTCAAATGATTCTTCAGTTTTTCAAAGTCATTGTAAATTCTAATCCTGTCCACTAAAGTTTTAGCTAATATCATGATTTATCTGTAAACTTTTTTGAAGCATATTTTTCATTCCGTTACCCAAGTAATTAATGAATATATTGACTAATACCAGATCCAGGACAGACCCAAATGGAATCTCATTGGATACAACCCCTAGTCAGACATGGATCTGCCAAGTTATATTCTTAAAAATATCACAGCAAACTACTACTTATTTCAGTGTATGAATATATTTGTGCAGCATAATCATCTAAGATACTAACAGATAGTAGTATGATCTGTGCTTGAGAAATTTTCACCTGGCATTAAGAAATCAGTGTTGCTGGGAGTGGATTCCATTGATGAAATACTCATGTATCCCAGGCCTCTCAAGACTATCAAGATGTCTTCCTAAACAGGAGATTCACTCGGTTTTAATCTAACCACAAATTTAAGGCACACATTTAAGAACAAATTAGTTTGAGTTTGGTGTATTCCATAAGATTCCTGATTGCTCCAGGCATTAGGTAAATAGTGGCTTTTGGTTAATTCCAATAAGATTGAAATAAGCTCCTTAATTCTGTTACACTTGAATTATGACTTTATCAACTGCAACTGTATTCTTGCACAGACTACCTGATATGCAACTGGAAGCTGAGCCCTAGTTAGAGTTGGAACTTCCAGGGCTTTGTTGCGCCTGGTTCCATGGAAGGGAGCCTGCAAGCTTCATCACAATGGATTGGCCTGGAGTCATGGAATCTGGAAGCCTCATCAGCAACCCCATGGGGCAGTCCAAATGGCAAGACTGAGCCGAGCTGGAGCTAGCTTCCAGATAACTCGGAAGGCAGGAAAAATTAACATGAAGTGTGCTAATGCCCAAACAAAGAAAGGACTAGCACTTGATATCCAAAGAAAGGACCCATCCGCCCCCTATACAAATCCCCAATTGTTCATTGTCCCTAGCTCTATAGTCCTGTGTACTGGGTACAGAACTGCTCTGGAAGAAGCTACTATCAAAGTACTCCAAATCAATCTGAAGATTCCTGTGGAGCAGGAACAACAACATAGATGGCAACATGGACAGAAACTCCAGATGCAGAAGAACAGTTCATGACTCATCTGTTGGTGAGCAACTGTGGCAGTTCCTTAGAGAGTTTCCTTTGGCTTAGGACAAATAACTAAAATGCCTGTCTATATACAAATTTCCATCCATACACCTTCTGTTTAGAGGCTCCTACATTTTTTAGTAACTCCAGCCACAAGCCTTTGTGGACTAGTCATATTTTGGCAACAAACAAACCTTCACAGTCTAATATATATATATATTAGAGAAGTACCAGGGCCTGAAAGAGGAACTAGAGCGGATGTGGAAAGT